>CM028332.1:19560299-20160299 GCA_016647705.1 Eucommia ulmoides
AAAAAAAAAAAAAAAAAAAAAAAGACATTAAAGGTTAGCAATCCCATAATTTGAGCCCTAATTACCGCAACAGACAAAACAAATTTCAAACAAAATTCCGAAAAGCCCCAAATTTAAAGTTGCAAAAACCTACTCTCCCAGGTACATCTCAATTAAAAAATATATCAATTTTTTTTTATTTTACTTTTATCTTTTTTTAATATGATTTTATTTTTTATTTTGTTAATCTATAAATTTTCATAAGTATACACCCCACCCTTCCCCCAGCTGTCCAAAGGTGGAAGTTGGACGGTGTGGGAATAACGGCATAGCAGAGAGAGAAATCTAATGACGTCACTGGCAACGATACCGATAGTCACTCTAGTTCCGAAACAGAAAATGAAAGGAAAATAATAATAAAAAATTAAAGGGATATATATGACAATACTAGTCAACAATATAAATTTTATAAAAGATAAAAGGATTTGTTAATCTTTACACCAAATTCCACCCTCACTCTCCTAATCAAACATTTTGGGGAAAAAAATTATTTTTTAGACCTTCACTCAAATATTCTTTGAAAAAAGACTACGACAGTTGGAAAAGAGCATTGTGTGGACATCTATACCCCTAATCAAGCACACGATTTGTTTATGGTAAGATAAAATAGTAGTTAAATTAAATAATTTTATTTTTAAATTTTTAAAGGGATATAGGCTAGCAAAAAGGGGATGCACATTTAAAAGATCTCCACAACTAAATACAAAAATCTCAATTTTTATAGCAAAAATACAAAAATACCTTTTTTTCACTGTTTTATATATGTTAGATTTGTAACAAAAAAATATATATGTTATATGATTTTATTTTAACTTTTATTTTTGTCTCTGCACATTACATTTCTAAATATTACTATAGTTTAATTTGAAAATGAAAAATCGGTAAATTATTCTATGGTGGGTTCTAGATCTTGTTGGAATTTTAATACCTATATATCTAAATCTATAATATCTTAATCAACATGTCAAATCACAAAAAATTCTAATATACACGTAAATTACGTACCTGAATCCATTACGATCAATTGATTTCTGATGCGAAATCATGTGACAATCGATCACGAGAAGAACACGGATCGAGCGGGTATATGATCTTCTTCAACCAAATCTCTGGAATTTCTCAATGGGATTTGCGATTCACTTCTAGATGAGAAGAAGTAAGCTGTCAAGACGATTTAGTATATTGGGGCCCATAACCCTAGTATCATCTATTTATATAGTATGATTATGGTTCCCATAATCCCCTAATTATCCTAATAGTTTTCGGTATTTACTCATTTAACCCATATTATTTTGAGTAATTTATGAGTTTACCCAAATTAATTAGATTACTTAATTTTTAGCCCATTAAATTTAAATAGCAAATATAATTGTATTAATAATATGTTGCCCAAAATCAGACTAGAAAATAGAATTTTCTAACAATCTCCCACTTTGACTACATATTATTCCTTAAACAATTATATCACAAAATTCTTTAGGCGCGCATTTGTTTGCTATTTTATCCTTAGATTTCTCCTTAAATAATCTGGTCCATCTCATATACTTACAATGGAATTACTGCAGCTTATATCACAATACAGTCGTGATTAAACCACGATGATCACCATACTAATATACTCAATGACATAAATCAAATGTGGATGAGTAGCATGAAAATTACATGCAATGTGATCTTAGACATGTCTATTTCCAACTGGTCCAACTTTAGTCTTTAGTGAGATCAATTCAAAGTCCTTAATGCAACGCAAACATTGCAAATAAAAATAAACCATCAACTTTATTCTGCAGAAAACTTAAACAATTCAATATTCAAATCAAAACATATAGAACAAAAATAACTCCCACTAAATCAAGGTATTATAAAAAATAACACCCATGTAAGCGATGTGCTCATGAAAGACTTTAGGGGTCAAGCTCTTGGTTAATGGGTCCGCTAGCATAGAATCTGTCCCTATGTGTTCTATAGCAATCTATTTATCCCGAACTCTCTTCTTAACAACCAGAAACTTGATGTCAATAAATTTCGATTTCGTCGAGCTCTTGTTGTTGGTGGAGTAAAGAACCGCTGAGTTATTGTCATAATAAATTTTCAATGGTCTTTCAATGCCATCTATCATACGCAGCCCAGTGACAAAGTTTGGTAATCATATTCCGTGATTGGATGCCTCATAGCAAGTAATAAACTTCACTGTCATGGTTCACTGTCATGGTTGAAGAGGTTATGAGAACCTACTTAACAGACTTCTATGAGATAGCTTCTCCAGTCAACGTAAAGATGTAGCCTGATGTGGAGCACCTACTATCTTGGCATCTTGCAAAATCGGAGTCAGAGAACCTGATGATCTCTAACCTGTCTGATCTTTGATAAGTGAGCATGTAGTCTTTTGTTCTCCTCAAATAACGTATCATATGTTTGGTTGTCTTCCAATGTTGCATACCTGGATCACTCAAGTATCTGCCCAAAACTCCCACTATAAATGCTATGTCGGGACAAGTACAAACTTGAGAGTACATTAGACTCCCTATTGCTGATGCATAAGAAATATTTTGCATCTCTTTTCTTTTAAGGTCATTGTTAGGGCATTGATTGAGACTAAATTTGTCTCCTTTAGCTACAGGCGTATCTCCTGGTTTACTGTCTTTCATGCCGAATCTACTCAGAACCTTATCGATATAGCCTTTTTTGTGATAATCCAAGGATACCTCGAGAGCGATCTCTTAGTATCTGGATACTTAATACAAAAAAGGTGTTACCAAGATCTTTCATTTCGAATTTCTTCCCTAGAATTTTCTTGGTTTCGTGCAACAAGCCTATATCGCTGCTAACTAGCAGAATGTCATCGACATATAATATCAGGAAGATATATTTACTCCCCAAAAACTTGTGATATACACAATCATCAACAACATTCACCTCAAAATCATATGAAGTGATGACTTAATGAAACTTGTGATACCATTGACGATAAGCATGTTTGAGACCATAGATGGATTTCTTCAATTTACAGACCATAGACTTTGGATTTCCCGATACAAAGTTTTTTGGTTGTACCATATAGATCGTCTCGTCAATGTCTCCATTGAGAAACACAGTCTTGACATTCATCTGATGTAGCTTTTGATCAAAATGAGCCACTAGTGTCATTATAGTTCTAAAAGAGTCTTTCGAAGATACCAGAGAGAAAGTTTTTTTGTAGTCTATGCATTCTTTTTTAGTAAAGCCTTTGGTGACTAGAAGAACTTTATATCTCTCGATGTTACACTTTAAATCCCTCTTGGTTTTAAATATTCATTTACAACCAATGGGCTTCGCACCTTCAAGTAACTCGACGAGATCTCCAACACCATTGTCTTTCATAGACTTCCATTCATTCTTCATGGCATCGATATATTTTCGAGAGTTAGAACTGTGCATGACTTGATAGAATTTGATTGGTTCATCATTTGTCAAACCAACGCCATCCTCATGTTCTTGAAGAAAGACGATATATTCATTCGAAATCGCACTGCTCTTCTCCCTAGTGGATCTCCTTAATGACACTTCTTGAAGTTGTTGAGTTTGTTCCATAGGTTGTGTTTAAGGAAAAAAAACTCATTGTTATCTTGTTCTGGAACATTGTCAGGAATAGGAGCCTGGGTCTGAACATCGTAATCTAGAATTGGAATAGTGTCTTGAACAATGATAGGTATAGAGACCTGATCACTGTCAATAATATGTTCATCTTCAAAGAAAACTGTGTCTTAAAAAATGGCATCGATCCATTTTTTAGAGTTAAAACTGTGCATGACTTGATAGAAGTTGATTGAGTCATCCTCTGTCAAACCAACACCATCCTCATGTTCTTGGAGAAAGATGATATATTCATTTGAAATCGTACTTCTCATTTCCCTAGTGGATCTCCTTAATGACACTTCTTGAGGTTGTTGAGTTTGTTTCATAGTTTGTGTTTGAGGAAGAATCTCATTGTTGTCTTATTCTGGAACAATGTCAGGAATAGGAGCCTGAGTCTGAACATCATTATTCAGAACTAGAAAAGTGTCTTAAACAATGATAGGTATAGATACTTGATCATTGTCAATAACATGTTCTTCTTCGAAAAAAATTGTGTCTTGAACAGTGATAGGTACAGAGACCATATCATCGTCAATAGCAGATTCTTCTTTAAAGACAACATTCCTTATATTTTCTTCCCTCTTAAACTCAAAACCCTCAAGGAATCTCGCATTTCCCGTTTCAAAGAAGGATCTTGATGTGGAATTGTAAAACTTATAACCCCAAGAGCGCTCAGCATGACCAACAAAATAACAACTAACCGTTCTTGAGTCCAGTTTTCTTTCATGTGGCCTATAAGGTCATGCCTCAGCTGGACAACTCCAAATATGTAAATGCCTAATGTTAGGATTCTTGCCTGTCCAAAGTTCATAGGGAATTTTGGCAACTACTTTGCTGGGTACCCTGTTAAGGATGTATACTGCAGTTTTTAAAACTTCTCCCCAAAGTGACTCTGATAAGGGAGAATGACTAATCATACTCCTTACCATATCCTTAAGAGTCTGATTTCGTCGCTCTGCAACACCATTTATGCTGGGTTTGCCCGACATTGTGTATTGTGAAACAATTCCACACTCATTGAGTAAAATTGCGAAGGGTCTTGGACGTTATTCTCCTGATCCGTCATTTCTCCCATAGTATTTTCCACCATGGTCCGATCTGATAGTCTTAATTTTTTTTCCAAGGTGAAATTCAACTTCCGCTTTGAAAGATTTGAAAGCGTCCAAGGATTCAGACTTCTCGTGAATCAAATATAGGTACCCATAACGAGAGTAGTCATATATGAATGTAATAAAACATTATTGTCCATTCCATAAAGCCGTAGGGAATGGACCAAAAATATCCGTATGTATTAGTTCTAAGACATCTGTAGTTATCTCGGCATCTAATTTTCTTTCGTTTGTTCGTTTCCCCTTGATGCACTCAATACATACTTGAAAGTCTGTTAAATCTAGAGGTTCAAGAATTTCATCCGACACAAGTCTATGAATTTTCTGCTTAGAGATATGATCTAAGCACTTGTGCCTTAAGGTAGCATAATTCTCATTGAATTTTTGCTTTATACCATGTGAATTTGTTTGCAATATTTTATTATAGGAACTAATGTCAAACATATATAGATTATCAATCAAGGAACTAGAGCCAATAAAATTTGAACCTTGATAGAGACTAACTTTATTATTGCCGAAAGAACAATTAAAACCTGATTTGTCCAAACTAGAAATAAAAATAAAATTCTGTCTAAAAGACGGTGCAATAAATGTCTCATACAAATCCAAATAAAATTCGATTTTCAACCGTAATCTAAAGATCCTTATGGCTTCTACCGCAACTTTATTGCCATCACCCACAAAGATGAATCTTTTAGCATCACTTCGCGGTCGGCTCCACAGGCAACCCCTTCTTTGCATGCCAGGAGGCGTACTTGGAACACTCATTATTCATGTGTCCCTTCTTCTTATAGAAGTAGCAGTTAAAGCCCTCATCCTGTTTTTTTTTGTTGAGAAGATCCTTCCACAACAACCTCAACTCTCTTCTTTTTCTTGCTTTGAGAGGTCGAGGTCAAGTGAGCACTTTCAGTCTTATCTCACTCATGTCTATCTTCTTCTTGCACACAGTGAGATATAAACTCATTAAGAAACCATTTATCCTTTTGAGTATTATAACTCACTTTGAATTGCCTAAAGTGTGCAGGAACAGAGATCAAAACTAAGTGCACGAGCAAGTCATTAGATAACTTTAACTTTACTGCCTTTAGTTTTGATGCTAGATTAGACATCTCCAAGATGTACTCCCTTATGTTACCTTTTCCCTTATATTTCATCGCGATGAGTTTACCTAGAAGGTTATTTGCTTTCGACTTTTCATTTTTGGTAAAGAATTGCTCAACTTCCTCTAGGAACATCTTGGTAATCTTGCTCTCAACAATAGAGCCCCGAAACGCTTCCAGAATGGTGTGTTTCATAATCATCAAACACATCCGGTTAGACCGATCTCACTTTTCAATTTTAACCTCATTGAGGTTTTTCAGAGTAGAAGTGGGTTATTCCTCCCATAGCGCTTGATCTAAATCCATACAACTGAGAACAATTTACACGATTTCTTTCCAAGCCTTGAAGTTCGTCACTTTCAGCATTGGGATATTGCTAATTTGAGCAGAAACATTTGGTGCATTAACAATAGAAACTGTATAGAGAACAAAATAAACAAGCACGTACACAAGCATATTATAAAATAATAAAATAAGACCTAAATTGTCACGACCCGTCCCGGACACTCGTTATCCCAGGGCCGGCGTGACGACAACATAACATCACCTATTACACTCAATCAACTAACACATTACAATATGCATACAATACTATACAGTTCACTATACAGGAGATACATAATCTCTCATAAGGTTCACCTCTGACAGCTCAACTCAAAACTCTCAAATGACTCTACCTAGTGCCAGTAGGGGACCGACTCCTATCTACTTCACTTGTGAGTGTACTGGCTTCTTAGTAAACACATTTTACAATAATAGTAATTCATTTTACAACATCTAAATGGATCAAAGGTAAATATATAAACATCGTATGTCAAATAAAAATCATCACAGTATAAATATCTCTCCATAATATAAGTAGTGAAAGTAAATCAATATATATAAGTTCCACTCAAACCCATCCAGTATAAAATAAGACCAATCACCATATATAATAAATCATCAAATAATAAATTAAAACACCACATCTCAAAACACCACTCCACCACACCACTCACTGGCTAGCCATAGTGATTGTTTTAATCTCACGATCGGGAGTTGCAATAGTACCGTAACCATCTGTAGGATATGCCTTCCTAGCGGGCCTAACTGCGCAAATCACCACCTACCGAATATCTCCGGAAGCCATAATATAAATCACCATATAATATCAATCACCACATGCTGGACCACCCACCGGACATAACATAATATGAATCACCACCTGCCGAACCACCCTCCGGATAGTACATAAACTATGACATAGTCAACTCAATAATATCATCATCAAATCACAAATCAATATCCATCTGCCGGACCACCCTCCGAACAGACCATAATATAAATCACCACCTCATCAATATCGTCAAAATCACCAATGTCCACATCTTTTTCGCAAAACTAACTTTTAAATCTGAAAATCATATTTTTCACCTTTGTTTGAAAACCGTCTAATTTCAACGAAACCATTTTTCCCCTTTATTTTTAGAAAACCATGCATTTTTAGGAAAACATATATTTTCCACTCTATTTTAAAACCACCAAGTTCGAAGAAAATTCTTTTCAACTTTCTTTCAAAACCAACGTACTTTAATGAAAATTCATTTTACCAACTCACCCAAAACCTGCTTGATCCACTTCATTTTTAAAAGTATCTAATTTAAATACAACCATTTTCTATCATATATAAATATAAAAATAGTTTGACAAGAAAACAATACACTCACCTGATTATCCATTTTCGAAGACTTTGACTGCCTATTCTCTAACAGTACTCCAGTGCTTACGAACCTAATAGTGACAGGGTCTAGATTAATATTTTATGTAAAAACAACCTAATCATGCCACGCAACCCTAATTTTCGTAATTTCATATTCCCCATCTTTTATTATAAAATATGTCTATTTAACTAATATTGTTCTGTTACCATTTATTATGTCGAATTTATTCATACAAACATATAACTCTAAATTCAACGATAATGATAACATGTATTATATATTAAGATAATTAAATGTATTTATTAAAGAAGTGCGGAATTCTACTTTCCACGAATTTTCCACCGGCTTTGAGATTGGATTTATGTTTTTCGTGGGGTGGTTTGTGAAATTGCTCAATTTCCTTTTCCTTTTTCTTCTTCTTTCTTTTCCTTTTTCCGGTTTCTGTTTTCTGTCTAGTTTCTGTTTGAACCCACCGCCGATCGACAAGGAGCTCCGATCACGCCACTGACCTTCGGTCGTCTCACTCTGATCATGCACACCCACACGCTCAGCATCAACGACGGATCAAAAACCCTCACACACCACCAGAACGAACCTCTCTCTCTCTACCCACTCCGGAGACTCACTATGCGACAAAAAACCACACCCACACCATCGAGCAAAACGGCGACGATCACTCTCGTCGTCCTTCCTCAACGATCCGAACACACATACACACACAGAAAATCCCTACACACACCCCCGATCACATACCCACTTCTCTCTCTCTCTCTCTCTCTCTCTAACTCTCACTTACCATCGGCCCAAATAACTGACGACGACACACACACATACATGTAGAACACGAACACACACCCACAAACGAAACACACACACATTGTATTTTCGTTCCTTTTTGAATCCTCGCCGCCGACGAGTTTTCTTTCTCTAACCCACCACCAGCAACGCCATACCGAAACACACCCACACACTACTGCACCAAACAAAAATAGGAAACATACACACACACACACACTGTCAACACAAAACATAAAATAGAGCACACTCACACGAAACACACACTCATGATCACCGCCGCCACCGGACAAACGATGATCCCACACCCATCGGAGCGAACCGCCTTCTCTCTCTCTCTAAAATTTGACGACGCCACACGCCTCATTGACGACTGCAACAATCACCGATCACAGACACTCACCGGCGAACCCACCTCCGATTCTCTTTCTTCCTTTCTCTCTCTCGTTGGTTTTCCTTTCTTTTTCCCGAGGTGTGTGGATATGTATCAATATATGTATGTATACATTTGTATATATGTGTGTGAGATCAAAAGGTCGGCCAAGTGGCCATGCCCTCCTCCCTACGATTTCACCAACTTTCTTTCTCTCTCTCTCTCTCTCTCTCTCTCTCTCTATATATATATATATATATATATATTATTTGTACAATCCTTCCCTTTATTTTAGTTAGGATATTAGTTAAACCCAACTCACATTTTTATGTGTTTGAAAATTTACGAATTAACCCCCCGAACATTTAAATTAAAAAATGAATGACACACGCTACCCCCATATTTTTCTTAAATGTGCGAAATGTGTTTTAAATAAGGATCGGGGTCTTACATAAATAATTAATCTAAATTTGGGGACCCATCTCAAGATACCTAACACAATATTAATTCCTAGTCTTTAGACAAAGGAATTAACTGTAATTGGTACTCTCAGCGCAAGAATCAAATGTTGATAATAGGTCATGTCAAACAATAAACCTTTCTTTGGACCGACTTATTATTCACATGAAAACTTGATAATTATCACACATTTATTTCCGCAGGAATATTTATTATTTAGCCAAATAATAACCTTCATTTGAGCTGATTATTGATTGCATAGATAATAATCATACTAATCTTAAATAATGTTTATTATTTAGTTAAACGACAACCTTCCTTTGGACCGACTATTGTTTGCATAAATAACAAATATCAATATTTATTATTCGGCCAAACAATAGTCTTCCTTTGGGCCAGCTATTGCTTGCATAAAATAATAAACATTTATATATCAATATCCAAAAATAAAATAAACTACACACCAGAGATCACTTTGGTAACATATTATTTAATTTTAATTTATTTCAAGATATAAAATTATGTTAGTCGATCGTCCTTATGGTCCGTCAATCAAATGCTATGCAACGAGTTAAAGTTTCCGATGTTGGGCATTCAATCGATCGACTTGTTCTTAAAATTGGAATGATTGGATCTTTCCTTAAGCCGTCAGTTGACTGACCATGAAAGATTGGTCGACCGATCGGTAATCGCAGGAAACGGTTGGGATTCTGAATTAATCAGTCAATCGACCGAAAAAGTACGGTCGACCGAAATTAGACAACCTTAACATCCTGTATCGATCGGTTGACCAACCATAAAAGGTTGGTCGATCGATCGATTAGAATCCCAAAATCGGCATCCTGAATCAATCGATCGACCGACCAAGAAAAGTCGGTCGACCGATCGATTTAGAGCCCAAAAATGCCCTTTATGGAATCGGTTGACCAATTCAACCCTAATTTAACCAGATCTGATTTAAATCTCAATTTTGATCACGATTCAATTCGATTTTGGAAAATGCAAAATATAAAGTTGTATATCTCGTTTTGAGCTTTCCACACATTTTTGAATCACCTTAATCGGAGTTTGTATAAGAAAGTTATGGATAAAATACGAAAGTCTGCCAACATTATCCAAACCGTTTCTGAATAGATCAGTTGACCGACCAAATAGGGTCGGTCGACTGACTTGTCCAGATCTGGTTCATTTCTTTTGTTTCTGCGGCGAAAAGACCCCAAAAAATCCAAAATTTAGTGTTTTTCTTTCCTTAGATCCATAATATTTAGAAAGAAATCATATAAATTATGCAAAAAAACAAAAAAAATAAACTTTAATATTTTCTCCCATTATTTTCACAAATAAGCCAATTTTAATGGAGAAAACACAAACCCTAAAATTCTACGTACTTGAAAATGTCAAGAACCCTAATGATTTAACACAAAATAGGCTCAGATACTACTTGTTGGGATTTTCGCTTCCATTTTTAGTCCTTTTCGGTTCCGTTTTGCTTCGAATTATAGTGTTTTTGTTCCCATTTTTTAATCTACAAAAGCAAATAAAATAAACCAATTACACTAATTAAATTAATTCAACAGATTAACAAACTTAGATTAATGATATTAGATCGCGTCAAATGTGACGCGATCAAGAACGTGTCATGATCCAAAAATGGATATACGTGATAATCAAGCTTAGTACCATGTGATAGCATCGATGAGTAATGAGCTTCAAAGGCAATCTGAAGGGTTGGAGAGTTCATATGCAATTGTGCAATGCTTGGAATCTCTCTTTGGAGAGCATAGTCGTATTGGTAAGTAAATGTCTCAAAGGAGATTTTCAAAACCAAGATCTCAGCAGGGTCGTTGGTTAGGCACCACATCTTTATGTTGGCACCACCTTCTGATGACTACTTGGTTGTGGACCCAATTTTGTAGTAACTACCTGATGTGTTCGATCAGTTATAGTGAACTTCATCATGAACAAGCTATTACTCACTCTTTTGGAGCCTCTTAACATGTTGGGGACTGCCTAAGGGACCTTGAAAAAGTCCAAGGGTTCATTGCTAGTAGTGGAAGGGCCTTCAACCTCAAGAGAAAAAGAAGAAGAAGATAAAATACAGCTCATATTTTAAATGGAACCAAAAGGAGAACAAGCCCAATAAAGGAAAATGCTTTCACTGTAGTTTATCTTCAGTACTTATGTTCCAAGGATAAACCTTCTGAAAGTATATTAGATCTATTTGTTGCTATTGGTTGTTTGACAACATGTTTAATTTCAGATTGGGTTTTAGACTCTAGCGTTAGATCCTATGTGTGTAATACTATGCAGGGTCTAAATAAAAGAAAAAGGCTTAGTAAAGGAGACATCTCGCTACGCGTGGGAAATGGAGCAAGAGTTGTTGCATTAGTTGTGGAAGACCTTCACTTGAGATTTTCATCGTCACATATTTTAAGTTTAAGAGATTTTTTATTTATGCCAACAGTTTTTAAAAATATTATTTGTATTCCTTATTTTATAAAGTATGGTTATTTGATTGTTTTTTAGAATAATAAATGTATTTTATTTCCATTCAAAGTTGGTTGGCTTGAACATATGTTATAACAATCGTTATTATTTAAACATATTGGGTGAAATTAAAAATATAGCAAATGAAAGTATAACAAAGAAAATATTGAGAAATAAAAATCTTACCTACTTATGGTATTTCGGACTAGGCCATATTAGTGTTAAGAAGATTAGTAAGATGGTTAAAGATGGGATCTTGGGACCGTTTGGGTTGGAGAAATTACTAACTTGTGAATCTTGTCATATGGGCAAAATGATTAAGTCACTATTTGTTCGACATTTGGAAAGGTATGCAGATATATTGGGTTTGGGACTTACTAATATGTATAGGCCCATGAGCAACTAGCTTGAGGTAGATATCCATACTTCTTTAATTACCTTCATCGACGATCACTCTAGGTGTGGTTTTATGTATCTTATGAAACATAAGTTTGATTCCTTTGAAATGTTCAAAGAATTCAGAAATGAAGTATAGAAATAAAACAAAAAGAGTATTCAGGCACTTTGATCAAATCCATGTGTCAAACACTTATCCACAGAGTTAATGAACTATCTCAAACTTAATAGTATACTTTCTCATTGGACTTCTCATACTACGCCATAATTAAATGGTGTATCAGAAAGAAAGAATTGCACCCTATTAGATATGGTCAAATGAATGATGAGTCATATTGATTTACCTATGTTACTTTGGGGATATTCTTTGATGACTGCAACTAAATAAGGTTCTAACTAAATCCGTATAGTTACACCACATGAGATAAGGAAAGTACGGAAATTGAGTCTAAGGTATGTTAAGATTTGGAGTTGTCTAGCTCGTGTCAAAAGATTTGAGCCAAACAAGTTAGAATTTAGAACTCACATTTGTAACTTTATGGTATATCCTATAAAAATAGCTGGATATTTCTTCTATCACCCATAGTAATAAATAATATTTATTGTTAGATCTACCGTATTTTTAGAGAAAGTATTTTAAGAATCCTGCACTGGATAAAAGATAGACTCAACAGATGTGTTGGACACTAAGCAAGCCAAGAAAACTAGAAATATGGAGCCGACAATAATAAATGCATCTAGTATGCATATTCCTGGTAGATCTGATAGAAAATTTAGTCCTCTTGATAGATACTAAGATATCTTGGTCAAAAGGATAGAGATGAGCTATTTCTAGTGGAAGATAACGACCCTACTAACTACGAAGAAGCGATATTGGACATCAATAGTAAAAAGTGTCAAAAAAATAATAAAATTAGAAATAAACTCCATGTACACGAACCGAGTTTGGACACTTGTGGATCCACCGAAGGAAATCGTTTCATATTGAGTGCAAATGGATCTTCAAGACTCAGATGGTAAAGTGGACGTGTTCTAGGCCAGACTAGTGGCTAAAGGATATCTCAACATCAAGATGTTGACTATGAGGAGATCTTTTCATTGGTCGTCATATCAAAGTACATTAGGATTTTATTGGCTATCGCCATATACCACGACTATAAGATTTGACAAATAGGTGTGCAAGTTGCAAAAGCTCATTTATGGACTTAAGAAAAGTTCTAGAAGTTGGAACATCCATTTTGATGAGACAGTCAAATCTTTTGGTTCTCCCAAAACATGGATGATCCATACGTGTAGAAAATAAATGAAAAAATCATTTGTTTCCTGGTAATGTATATCAACGATATCCTACTTGTTGGCCCAATGAGCTACCCAAGAGAGGGGGTGAATTGGGTAGATATAAAATTTAATCCAAATAATAATACTTAAAAAATCAAATAATTAATTTAATCAATTAATCAATTTATCTTAAATCGATTATTATCTATTTATAGCAGCAGATAAGTGTTATAAACTCTAGGTGCACACCCAAACAATACAAAATAAAGTAAAGAAAATAAATAATGTAGTACACACCGATATATCCTGGTTTACCAAGTTAATCTTGGCTAATCTAATCATCCGAGTCCTACGGAGATTCGCACCCACTAAACCACTAAGATTCCTTTAAATAAGTAGGAACCAAACCCTTACAAAAATGATTTTTTTTTGCAGGATCAGAATCAACCTTTACACATTCTTTTTCCCAGGCTCAAGAATAACATCTTATTTTTCTCAAACTCAAGAATAACCTTATCTTTTCACAGGTTAAAGATTAACCTAATTCTATTATAGGGAGAATCACAATCTAATTCTTTTTATACTTTAGGCTTAAGAATTAAACCTCACAGTAATACTCCAACTATCATTTTTCCAAGTAAGGATGAAATATTTACAAATCACTCACAATTGATCCTAATCTGGAAGAATTACACCTAAGCTCTTTACAACAGGAAAATAATAACCTAACATTTTTGTACTCAAGTAAAGATCAAACTTCAATCTTTTTACCGTAAGAGATTGAAACCCAACTACCCCTTATTAGATACTCACATTAGTACTTAATCCGACACACAACTCACCAATTCCAATAAATTGATAAGTTATTTTCACTCGGAACTTCTACCACCTTAAATCAATTTAAATTCAATTAATGTCCCGATATTTTCTAGTGATAGAATTAAGTGAGAAAAATAAAAATCTGATTATAAAATTAATGCGGGTAGCACAAAATCGAGCACGTAATCAGATTATCACACAAATTATTTTAAAAGATTTTTTATATTTTTAAAGTTAAAAAACGATTTCTTATACAATTAATTAACCAAGCAAGTGATAAGAACAATAAACTCAATTAAGAATATACTTGGGACGATCTCAACATAAAAATCTGATTATAATAGATATGAGTAGCACACAAATAAGTACGTAATCATATTTTTACCAACAATCGTTTTAAAATATTTGTATGCAATTTAAAGTTCAAAAAACAATTTCACAATATCTAAAAATCCAAACAAGCAAAATAATATTTAATCACAACAAATAAATAAAGCTTGAAACTATCTCACCAGAATATCACCAAAAGAATGAAGATTGAATCATGACAAAGCTTATATTGGTGACGCCAAAATTCACAACACTTTTTCTCAAGAAAAAATCTCACGATTAATTGCTCAATATAATCTCAAAAGGAAGACTCTCAGAAAGTGCACAGACTCAAGGTTCTTGATGGAATGACAACTCTCAGAATAACTCACGAACACTTAGTTCTTAATATCTTATCTTTCTATTATGTAAAATCCACAAGTCTATATAAAATCACTTGAAACAAGCCATATAACATCTAGTTTCCATAAGATATATCATTTAAAATCACCTATAGACACCATATATTGATTCATTTCAATCCTAGTATATTTGACTTAATTATTGCTTTCAAAATATTCAATTTAGTTCCTCCAATAATTTTTAAACACAAATCGATAAGATATGAAGTATTAAAAGGACCGATTTGAGAAACATTTTAATTTCATGTGCCAAATCTATATAGATATTCAAATAGGAGTATCATATCTTAAATATATCCATATCCCTAAGATCTCTCAATCAAGTAAATAAATAATGGCTAATTTTTTAATAAATCTTGAAATTTCACAAAACCTGAAACAACATAGTCGGTTGATCAACCTCTGACCATTGGTCCACCGACCTCTACCCATCGGTCGACCGATCGATGCAGGATACTAGACAAGCCAAAACTTCTCAGCCATAAGTCGACCGCTGCTTATCCATCTGTCGACCGGACGATTTAGAGACATTTACAAGTCGACCTTTCTGTTGACCTAACGATTTAGAGAATTCATCTTTTGGCTATAAGTCGACCTACCTGTTGACCGGAAGATTCAAGAATTTTAGCTAATTTTCATAAGTTGGCTGCTCAAACACCATAAGTCGACCGGTCCCTATTGTAATCTTTCCTTAATTCAATTTTAATCCATTTTTTTCAACGTTTTTGTCTCTTTAACCGATTTTTTTTTCTCAGTTAACTCAACTATCACTTAAATTCAATTTTAATTAATTATCTTTCTTAAATCAATGTTTCTTCTTCAATTACACATAGGAGCAAATATGTTAGTAATCATACTACAATATACGTGATCTCATACCACTAATCTATGTTTTGTTATTCATTTAAATAAATTAAATTAGTATAATTAGTTTATTTTATTTAGTTTTGTAAATTTTTGGAATTGGAGCAAATTGGACAAAGAACAAGAGAATAGCGAAAGACCAAAGCGATCAGAACGTCGCGCGCAGCGTCAGAAGCGTTACTAATTAAAGGAGTTTTAATTGGTTACACTATAGACAAGGCAAGAAATGAAGTCACCGTTAAAGGTCATTATAGAAAATTAAAAAAAAAAAAAAACAATTTGGGCATATTCTTAGGATGTTATATATTTCTATTTTTTTTCTCTTCATTTGGAGGCATTCATGCGGTTATGGAAAAGGGTTATGAAAAAGAAAAACAAATATTTTAAGTGGTCATTTAGGTGGCGTTTGGTTAGTGTTCCCACTTTTTGAACCCAACTAGAATGGGTTGAGTTAAGTTGAATTGGGTTGGGTTGAGAATTTTAGGAACATAATTACATTTGGTAACGACAATTTTTGTTTTGTGCTGAGAACAGAATGTGTTTGGTAACGATTTTATCCTAAAATTAATTTTTTTTTTTTAATTTTTTTTTTTTGTGTTTGGCGGCGGCCAGACAGCGGCAGCGGCAACGGTTGCCGGCGACGGTCGCCGGAGGTGACGCTGGCAGCAGGGACAGTAGCCAGAGGTGGCTGGAGACGGCGGCGGCTGCTGTCGGTGATGGTGGCCAGATGATGGCCGGCGGCGGCGGACGGTGGCCGACGGCGAGTGGTGGTGGTCGGCCGGCAGATGAAGACGAAAGTTGAGAACTTTGGGTTGAGTTTTTTGGGCACAAAAAGAAACAACTTTTTTTTGTTTCTGGTTTCTTTAGGATTTTGAGAATCAATTCCTATTTTTTGGGTTGGGTTGAGTTGAGTTTTGTGTTTGTCAAACGCGTTCCCAAAAATCAAACCCACAATTTTTGGATTGGGTTAGGTTGGGTTTGGTTGGGAACACTAACCAAACGGGGCCTTAATGACCACTTTAATAAGCCAATGGAAAAAATTTAGGTGGCGTTTGGTAACCGTTTCTGTTTTCATTCCAGCAGTGGGATGGGAATGGGATGAGATGGGATGAGAATTTTGTTTTCTTTTTTGGAGTAGAATCGCGTTTGGTAACGATAATTTCTTTTTTGTTTTGGGAAGGGAATTGTGTTTGGTAACGATTTTATCCTAATTTTTTTTTTTTTTTTTGGCCTGACGGCGGTGGCGCCGTCGCCGGCCACCGGCGGTGCTCCGGCGCCGGTGACGGCAGTGCTCTGGCACCGGCTGCCGACGGTGCTCCAGCGTCGGAGACGGCGGTGCCCCCCACCGGCGATAACTGAACGGCGGCGCCGGCCGGAAGACAATGGCGCCATCGTCGGCGACGGCCGAAAGTGGCCGGGAAATTTCCGGCCAGACGGTGACCGGCGACAGTCGCCGGAGAAGACCGGCGGCAGCGGACGGTGACCGGCGACGGCGGCGGACGGTGGTCGGCGGGTAGGTGAATAGTGACCATGTAATTTGGGAATGGAATGGGAATAATGAGAAACAACTTTTTTTTGTTTCTCATTTCTTAAGAAAAAAGTGGGCACAATTCTCAAATGGGAATGAAATGGAAACGGAAACAAAAATTACCAAATGCTATTCTCAAATAGAATTCTCAAAAATCTGGGAATGGAATGAAAATTTCTGAAATGGAAATGGTCAGCAAACGGGGCCTTAACTAAGGATGGATATCTTTGGAAAAGGGGCAGATCACACAAAGGAATATATATTGATTTCCATTTTCCTTCAAAGGGGGAGCAGCCAGCAGCAGAGGGTTAGGAGGGAGTTCATTTTTATTTTCTTCTTTTGTCTTTAACAGTAACGATTACACTTTTTTTTTTGAAGTTTTCATAAAACTTCATTCAAAATTTGTATACTCCACCGCTGGATTTTAGAAGTGATTCTTCAATGAAATTTATGTAGAATATCATTTTTGAATAAAACTCCATGAACGGCTAATTTTATCCTAACCGGGTTAGGATTGTGGTAAGTATTTCGGTTTATGCAATATTGTATTTTTAGATTAATTTTAGTTTATGTGTAAACAATTGTATGATGATGAATTTTGTGCTTGAAATATGATTTAAATCGTGATTGAATTTAAACTTGAAATGTTCTTGTAAATATTTCGATTTTAGATTCAATTATTGTTAGAATGTTGGATTTTGTACATGTGGTCTAGATCTGACGATCATATAATCGTATTCCTAGGATTTAATTATTAGTTTAAATGGTTTATGCCTAGATTGTAGTTCACCCCAAATTAGAGTAACGCAGGAATTACATACCGAAAATTAATCATGCCAAAGAATAATAAATCGAATCTTTATGAGTAATTCTAACTTGTAGTTAGGAACACTTGTTTACACAAATCTAAATTACACAAAAAAATACGAGAAAATCATAATTCCAAAATACGAATTCCACAATTCCTAACTCGGTTCACTATATTTATTGTCTAGATTTATTATTTTATTTTCTTGCATTTAAAAACCAAAACTCACTTTTACCAAAGAAAGAAGAATAATTGAATTTAATTGTTACAAGACCGATCCGTGTAGTTCAACATTGTACTTGAACCCGTACTACATCAGTATCGCGGTACCATTTTAAGGGTATTATTTTTTAGCGATCAAATTTTGGCGCCGTTGCCGGGGATCGGCATCGTTAATTATTGAATTTAATTATTATTTTTCTTGTTTGTTTTATTTTTTTTATTTTTAATTTAAAAAAACTGTAATAAAAGAAGTAAAAAAAAAAAAAAAAAACAATGGCAAAGTGAGTTAAAAATAAGGGAATTTTATTATTTGGTCTTCATAAGAGAGTGTATTGAGAAAATGATCCTCCAAATATCTACATTAAGTTTTTAGTCCTCGTAACCTTCTTAGAGTTTAGTCCCTAATTATTGTCCCTTATTTGTGTTGTATTTACAATTTTATGTCATTTTGTTAAAAAATATGAGTGTTCATTTTTTAAAAATCCACCAAATCATCAAAATCTTCTCACGCTATTCGGCGTTGATAGAAATTAAAAAAATATATATACCAAATTAATTTACAAAAAATCCTTCTTCCAACTATATGTGTTTCAATTTTTTTGGGTAATTTTTTACTGGTTTGTGAATATTCATATTTTTTTAAAAAAATTAATTTACGAAAAATCATATTTCCAACGACATGAACATTCACTTTTTTTTTTTCTTTTTTTTTTAATATTTAATACATATTTATACTAATTGTATTACTGTGAATGTTCATACTTTCACCAAAAACACATCAAAATACATTAATAAGAACATTTACACAAAACAAAATGATCAAACAATCACAATCACAATTAATAAACCAACCTCCATTAAAATCACAACTGTAACACCAAAAATTAAACAATGACCATTCAATAAAAAATAAAACATAACCACATGAATATTCACAAACACAAAATCGATCAATAGAAGGTTTGCCACTGCCGTCGGTGAACTCTAGCAGCCAGTGATGATGGCGGTGGCGAAACAGCATGAGTGGAGCCAAAGAATATTCACATGAACAAAATCTCCATATAAATTAGCAAAAAAATTACATGAACATTTATAGATCTTGAATACGAACACTAAACACATTTACTATGATCTGAACATTCACATATATAAAAAATCTCACACAAATCACATAGCTAATCATTCACATAGTCTGGAAATTCCCAGATCTGAAAATCTCATTGTTTTATCGTTCGTTCATCGTCGCCGCCTAGTCCATTCTCCCATAGTTCTGAGGGACTGGAGTGCTACGGCAAAGGGGAGACTTGCGAGCACGGACTGAGAAAGAGAGAGAGAGATCGAGAGAGGAAGAGAAGTTTGCCATCGTCGATCGACCGCCGTCGTCAAATAAGAGATGGTTGAGGACTATTAAATCGACCGCCGCTGTCGTCCATTGATCATCGCCGCAATCGTCCCCCACCGTCGCCCATCGCAATCGTCAATCTCTAAGTCGTCGTGACGGTCGTTGGCGACAGTGACTCGCCAAGTCATTAATCAACGGTCGTTACGGCTTGCAATGGGGGATGCTTGCAAGCATCGGTGGTTCGCAACAGTCGTTCGGCGATTTAGAGAAAGCTAGCAAGCACCGGTGGTTCGCGACGCTCGTTCGCTGATTGAGAGAGTTTGCGAGCACCAGTGGTTCGCGACGGTGGTTCGCCGATTGAGAGAGCTTGCGATTGAAGGGAGGCGGCTGAGCATAAAAGGGGAATGAAAATATAGTTTCTTAGGGTTTCATGTATAGGGGTATAATTGTCCATTTCTTTTGTTTATTTTTTGAAAATGACTTTTCTCTAATAATATTTAGAAAAAGGTTTAAAAAATAACATTTTTCAAAAACAAGTTAAATGATAAGAGAGAAAGTTGAAAAATGTCTAAATAATAATAAATAAAAAAAAAACCCTAAAAATAATGACAAAATAAGTAAAATATCTATCTATCTATCTATATATATAAACAGTAGCTTGCCGTGTTTTTTGTGATATTCATTAATTTTGTTTTGTTCTTAAAATGAAGTCCAAAGGAAAAAAAAAAAAACGTAGTCATAATTCACCAATTTCTGTTGAGTATTATTTATTATAATAATAATAACGAAAATTAATAAATAAAGATAATAATAAAAGAACTAAAAAAAAAACAGTAACAGTAAAAAAAATTAATAATAATATTTTTTTATAACAATAAACAATTAATAAAAATAAAATAATAACAATAATAATAAATAAAATAATAAATAAATAAAAATTTGCAAGTGGTCTTTGGATTTATGCCCAAATAAAAACAAACCAACCCTCCGAACGAAATTGACCTTGATAAAATATTAAAGAGCGTTTCTGAGAAATTTAGAACTGAAAATAAAATCAATAAATTTGCAATCACTGAACCCACCAGAATGGATGCGGAACCACCTAGACGATTGAGGGAATATTACGTTTCCTCAGTTTATACATCGCCTTTATGCATTAAGTTGCCTGAATTAGGGGGTGCGACTTCATTTAAAATTAAACTCTCGACTATCCAAATACTTCCATCATTTCATGGGCTTAGTCTTGATCATCCCTATAGGTACCTTAATGATTTTCTCGAAATTTGCACTACATTTAAATTGCCTCACTTATCTGAGGATGCTGTTTATCTCAGACTTTTTTCATTCTCTCTAAAAAATCGGGCAAATAAATGGCTCCACTCTTTACCCCCAGGATCCATCACTACTTGGGAAGGGCTTCAAAAAACTTTCCTACAAAAATTCTTCCCAATCAGGAAAACCAACCAAATTAGGAAAGTAATAACTTTATTCTCCCAACAACCTATTGAATAATTCCATGAATGTTGGGATTAAATGAAGGATCTTTTGAGACAATGCCCACATCACGGGGTACCGAATTGGTAAATATTGCAAAGTTTCTATGAGGGCCTAAATGAATGCAATCGCCATGGTGGACGCATCTTGCAGAGGAATATTCATCGCCAAAAGCGAAGACGAGGCTTGGATCATGTTTGAGAATTTAAGTGAAAATTCTTTATAACATACGTCTGCTAGTAGGCTAGTGGGCCTTGGACAAACACGAGGAGGAGAGATGAACGAGATCAAACGAGTATACCTCGCTACCCAAGTTGACTTGATTTCCCAAAAGTTAGATAAAATCATTTTACAAAATCAACCACCTCCTTCTCCTCCTCCAGCTACGACATGTTCAATTTGCCTACACTCATCCCATACGGTCTTTGAGTGTCCTGCAGGAGCGCAATTTCCTGAATATGTTCAAGAACATATTAATGCTGCACAAACATATCTCTAACAGGACAATAACCCGTACTCCAATACTTATAATCCGGGGTGGCAAAATCACTCTAATTTTTCATGGAAGACACCCACTCAAGGACAGTCTTTTGTTCCACCCCCTAGGCCTTAGTACCAGAACCCACCCCTGGGTTTTAACCAATCCTAAGGTCAAGCAAATACACAGGCAACTGAGATGTAACAACTTTTTAAACTTTATCAAGAGCAAAATCAAAAAGTGAATTTGCATTCTCAATCCCTAGCTAGGCTAGAAGCCCAAATCGGGCAGATCGCTGAAGTTTTGAATAAAAGGGACAAGGGGAAGTTACCTAGCCAGCCAATAAATAATCCTAGGGGTCAAAAATTTATTAGAGAAATGAGTGAGTCTCACGGGCACGTTCAATCGATTACGACCCTTAGGAGTGGCAAAAAGGTTGACAATCGGGTGGATGTTGAGGAGAGAATTCAAGATGATGAGAATGAAAATGAAGAGATGGTTGAAGAACCACAACTAATCAAGAAAGTTGAGGAGCCCAAAAGTTCGAACTCCAAACTTGATACACCTACGGAAATACGTTCAATTCCTCGGGCTCCATTTTCTCAATGTTTGACTCAACCTTCACCATTCAGTCGAGATAGCGCTAGAATGAAAGAGTTTTTGACTTTATTCATACTTTATTGATATTTTCGGGAACACAAAATAGAGAGATCATATAATACGAAAATCATACATGAAGAGGATCTCTTGGCGAAATTCCTACCAACTAAACATAGTTGTGATATGTGGATAGACGTGATTCACATTTAGAGAAAATAGCTTGAGAAAAAATGTTTTTTCCTGGCGGCGTTGAATTGTAGTTGCATCGAAAAATTGTGTTGTGAATCCTCCATTTAAGCCATCTCGGTCTAGCACCCAATAATTATCTTACCTTGCCCAAATCAATGCCATCTATTTGAGAGTATCGCCAATCACAGGCTGGGAGAAGCTCAACATTGAGCTTGCCAAACCAATCGAAGCTCCCAACTCTTTAGAGAAAGCATGGTACTTTTGAGTTTTTTGGGCCAACCTAAACATTTTAGAACCCAAGAATAACTGGGACGAACCCAATTTGACAGCATCCAAAATGTTGGTTCTCGACCCACAAGTATTCGAGCCCAAAAAACCAATTATTTTCTCTAGGGTAGGGCCCTTCTAAAACTTGCCAGACCCGCAAACCCGCCTCCAACCTGAAAAAATGGTCTGAACCAGTCAAATAAGAAGTGAACCGACTTGCAATGGTTCTGTACCTGCAAAAACCGAACCGACCGATTCGGGAGCAATTCTCCTTGTAAAATTGTAGTAGCTTTGTTTTTTTTGACACATTGTAAATTGTAACAATAGAAGATTATGGTTTTGAGAGATGTTAGTCTGATTCACAAGGGGAGATGTTTATTTTTTTTGTCAATTAAGATTTGATTCTTTTGGATAACATTTTAAGAATTACATATTAAATTTAATCTTGAATGTATCAAGTTGATGTCGAGAAGTGCGTCTTTAAAATCGCTAGGATAAATGATTAATCGAGATTCGCGTAGACTGAACTGAACACATCTTATCGTAAAACAAATATATATATGGAGTCTAATTTCAATTATATGAGATGGAATTCACTTTCATGGCCATCCCATCAAAACAAACAAAGATGGCCCCATAGATTTCGCATGGAAGACTAATGCGCAATCCACAGGAAAGCTCATATATGTTTGTTTGGCCTCCAAAACAACCAACACAAAAGTCATATCATTGCCATCATCCATGTCCCATCGTGGAGGGTAAATTTTGCACATGGATGGAATCCAATGGTGCAGGGCGTGACACGTGTCGTTCACGAAAATGTCAAAGAAGGGACCCACGATAAAAATTAAGAAAAATTTTCTCAAAATTCCATCCCATAAAAATATCATTTTATAGAGTTTTATAACAGTGATTTTTTTATATATAAGATGGAACTTAGAAAGTGATTTTTGAAATCTTGAGATATCTCAAAAAGTTTTCCAAAAATTAATTATAAAAAAAATAAAATTTATCAAATTTAACTTAACACAAATGAAGCACCAAGAAAATTTAAGAATCTGGCCAAAGAATCACTAGACCTTTAAAATCGTCCAATGATGTGATTAATCGAGGTATGCGTAAACTGACTCCGACCTACTTTTACCGTAAAACTCATATATATATATATAACTCTAATTTTAGTGAATGCACCAAAGCGATGTGGAGAGTGCGCCTTTAAAATTATCTAAAAATAAAATTAGTCGAGATGTGCATAAATTGACTCGGACACACTTTTACCCTAAAAAGAATTAAATTTTCACTAATGAATGGTGGCTGGAGGAGGAGGTGGGGGGTGGGGAATATACCAAATGGCTCGGTTTAGTGGGAGGAACTATGATGAGTGGTTGTACAGTGATTTGTCGATGGTCCCACTTTTTTGAAGAAGACGATACCCACTTGCATTGCATGCTCATCGTGTGCGTGTACGAGTAAAGCTACAATCATGGAACCACTATTGTGGCCCTGAATAAGAATATTTTTTGGCCTTTCTCATATTCGGAGCACTGATTTGCATATAACCGATAAGTTTGCAAGGTGATCTCGACTCTCTTAATTCAAAAAGTTTTCATGCTTATAATATGACTATTTTCACGTGTGGATAAATCCAACAAAAATTAAATTTAATATATTAAAATAATATTTAAAAAATTGTAATTTTAACTGATTTTGATTGAAATTTGAACAATTTTTCTAACGAATAATATTTTTTTTGGGAGGTTTATTATGGGCTCCAAAAATCCACATATTCTTCAGTTTTACCGCACCAAATAAAATTAATTTACCAAAAAAAAACCACTACTTCAATGACATACACCCATCGCATTAAAAGGGGGTGCACTATGGAGTTCTCTTCAAATAAAAAATAGAGAAAGCGTTTTGTCCTAATGGACCGAAATTGTTGGGGCCCATTCTAAATAAAATCTATAATTTGGGGTTTTCGTAAAAAAAAATAAAAATTATTATACGATTGGATTAGTTTATGTGCACTAAGACTAATCATATCTTCAGACGATTTTAAGAGCACACTCTTTTACATAGGTTTGGTGCAGTTAAGATTTCACTGATGCAGTACTTATTAGGAAAATTAAATTCTAATTGATGGAGATGGGGATAGCTATGTCCATCAAAACGAAAATGATGAAGATTGAAGAGATCTATCTATGCATATGCTTTTTCCTTACAATGCACTCTATTCAAATAGGTTATCATAATATGCTTTTGATACATTACCAAGTTGACTATGCCCATACATCTCTCTCTTTCTTCCTCTCTGATAAGACTTTGAGACAGTCATTTTAATTAATTCTTGAACTCAAAGGCTCCGCCGTGAGCTTCCCCCTCTTCTCTCTCTAGCTTAAAGGCTCCACTGTGATTAAGGAACTTGCCCCTCTCTCTCTCTCTCTAGCTCAAACCCTCCACAGTGAGCTTCCCCCCCCCCCCCCCCCCCCCCCCCCCCTCTCTCTCGCTCAAACCCTCCACAGTGAGCTTGCCCCCCCCTCTCTCTCTCTCTCCCCCAAAAGATATTTAAGAGATATATCTTGGAAACTCTTCTAACTCTCCCTCTCTCCAAAAGATATTTAAGATATGTAGGAAGCTCTTCTTAACTCTCTCTCTCTCTATATATATGTATATATCTCTCTCCTGAAGATATAAAAGAAGCTCTTCTTAACTCACTCTCTCTCTCTCTCTCAAAAGATACAGTAGAAGCTTTGCTTAATTCCCTCCAACACTTTGGGTGCCTCCGCAGCATAACAAGAAATATTTGCGGTATGCTTCTTTTTTTTTCTGATTTTGTTCATGAATGTGCTAAACGATTTAGATATGCATATAACGAAAAACTGATTTTAATCTTCTCTCTTTATATATATGTGCGCGCGCGCCTAGAAGTGTGTGTTTTTGAAGAACAAAGGATTTGTAACCAAAGAGATCCAACTCTGAAATTATTTTTAGTTTTTTTTTTTTTTTTTTCCTTTTCAAAATGCAATAATCTTCTGTAAAAGAGTATAATTTAAATTCTAGCGAAAAGTGGACAAATGGAAGATAACAAAATCTCCATGGGGATTTGTATTGTATATGTAGTCCTTTATCAGCTTCGAAAGCGTCTTTTAGCTACAATACCTAATGCCCTAAAAGCTAAAAGTCATCTAAGTTAGCCAAGCTGACACCAACCACTACTTTATCTTTTACCTATTACAGTAAGATGCGTCTAGAGGACTAATTATCTCTTTAAGTGATCTTATAGACACACCCTCCACATTGTCATAACCCATTCAGAATTAAATTCAAGTATTACTTCTTGAAATATTTCTTAGAAAATTCGACCTTTGGTTGATAAAAAAAGAAAACACCTCTCCTCATCAACCAGACCTACACAAACCACTAGCTCCCCTCTCTCTCTCAAAAGATAGATTTTCCAATTGTTGTGTGAGAACTATATTCAATTTTATAATTAGCCTCTATATGTAATGAATTTTAGCATTTGATGATATGGGTTTATAAATAAATAAATAAATAAAAAGTCTAAGATTAAGTGTCTAATGCAGAATGTCTTGATTACACGAAGTGCGGATTGACATTTTGAGCTGAAAATGAAGTTTATGAAACTAGGAACAAGGCCAGATACCTTCTACACAGAAGAGGCAACAAGGTACTAATATATATAGTTTTATTTTATTGTTTTTTCAGTGAGAAAAATAAAAAAAATCCAATTAAAAAAATACATTTATTGCATCATTAAAAAAAAAAAATTGATTTTAAAATTAGAACAACCAATACCATGCAGGAATGTGATTTCGGATGTAGCAAGTGACCTCACCATTCAAATTAACAACACCACTTATCATCTCCATAAGGTAAGAGCAATGCGCGCAGCTATATATATTTGGCCCTCCATTTTAATTTTTTTTTATAGTTAAATCTCCTTTTGCACCCTTCAAGTTAATATTAGGTGATAATTTAGACTCTTGACTTTTAATTATTGCTCCCTAATTTCTAAATTGTGCCTGTTGGAAAAATGAAAAAGTGAAAATCATATATATTGAAAAGGAGAACCAGGTCTATACAACGAGCGCTATATATAGGTGTAGAGTTAGGATTAGGAGGTTTGGGCTCTAAATGACCTAACAGACCAACCAATATATACACTTGTAACATTCCTCTTCAAACACAACATGGTAAAATAGATACCAACTTAAATTTGGAAAGTAAATCATGAAAATGGATGAGGTTTAGTGAATGTATTGGTTGTCTAATTGGATGAGCTAATCGATTGAAAATAAATTGTGTTTTTTGAAGAACGTGATGTAGCACAAAATGACAGTCGATTTCGATATGCTTGGCGCATTCCTAAAAGACGTCATCATGGGCAATTTTGATCACACTCTAATTGTCACAATGAATAGCAATCACAGTGGGGAAAGGCACTCCCGTGTCATCAAGCAACCATCGAAGTCAAAGTAACTCTTGAATATTGTTAGTAAGAGCACGACATTTTGCCTCTGTTATAGATCTAGTAACAACAATTTGCTTCTTACTACACCACAAAATAAGAAAGTTTCCAAAAAAGGAGTACCCTATAGTACAGCGTTGATCAGTGAGATGTCTAACCCAATCATCGTCAGTGTAGACATGCATGTAGAACTAGAGAGGAATATGAAGAAAAAAAAATGAAGATCATGAAAGTGTGTCCCCCTTAATGTATCATAAAATACATAGGACCGTTGAGTAGTACATAATTCGTGGTGTAAATAAGAACTGACTAACCTAATGAATTGCATAGATAATATCTGGATGTGTCATAGTGAGATTTACGAGATTGCCAACTAACTGATGGTATAAATTAGTAGCATCCGGATGATGAGTTTCATCCAACGAAGAAAGTTGAGTATTTTTGTTTGATATGCTCGTTCAGTTGGAGGAGGATAAAAATTACAAACCCAAATACTTTTAAGAGACTGTAGTTAGGGCAGATACCACGCAAGCGCCATAAAGGTAAAGATTTTCAATTGTAGGTGAATGAACGTGATTGATGGTATAGGCAGCCATGAAAGCAACTTTTCGTGAAACGCTTAGGAAAAGATGATGAAATGAGTATGTATAAACAATATCTAGCTAGGATATGTTAATACTTATGTTAGGCTTGGCCATTTGGGACAGAAGTGCCAGGAAAGATCTATGAGAAAGTATGCCATGCTTTTAAAGGGTAGATTTGAAAGATTGATCGTTATATTCCATAGAATTATAGAACTTCAAAATTTTGATATTGCAAGAAAATTTAATTAGCACTATGGCAGCCAAGTCTGGTTAAATTTGGGGTAGTTCAAAGTGCTTACGCATAAGATATAATCAGGTGCAACGAGAGTAATCATAAAAAAATATGGCAAGTATCCTGATTCCCCATGCAAATAAAATATGCGGGTTCCCGAACATCGAAGTGGATTATGTCAAAAAAAATCGTGCGATAGAGACTAAGTTGCTAATAGAGAAAGGTAGCACAATTTGTTTAGCTAGCCGACATTGTGACTTTCGAGATGATTAGAAGAAAGATACCCTAATTTTCCACTATAGGCTAACAAAGGGATACGATTGATAGATGCATGACCTAATCAGAAATACCAGAGGCTAAGAGATGGTGCATTAGGAGATGATGATGAGGCTGCAAAAGTGTATGAAGGGACACGCAATGGTGTGGGTTGTGAAGCTGGAAAAGTGGATAAAGGGACAAGTTGTAGTGTGATGGTGATGATTGATAAGGAATGTGAAAGCTACTATATATGCTCAAATAAACGTTCAACTTTATGAGTAACCCAATATTTTTTTCCTATATGAAAATCCTACACATAACTACAAATATTAGAAAATAGTGCTCCAAATCTCAAGTTACAAAGTTTTTCAACATATGAAATATTTAAAGTAAGTTTTGGTATCAAATACGTATCAGAAATAACAAGATATGTAGCGAAAACATGATCAACGTGATTGACACACGTATGGAAACTATATTGTGTAAATACTAAAAGCATTTACAACATATAGTTTTGACATGAGAGTATTGGGATAAAAGTCATATGGTTACAGCAAGCAAAGTAAAAAATCAAGAGGAATTACTTCTAGTGAATGATAGAAAATAAATTTTTTTTTTACCAAAACTAAAGAGAACTAAAAAGTGATGTTAGATCTATATAATAGAGATGAAAACAATGATGAAAGAAGGATCATTGCCCTGGTTGGCAACAAAAACAACAAATGACGAGTAAAAAAAAAAAAAAAAAACTCAAACAATTATTTGAATATTTGAGCATTTCACCATATATTTTGTAATTATGAAAAGTTGTTACCAAGCGTACCCTTGTCCCGTGTAATTAAGTCATCTTTATGGATATTGTTACTTTACTCCCCACGTGATCCACTTACCAGGAAATTTTTAGACCGAGATCACGTGGTTTAAAATGCTTTATATCGTACATTTTTTTTTTAATATTTCGGATGTGAGATATTACAGTGAATTTGGTACGCGAGATTCAATTAAGAAATGAAATAGTTTCAAGAATGATTATTTCATTCCTATATTTACTAGATGAGACTAGATTTCAATCCCATTCCTAAATATTAATTAATCCCACAAATCATGAGATATGCCAATCCCAAATAAAATATGGTATTACTTAACCCAGGGAAGTAAAAGGGGTAGTGTTCATCATTTGATTTGTATTTGATGTTGATTTTATTTGATTTATATTTGAATATTCTATATTTAAAAAATAATAATTTATTCCTAACAACAACTAAATATTGGAACGAGAACGATCATTCTAATACCACATTTAATCTTTTTTGTTACTAAATATAGAAATAGAAATAATCATTTTATTTTAATATTATTGTCATTCAATTATATTTTATTTTATTTTAGCGTATCAAACGCAGCAGCGTTAGAGTCATTGACAGCAGATTTTTTTCACAGTTTCCACTGCTTCCAAAATGTGGTTTACTCCAAACACTTTGCTCTGATTTCGAAGAACCCACTGATAGTATATTGGAGCTTCACGACACGCCGGGAGGGGAACCGGCGTTTGAGCTCTGTGCCAAGTTTTGCTATGGCATCACCATCAATCTATGTGCCCATAACTTTGTACCAGCCTTCTGCGCTGCCAAATTCCTCAGAATGACAGAGGCAGTTGACAGGGGCAATTTTGTCCAAAAACTTGAAGCCTTCTTTAGTTCTTGCCTTCTTCAAGGTTGGAAGGACTCCATTATCGCGCTTCAGGCCACCGGAAAACTACCCGATTGGTCCGAAATTCTTGGCATCGTCAGACGGTGTCTTGATTCTGTCATTGACAAGATACTCACACCGCACTCAAAGGTAAAAACTGAACACACATCTCTCTTCTATTCTATTATTTGGCAGGACATACTTAAATGTCCGTTTGGTTAATATTTGAAAAAAAAAAAAAAAATCATATAATTTACTATTTTATCTTCATATATTATAAAAATAAATTAAAAATACCAAGAATATAATTGTAATTTTACTTATTCTTTCTCACTTTCCTTCATTTTTTTTTCCCTATTTTCTTTTTATTTTTATTTTCCATCCATACCAAACAATTTTTTTTTCCATTATATTTTCATTTTCTTATCCATCATATCTCCACCCAACCAAATGCGTTTTTGGAATATTGAGATTGAATTACAATTTGTACCCTCTATTATGCTTTACTATTCATTTTAGTCCATAAATTGTCAAAGGCAAGAATTTTGCCCTAATTTTTTTCTATAATTGTGAATATATATATATATATATATATATATATATATATATATATATACACGAAATTATGTCCTTATTAAAAAAGGATAAAGAACATATTAATAAAACAATGTAAAAATTGAATCAATTAGGCATGAATGTAATAGTTGAATGATTAAAGAAAATTAATAGTGTTAACATCAAAGTGAAAATGAAGCGTAAGTTAAAGGGTCAGAAGGTAACACTAAAGACCAACTTCATGGGTTTATCCCATGTTGTATGTGGAAAGGATTGATGATTAAGTTATAAATGTGAGATAAAATCTTACCTTATGAGTTAGCTTTTGGAGTTAAGAGAAACTCAAAACCACTAGTTCCTTCCACATCCTATATGGGATAAGCTCAACAGTTGCTCTCTTATACATCGGGCCTTTGGTCAACTAACCATTGACTAGTTTCTCCTTTTGTATTGGATTAAAATTGTTGTACCGATACTAGTATAAGATGATCTTAAGTCTCTCTTAACTTTAAAAATTTTAAAAGTTAGTTTATAATATGAGATTTTTCCTCACACTTATAATCCAACCACCACTTTCATCCACATCCGATGTGGGATAAAACCGATATTTTTTTTAATTGATACACAAGAAATTTGAAAATCTACACACAAATTTTGCAATATTTATGTTTCAAAGGTCAATTGTACAAACGAGGGGTGAAAAGTGTAATTTACTCAAAACATGTCCCTTCTGCAGGTGACATGGTCGTACACCTACACCAGAGCAGGCTACAACAAGAAGCGCCACCACACCGTCCCAAGGGACTGGTGGACGGAGGACATATCCGAACTCGAAATAGACCTTTTCCGGTGCATACTCGCCGCCATCCGGTCATCCTCCGCCCTTCCACCGGCGCTAATCGGTGAAGCGCTCCACGTTTACGCAACTAAATGGTTGTTTGACGCTTTTGCCCCTGCCGAGAGCTCCGTTTCCCAAGAACCCATCGCCCATGAAAAAACTCGGATTCTGGATACCATCGTCAGCCTGATCCCGACGGAGCGTGGCTCTGTTTCAATAGGTTTCTTGTTCAGACTCCTCGGAATGGGAAACCTCGTTCGGGTTTCTCCGGCGACAAAAACCGAACTCATCAGGAGATGCGGGCTCCAGTTGGAGGAGGCGACTTTGGACGATCTCCGGGTGCCGGAGGGTAACCGGTGGCTGGATGTCGAGTTGGTCAGAACAGTGGTGGAGAGTTTTTTGTTTCGCCGGAGAAGAGAACTGCTGGGTGGGGCAGAGAGTGGTGAAAGTGTGAGTCTGATTAGGAAGGTTGGGAAGCTGATTGATTGTTATCTACGAGTGATGGCGAGGAACGGGAATGTGCCGGTAGAGAAAGTGGTGGCCCTTGCCGGAAGTTTGCCGGAATATGCGAGGGCCGATCATGATGAGCTTTACAAGGCAATTAATACATATCTCAAGGTATGGTACCAAACCTCATAAAAGCATATTTTTAAGGGAAAATCTATAAATTATCCTAACAAAATACTCAAATCTGTGCATTATGAATCTATATATTATTCTAATAATATAATTTTATCGTTTTTAAACCTTCAACACAGTTTTTGTGTTGCCATTAATCATGTTTTTTTGAAATGGATTTTTTCGAATGACAACTTTATTGCTATTGAAAATACATTTTTATTTTAGAATGTTAGAATAATTGAGCGATAGGGTATTAAGAGAACACAAAAGAATTGTATTCATATATAAAAAAGATACAATTGTAGAGATATTCAAATGATCTATATATAGGAGGTGACTAGAAAACCCCGTTAGGGTTAGGGTTTAGTTTTCCTAGTTATATTATGATTTAACCTAAAGGGCCAAGTCCATAGACATATATTAACACCCTCTCTCAAATTCAAGACGACAAATTAGACGCGAACTTGAGTTTGGAAACTAAAGTATGAAAGTATCCGAGTAAATGAGTCTTGGTGAAAATATCTGTTGTCTGATCAGCTGAACTGGCGGATTGTAGACGAACGGTATTCTAGAGAATGTGGTGACGGATGAAGTGACAATCAGTCTTAATGTGTTTTATACGCTCATGGAAAACGTCATTATAGGCAGTCTAAATAGAATTCCTATTGTCACAATGTAGAATAGTGAATCAAATGAGACTCTTATGTCAGCAAGGAACTAGAGAAGCCAAAGTAGTTCTTGTGTTGCATCAGCGATGACACGATATTTAGTTTCAGTGTTAAAGCGAGTAACCACAGTTTATTTCTTAATGCATTAAGAAATGAAAAGTGGTCCAAGAAAAAACAATAATCAGTGGTTGAACGTCTGTCAATGGGATCTATAACCCAATTGGCATCAGAATAAGCCTGTAAGGTGTGAGCAGACTGAGCTGAGAAATGAAGTCCTTGAAATAAAGTGTCATTGTAGGCAACGGTGTGGCTGAAGCTCGAAATGAATAGGGTTACGAAGATTTAGTAGAAACAGGACCAGAAGAATTGACTCTTGATACCATATTAGAATAATTGAGAGACAGAGTATTGAGAGAATATGAGATCATTGTATTAATATATGGAAAAGATACAATTATCGAGATACACAAATAATCTATATATAGGAGGGGACTAGGAAAACCCTGTTAGGGTTAGGGTTTGGTTATCCTAGTGATATTAGGGTTTAATCTAATAATAGATCTAGCTCATATACATATATTAACCTAGAAAATTAAAAATAATATATTGGAACGTTTAACTTCCTATATTTAAGGAAATAAGTTAATTCATTAAATATTATAAAAATAATCCTATTTTATTAACATTTTAGCTATGAATTTTATATTTTTGAATGCAGATTCGTGTTTTATATTGAAAAATCGAACAAAAATATATCAAATTGTATATTATTTTGTGCATATCCGAAAGTTGCAGATTTGTTAATTTGAATATAGTCGTATAGTGTACGATTTAAGTATGCATAACATGTAATAAAAATCCATTTTTCTCCAGTTTTTTTATTCCTTAAAAGTTGAAGCTATTAAAGAGTTTTATTTGACTTTCTATATTTAAAGAAATAGGTTAACACATTAAATATCATTAAAAAAACAAAAAACAAAACTATTTAACATTAGGTATGAATTTTATGGTTTTGACAACACATTCGCATTCTGCATTAAAAACTGAACAAAAATATATCTAATTTGTATATTTTTTGGCACATATCCAAAGTTGCAGGTGTGTTAGTTTTAAAATAGTTATATATTATATGATTTAAGTATGTGTAGCATGTGATAAAATTTCTTTTTTCTCTGTTTTGGATTCCTTAGAAATCAGAGTTATTAATGATTGTTATGTAACTTCCTATATTTATGGAAGTATGTTAATACATCGAATCCAATTTATCTATTTTTATAACAAACAGTTACTTTTTTTGGTATTGATTTTAACACAAAATAAGATCTCATGTTACATACATTAATTTGGTATCACACGACACCGTGTTGAAATTATCGCATCCTCATGTTCCTATTTTTTTTTATAAATATTTCTTGTACTAACCTATTTCCTAAGTATAGGGAGTCAAATAACAATCATTAATAATTCTAGTTTTGAAGAGATCTGAAACTAGAGGAAAAGTTGTATTTATTTCATGCTACACACACTTAAACCGTATCATATACCACTGTGTTGAAATTATCACAGGCAACTTTCTAATACGCAGAATATAATATACAAATTAGATTTAATCGGTTTTTAACGCAAAATACGAATTTGCAGTCAAAATTTTAATTTCATATCTAAAATGTCCATAAATTGATTTTTTTTTTTAATGATATTTGATGTAGTAACATATTTCCATAAACATAGGAAGTTAAATAACCGTCATTAATAGCTCGGATTTTTAAAGAATCTAAAACTGAAGAAAAATGAGTTTTTATCATTTGCTACACAAACTTAAACTATACACTATATAATTATGTTGAAATTAACACGCCTACAACTTTCAGATATGCATGAAAAAAATATAAAATTTGTATATATGTTTGTTTCATTTTCAATGCGGAACATGAATCTATAGTTAACTATAAGATTCATAGCCAAAATGGGGATTCTAATGATACTTATTATATTAGTGTATTTCCTTATATATAGAAAGTCAAACATTCCAATATATTCGAAAATCATATTCAGAGTTTGAAGACTGTAACAATTAAATCCTCCTCAAGCAGGAACATCCGGAACTCAGTAAAGCCGAGAAAAAACAACTTTGCCGGACAATAGACTGCCGAAAACTTTCTCCAGCGATCCGATCCCACGCCGTGGGGAATGAGAACCTCCCTCTCAGAACCGTGGTTCAAGTCCTCTATTGCGAACAAGAGATAAAAAAAGAAACAAAAATCGAAACTAAGGGTCCCACCTCACTAAAATTGGGTCCTGACAAAGAATCCGACCCCACAAGACCTATGTTTCCTGGCCACCGGAAAAACTCAACTCGAGAAGAAATCACAGTGATTGAGCCGAGGAAGGAGAGGGAGACGAGAAAAGAAGGAACTTCTAAAAGTAGAAGGCGATAACCTGCAGATAAAGTTCTAACCATCTATCAGAGAAAAAAAAACAACGAACAGATTTTGTAGGATTCTCCAAAAAGGCATTTGGGGAATCAGACTCATTTGTGCGCCATGGTCAGGATTAAATTGAGTCCTGCCTCTAATGTGGCAACTTATGGTTCCTGTACTGGGCGATCTGTTGTGTCTATATTTTCTCAATTATTTTCACCAGATAATCTGTATCTATAGTCTATACATGTGTAGAGAGGGAGAGAGAGTGAACAGAGCCACTACATTCATAAGTTTGTGTATTATACTCCCAGCTCTTCCAAAAATAAATAAATTAAACCTTCTATTCAAAATCCAATTTAGAGAATTCAAACATATATATGTGTATATATATTTTGAGAGAGAGAGAGAGAGAGAGAGTAAATTGTTATATTACACACAAATATACAAAAAGTTGTTTGCTTTTATTACAAAATCAAGCAGAGTAGCATCTACATTTGGAATAAATATTGTAAGTACAACATTAGCAAACTCAATTGGACATCAAATGAACCTAGGTTACAAAAAAATACTATTACCTAAGCACATTTGTACTAGATAGTGTACCGCGGCAAAGGACTGTTGTCGCCTAATGAGCGGTGAACTTAGGGCATGTTTGGAAGATGGTAATGGAATAGCACTATGATGGATTGGAATCAATATGCAATCATTCAAATTTCGATTTTATTCCATCTCAATCTTATTATATTATCACCAACCAAACGTGCCGTAGGCCTTTAATCCAAATATTGGGTCAAAACGAAGGTTCACGAATTATGTACCAAGAAATTGATGGTAACAGAGGCAGCGTTTGTTTAGTGTTTCTCTTCTTTCGTTTCTGTACCCAGAGAACTTGAAACAAAAACAGAAGTATGGGAACCACAAAATCTATTTTTGTTCTGTTCCCGTATGTTTAGAACAAATTTCTCGGGAAAAAAAATAGAAATTGTTCTGAAATTTCTGTTTTTGTTCCAAGAAAAACATTCGCCACCAAAAAGCACTTAGAATCCATCTATTTTCCTGATACAAATTCCTTCTCAAGTACACTGAACATCACCAATAGACGCTCTTGAAGATTTGAAAGAACGTTTTTTGTGATCCTTTTACGATGTGAAGTGCTTTTCAACCACGCAATTCCAAAAAATACCTGGACACTGCATCCCGTGGATCTTGAGGGTAGATCCTCGGCTTGGTATCTTATATGAAGCTGCAAATTTAAAAAAATAAAATAAAGGAAGAAAAAAGAAAAAAAAATCTCAGTCAATTACAATTAAGGGTATTAAAAACCTCTAAAACGCATATGAACTCAAAAAAAATAAAAAATAAAAAATCTTACATTGAAAAAGTCGCCAAGCGGAACCCCATGGAGGGTCATGACCTCTTCTATGACCCATCCTTTTCGATCGGAAAGACGAGATTTTTGCTGAGTGCTGGTGACCTCTCCTCTATAACGGGAGATGCGTTTATCAAATTTGTAGTAAAGTTGTCTCTGATATGTGTCCGCCTTTTCGGGTTCCCAAGAACTTTGAGAGTAGTTAAGACAGCCGACCCTCTCCATGATTCTTCGGTCCAATTCACCCCCATCGAACAACTCAATGAAGAAACTTGTCTGAATTGACACCCATAATGCATAAAGTCAGAATTGGATTGTTCACAATTATATTGCATATTTAGACAAGAATAATATATATATAGGGCCTGTTTGGTTTGTGTTTTCAAAAATGGACAAAATAAAACCCACTCACTTTTCTTCAGATAAAACAACTCAAAAACTATTTCACTCAATCAACAATCAATTGACATCCCCACTTTTTTAATATTGTAAAGGCCAGCCAAGTGCTCGAAGGCTACCTCCATTGCCGAGTTTGGGGAGGGTCAGATATACACAGTTTTATCCATGTATACAGAAAGGCTATTTCCAAGATACCTCTCCCCTCCTCTCTTCATTTGTTTTTTTGCGCAAGCTACTGCACAACGTTCCGACCTACTGCTTAGACGCGCATAATATTTTAGCTGTACTGATTTTTCACAATCAATCACATCATCCTTCTCGCAATTTTCAAAATTTTCAATCAACTTCGTCACTTTTACTTCTTATTTCTTAACACAATACTAATAAAGATTTTGTTTCCAAAAGTTTTTGTTAGCCAAACCAAAATCATAATTTCCGAAAGCCGTTTCTGGAAAGTCTTTCAAAATTTTGGAACATTGTTTTCAAGTTGTAATCCAAATGATACCATATAAGTTTCCAATGAACAAGGGCTACCACGCCCAGGCACACGCGCACATACATACATATATATATAATAATATATATAGAGAGAGAGACTCACTGGAACAGAAAGAACAGAGGAATAGACCAGAGACATGGTGACATCCTCGAGGCCCAAGAAAGATCCACTATCTTCAGTTTGGATGTTTTTGGATTCGGATTCTTCATCGATAATTTGGAGGGTTTTGGCTGCTTCTTCTTCTTCTTCAACTATATGGAGGCTTTTATCTTCCGCTGCTTCTTCAACTATTTCTACCTTCTGCTCAGGGCTTAAGGCTCTGGCCTTCCACAGTGCCATTATTGTTCTGTTCAGCAAGCACAATGCATTCAGTCAATAAATTAGAGGAAAATGGAAAATCAAGAGGAAAGAAAACAAAAATTGAAAAGAAAAGTTGAACCAAAGTACATTCTAAACTTGGTGGATTGATGGATTATATTTCTAACGTTTATTTGAGTTTGTTTAAGTCCAAATTCTTAATGCAGGTTGGAAGTTTTAACTTTAAATAATTATTTAGTTCGTGTTTTTTTTGTTGTCCTATATATTATGAACAATACTAAAAAAACATACACATCTTGATTTTTAGAAATTTGTTGTATTTCCATGTCAGACATGACATGCTATCAGTGCTTTTTAGAAAACAAAAAAACAAAGTTTCATAACAAAATTACAAAAGTAAACAACGTAACATCCTCTAATTCACTCAATTTCATGTCACCATCGTTACCCTCATTAGTGAAAAATGAATACCACAATGTGTCCAAAACATGTGGAAATTGACCTCAACAAGTAATCACACCTACAAATTGTGGCATTACCCATTACCACTTGCACAACATTGTAAACTCTAACCCCCATGATAATCTCCTTAAGCAACTTTGATATGAAAGGAACCCAATGGGCCTCACTCACTCTCAAAAGAGGCATTGAAAGAGGAGGATTACCCCTAGAACTTATATATGGATCAAGATCAGGTAACACAAGCGATGTGGGAATTCGCAGGGTGGACTTTGACAACCCACTGCGAAGGGATATCAGGGGGATCAACACCAGACGAAAGGCCTGGCTCTGATACCATATACTAACCCAATGGGCCTAACTCACTCAAAAGACGCCTTGTAAGAGGAGGATTACCCCTAAACCTATATATAGCTCAAGATAACCTTTATATAGCTCAAGATTAGGTAACACAAGCGACGTGGGAATCAACAGAATTCGTTATCTCATTGACAATTAATTGCTTTCAAGTCCATGGATCCACACTCACATACTGCCATAAAATTAAAAATTAACGATTGACCTCCTTCGAGCATTGGTCCGTCCATTGGAAACAATACTTACAGCCTTTTCTTTTCATTTCCTATTTGCAACAACTTCTCAATATTTACCTTCTCGTTCTAAAGAAGTCTGGTTATGGAAATACTAGCAGCAACAATATGAGAGCGAATATAATGAGGATTTCTCGTAAGGCGAACTGGTAAGCCAACAGAATAAAACATCCTTGCAAGCAACTCTTCACGAGCTGAATTGCTAACCGCTTTCTCAATAGCCGGACTGCTTTTGCTTTTTCCTTTTAACAAGAAAATCCATGCATCAATGAACCAACTCCTTGGCCTAAACTTGCACGTAAGGAAGAACAACCATTACTTGAAATAGAAAAGAGTGGCAAAGGGACTTCCTTTGGTAAAATTCTTTTCCATGACAACTCCGATTCATCAACTAACTTAGTTATCGCCCTCACAATTTAAGGGGTCACTTCCAAACATACTTTAACCCCTCATCCTCCCCAAATGTTTTTCGTTTTGAAACATACGGCCATAAAGGGGATGATCATTGTATTCTTTGATGCTAGAAATCTCTTAATTACTCATTTTCTTAAACAATAAAAATCCCCAAACAATAAATGTCAAGAATTTTAGATACTAGCAATTAACTATAAGTAATTTAACAATTTTAAATCAGAAAATTCGGGCTTCACAGATACTTGAAAATTAAAATAATAAACCAAAAAAATGTGAATTTAAACTAAAAATCTGAAATACAAAATCCTGAAACGAAATACCAGAGGACAGCAGAATGGAGAAGCAACAGGGCTAAGGTGACGAACCAGAAAAGTTATCTACGACAAAGAAGAGCTGAATGGAGGTGAAGATGAATAGCTGAATGGTGGCGAAGACGAAGACACTTGAACGGCGATAATCGATGCCGAAGAGTTGAATGGAAGCAAAAATAATGAAGAATTGAACAAGTCAAAGGACTAGCTGCTGACACTCTTTAAGTCTGAAGTCTCAAATTATGACTGAGTTTTAATGTTTCATTATAGGCATCCCATATCTTCATTTTAAACCCACAAACCCATTACAATATTTACACTTCTTACCCATATTTTTCTTTTGAAATATCGAATATTACCCCGTCATTTCTTACTAGTGCATCAAACGTCCCAAAGTACCCATGCCGTAACTGAGCTGTGTCTCATATTAAATTTTAATTTCAGTCTCTCCTGGATGCTTCGATATGTATCCCTACTCGTATCCCACTGCATCCCTGTGTGTTCGTGTTCGATACAAGTACGGCAACCCTTCAACGAGTATTTGTTCTTCCTAATGCGTAATTGAGGCAGCAAGACTAGAAAAATACCTCAAGGCATAGAGTTAGGCTAGGCTAGGACTATTTTTCTCACCACACTCTCATCATAAATAAACCTCAAATAACTTCTGTTAAAAATATTTAGCCAAAAAAACTACTTTTAAAGAAAACACGGAATAAGACTTCCCAAAGAAAATTTGCATTGTCAAATGCATTATTTCAATCCACAACTCTTTTCTCTAATATATAACTATATATTTTTCATAAAAGAAGTTGCAAGCTTTTTTAATGCTCCAAACTTTTGAACATTCTAGGCTTCGACAAAGTTTCCTCCCCTACTTCATGCATCCAAGAGAAGAACCCTGAATCACTTTTAATTTACCTTAAGCATTCAACTTATTGACTCACCATATCATATGTTCTTCACCGACCAAAAAACCAATTTTCTTCAACCATCGAACTTTAGTGCTTCGACGAGACGATCGAGTGAGGGAGGTGGCATGTTATATGCTCTTTCCTTCAACCTCTCCGACCCATCGCGTCAATAAGTGGTATGTGCTCTCTCTTTTCTTTTCTTTTTTTTTCTTTTTTTTTTTTTTCCAGATTTCCACTATTTTAGACTTCATTATTAGGTACATCTTTTCCTGTATTATATTATTATTTTGACTTGTTTGATTTGCAATTCCAAGAAGAACGCAAGTTCTCCCATCATGCTCATTTCTACTTCATCCTATATTACATTCTCAAATTCTTGACACAAGATCTAATTCGTAGCACCAAATATGACATCATCAATGTAAATTTGAACTAACAACATATCTTTATCAATTTGCTTAATAAATAAATTAATATAACTTAAAACTTCAAATTTTCAACTTGTTACGACCTTTTTTTCTCCCCCCTTTGCCTTCCTACAACTGTAACATACATTTTTCAATATTTTGTTTAACTTTCTAAGAATTTTCATTTTATTATCTTTTTCATCTTATAATATATTTGTTCTTATACCATTCCTTTTTATTATTTTCTGGCAGCCTTCGTGCACTGGACTACACTTTTATTTTTAACAATTTTAAATAATAAAAAATCAAATTTCATTGAGCCAACGCCCCACGCCTCAAAACTTATGCCTCACCAAGACAGGCCAAAACACCCCACCTCTTGCCCCTGCCTTGTACGACTTCAATTATTTCTATATGGTTTTTTACATATGCCTCACCACCACTCTACTTCATAGCAATGATGGTTTAACGGTGGTGGGGGGTAATAGTAGTTTAATGATTTTAAGTAATAAATGACAAGATATAAGTAAGAAACACATCACTTAAAAATGTGATCTATTTTTAAATGATACTCAATAATCTTAGTGGCCTAATTTTGTAATCAAACAGACGTAATTTATAAATACTAAGCTCATTCAGTTTTACCTGTGTGCAACATTGAATGAAACAAATGAATGGAAATGGAACTTTAATCGGCCTTCCTCGTCTTGTGTCTTCGCACCATGTTTTGCATCCAAACCCCTGCCAGGCCGCAAAGTCATGACAATAATTGGACTGCCCATTGACGACAAAGTAGGAGGAACTACTTGAATGTCTTCTATGTCCTCCCACAAAAAGAAGAACCTCGTCTTGTGTCCAAACAGATCGGCATGGAATCCAATAATTCTTGCTGACAAAAATAAACGACCCTGAAGAGGAAGATAACAAAAAATAACCATAAAGAATTTGGCAAAAAAAAAAAAAAAGCCCCTAAGAAGTAGAGAAGCTGAGAAAAGGATCTTAAAACGAATTGGCAACTTGGCAAGTCTTAAATCAAGTCTCTTTTAGGACATTTAGATCTATATAAAGGTGAATGGCTTAGGCTGTTTTCAACCTTAAATCCCAAAAGAACTACCACAAATTCAAATTTTTGACAAAAAAGTGCAGCCCAATGCACGAAGGCTCCCGCCATTGCGGGGTTTGGGCAGGGTTAGATGTATGCAACCTTACCCCTGTATACAAAAAGGCTATTTCCAAGATTTGAACCAGGGACCTCCAAGTCAAAGTGAAAAGCCCGAGACCTAATTCAAAGTCTAAAACTTGGGACGAAGAATAACATAGAGAGAAAAAGTTACCTGCAATGGCATTTTGCGTTTAAGGTGGCAAGTAAAATCATTAATAAGAAATTCCTCCGGTGGAAGCCCAAAAAGTTTCTGAAACGCTGAATTTGTTTGGGGAGACCGTAATCTTATCTACAAATATTTTCAAAAAAAAAAGAGAGTTAATTACCTCATACTAAAGAAGAGAACAAATTTCGTCCCATGGTGAATTTCAACTGACGATAATTTAGTAATTTACCTTCTTCCCCACCTCCTTCTCCATCTTACTTATATAATCCTTAACAACATCGCTGCCTCTTGTATTGTTCAAGAAAATTCTTAAATGCAATTTAGACTGACAAGCTTGAGCCAACTTTCCTTGAAGAGGTACCCAAACATCAGCCAGATCAGCTATGTTGGATTTTAGAAAATTGATTTCAGTGTATCCAAGAGAAGTAGCTTCATCAAAAGGTCCATCAAAATCAAAAACTTCCACACCCAGCATTGATGGAGGCTCATCCATTGCATCAAATTCAAATATTTCTAGGGAAAAAAAAAAAGGTGATTTTTAACAGCCAATTTTAATCTAACGAAGTAGCAAATCATATACAAAATAAGATGCAACTACAAGAGACTTCTTATTTTAGTTTTTTTTTAAAATATAATAAGCTTTGACAGATCCTTTAACACTTTCGATTCTGCAAATGTGAAGGGTAGCCCAGTGTACAAAAGCCCCCTGTATACAGAGAGGCCGTTTCCAACTCACAATGTTCTCCTTTATTTTCTCTCTTTCTTTCTCCTTTCATGTCATGGATCTAAGAAGCATGGACATGGATATGAGAAATGGATACAGCAATTCGACGAATACCAAAAAAGTAGGATTCAGCTATGGGTGGGATACAACAATAATAATAATCCATTACATGTAAAATTATATGAATTTAATTGCTTAATTGTTACTCAGTAGATTTAGACACAAATTTAAATAATAAATAAAAGAGCACTACCAGAACCAAATGCCGACATGTTATAATACCTAGCTTCACATAAGAGGACATGGACTACGGGGTTTTCAAGAATATAAATTAAGGCCCGTCTCATCTTTTTAATGTGTGTCTTGCGGGTCTTTGCATGTTCAAGAAGTGTTCAAACTATAAATTGAATACAACATATGAAAACACACATTTAGGCGTGTTAGATACTAATATGTTGTGTTTCTGACACGAATAATTTGTGCTAGAAGAGCATTGATGAAGATGCTATGGGCAACACAATTTTAATAATTAATCCCACATTAATGAATGCTGTTGCAGCACCAAGGTGGAAAAAAGATACATATATACAATATATTTACCATTCCACTGAGGATCAGATTTTTGGAACTTGATTGAGCTCGTTCTAGTTTTCCCATTGCATGTAAAAACAACATATGGATCAGAGAATCCACTTGGATCAACGGCCGCTAAATTACTTCCTTCAATCAAGGCAACAGTTAGCAACCACCCATTCCCTTGTGCTTTGACTCCATGATCACTAGTGCCTGAAGTTAAATATCACAAGAATTAGTGAATTATACATATACAGACACACACACACATATATATAGAGAGAGGGAGAGAAACCTTTTTGAGCTCTAGCCTGCATGAACCGTGATATCAATCCTAGCACCCGTTCACCTTGAAGAACCAAGACTCCACACACAATCAATTCACCAATTGAATCGGGCAAGTCGAGTCCAACAAATTCAAGCCCTTGAAGTGTGCTTGGCGAAGCTAACCAGATATGGACAGCCACATAAAATCCAATCAATACAGAGGATATGACTGTGAAGTTGGCAAAATACTGAAACGCCAGCTTCCAATCAGACTGCGGCTGCACATGTAGAGACGCCAAGATCTGATCTTTATCCGAACCCATGTCCTTCATATCAACCGGCTTCACGTTTTGAGCTAAAAAATTCGAATATTGCTCGAAACTTTCCTTCAATCCTTGACGGGCCCCACCTTCGATCATGCTTTTCATCATAGTACTCTGCAAGAAATTCATTCTCCAAGATACAACCAATCGAGAAGACTGTTCTCCCGATGAAAGCTCAGGACCGGGAAGAATACAGTAAAGCACCTCGGCCCGATAATTGCTCCCATACGGAGCATCGGGAGTGTTGACACTCGCTAAAACTGCAAAAACCTTCCCATCAGCTTTAAGGTACGTCTGTTCTTCAGTTGCTTTCAATGCCTTAATCAATTTACTTGCAGCCTTTATATACGTAATCGTTCTCTTCACAGTCTCACCGTCGTTATCGAATTTCCAAAACCCTAATTTCAATTCCGTGTGTCCCTGAAATTCTGCTAACGATTTGTGGAAATTAGAATCCGGGGAGAAGAGCAATGAATTCAATTCGGGCGGTGAAATCGCATACAGTTGGTCTAAAAGTACTCCTAACGGTAAATTGCTAGGGATTTCACTTCCTTGATCTTTCATTTCCATGGTTTTCATCAATTCTTCGAAATTTCCAGCTGAAGATTGCTCCTCGGACTTGTTCTCGGAGACGTCAGAATTCACACTTTCTGACAATTCTTCAGGCTCAGGGTTTTTGCTAGAGGTTGTCGATGCGGTATCCACATTTTTGTTAAACATTTGGGCGATTCGACCGGCAAATAACTGTGGAAGTGATTTTTCTTCCTTATTAGAGGCAACTTCTTCTGATCTCATCGGGGAAAACGATCTCACGTTATTGTAAGAACTAGTAGATGATTCGACAGGTGTATCAGTAGATTTTCGATATTGTTGTACAGGCTCACCAATGGATTGCAAGTCCATGAAAGAATTGTTTTGCGAAAAACTTATGGTAAGAAGAATTTCACCTATTCAAGAAGAAAATACCATCACTTAATAGAATTACTCGAAACAAGTGAATGAACTTAGCGTTTCTGTTCCCAGATTTCTAAATAAGAGCATGAAAAATCTGTTTATGTTTTGCTCCCAAATTGGTAGAGCAAATTTCAAGGAACAGAACAAATTAATTCTCGGCTTATGGTTTCCGTCACAAGTTTTCTGAGAATGGGAACATATCTGGGAACAGAAACGCTAAACAAACACCATCTAAACAGCTTAACACAATTCAAAGTCAAACAATATAATCACTAACGCATATCTTGATGAGCATCCAAATCACATAAAAGCATAGACCCATGTGAACAATTATCAGTTTAAATAAGTTAAAATGATCAAAGAAACACATACCGCAATCTTTGTTCTTGGCTTTTTTGTTCTTGGGTTGTAAGGAGTACCAAGCTGTGCCGAGGGACTTATCCTCAGCATCGAACACCCGAGAAATGGGCATTTTGATCTGGCCAACAAAATCATCATTGAAGTACTTATCTTCATCAAGAACAGATATAATAAGCTCTTCCTTCAAGTCTTCAACTCGAAAAGTAAATTCCTCACACCAAGATGGATTCAAGCACTTCTTCACCACTTTAGTCTTGAATCTCTGCCTACCCATTTGTAATTTCACGTAAGGATCGCTGAACCCATTTGGATCCATGGCTGGTATGTTTTTTCCCTCAATAACTCGAACCAAAAGCTTCATTTTCCAGGCCGGGGTTGGGGGGGTGGTTAGGGTTCGGTATTTGGATTGAATTTTGAAATCAGCGACTAAAGCTCAGACAACAATGATCAAAATAACTGAACGAACAAATCAATACAAGGGTAAAATTTATGGGAAAAAATGTTTCAAACAGTTGCGACATAAATTACAAGAATTAATGTTTAAAACCCAAATGATTGGAAGAAAATACAGAAGATAGAAAATGGCATAAAAACAAATTTGAACTTTATCCCGCTTTTTGGGTTGAATTAAAAAACCCTAGAATGAAAAATCAATTGGCATCTAAAATCCGAAGAATATAGCAATAGTTAGAACAAGAAAAAAAAAAAGAAGAATTAGAGGGAAGATGAGCACAGGGAATGGCGTCGAATTAGATGAATAACAAGTTGGGAATCTGTATAAAGACAGGATAATGCAAAACCCAGTAAACGAGATGGAAGGTTTATGGATACTATTAAAAAATTGAAATAAAAAATGATTAGCCCTTTCCGGAGAAAGGAAGGAGAAGACTTTTCCATGGCGTTTTTCAATTGCGAATGCGCGTTTCTTTTTGGAATTTGGACTTGGTTGACTTTCATGAACAGGCCTTCCGCGTACATGCATTGTCTTTGCCTACCCATGTCTTCTACATTTTTTGAGTCATCTCTGTTGAGTTTTACTCACATTCTCAACAAGTTCAATGTCTAATTTTATTTTATTTTTGCAAGAATAAAATTTTAATTTTATAATTTAAAAAAATTGAAACTACCTTACTAAAATATGCCATTTAATTATAACTATTAATTATTTTAATGGACAATTTCTAGAAGAACCCAACTTTCACACTATTTTTACAATTATATCTGAAGATTCTTTTTTTAATTTAATTTGGAGTTATTGTTTTATATTATACTTGATTATATATGTGTATATATTTGATACATAAGAAAATCAAAACAAACTACAAGCCCATAACAAAGGTTCCCGGGATAATCCTTCTGTTAGGTTGAGGACCAGCTTAAATTTTTCTTCGATTTTCATTTTCATATTAGCCATGAAATCAACACATTGGTTATTTTTTCTCAAAGTCACCTGAATGATATAGTCTTTTGTCTTAATCAAATATTTGCAGTCATCAATCTAAGGCATAAATATGTGGTTTCTTGGGCATTCCGCCGAGAGGAGCTTCGCAACTTCTTTAGCATCAATTTCAATTATAGCTCTAGGATAGCCTCTATACGCAAGGGTAAAAATACATTTATGCACTCCTCTTATTTCGGCTTCAAGATTATTACAGTTTATCAAATGACCAAAGAAGCCAAACTGCCGAACTCCGTCTTTATCTCTAAGCACTCCTCTAAAATTGCTTTTTCTTGGACTTCCTTTAGCACAATCATCAGTATTCAATTTGAAAGAGTCTGTGCGGGGGGGGGGGGGGGGGGGAATATAATTAGAGAGTAAATTAACAAAATTGGGAATATAATTAGAGAGTAAATTAACAAAATTTCTTTTGGGAAGATCCTTTGGACAAAAAACACTAAGAAGATCGCTTTTTAAGCTATTGATTCTATAGAAAATAATAAAGTTATCTCGAGAAATTCCTTCGATAATTTCACTATTCCCGTCCTTCCAGATCTCCCAAAGAATAGGTAAAAATAAATACGATGAAAGTGGGAGAGAAACTTTTATATCAGGTTATCTTTAATCCAGTCTTGAGTGTCCAAACTCTGAAACTGTGGGACCTGAGTTTGTCCATAGAATTCTATCCAGACATTCTTTGCTTTTGGGCAAGTCCTCAATAAATTATCAATTGTTTCGTTGGCATTCTTACATCTTTGACAAATAGCAGTTACATCATTTGACCATCTAGCCACAAACTCATTTGTAATGAGTTTTTTTTTTTTTATTAAAAATCAGCTACAGGTAGTGCTTCATATTTTGGAGGACTTCTAGTTTCCAAATCCACCCCCAAGTAGGATTGGTACCCATATTCTCCCTTCCATCCATTTCTTTATGAACGGATTTTAAAGAGAAAATACCTGAATTCTCCAAGTGCCACATTGCTCTGTCCTCTTTAAAAGAAAATGGGAGGTTCCATTTTAAGAATTTACTGTTTCTCCTCATCCACGATAATGTGGAGAATTGGTAGGAGACATCAGTTACCAAAATCATCAATAATGTTATAAACCCTCATACCAACATAATTTTGTCTATCAGTGCCTCCTTGCGACCTCCTTTACCACACTACCAATCGGTTGATAGGTGTAATTTACCTATCTATTTCTAAATCAAACTTGTTAGTTTTCGAGTATTTTTATAGTGTTTTAATATGTTTTAATACGTTTTATATGTTTTTGTCTAAATTAGGTGCATGGGGTGAAAAGAAATGAAAACGGATCATAAACGATCAAATCGGATCAAGAATAGTAGGAAAACAATCAAAAGAGCAAAATTCAGAATCTGCAGCCCACCGGCTCGGCGGTCAAAATTCAAAGAAAAGGCCTAAACTTTCTGCAAATCCACCTGCGGCGGTGAAACAACAAAATGTCTCTGCTCTCACCGCTACATCCACAACCACGGCAGAGACCACTGCCAATATACCCACCGCCACGGTGGTCACTCTACACAGATTTTAGATATTTTTTTTAGATATTTTGAGCCCTATTTCCTTTATCCTCTCCTCTATTTTGACAATTAGAGACCCCATAGGATTTAGAATAGTTTGAGAGATTTCTGGCGAATGCTCAACCAAATCCGAAGGAGAAGAACACGTTGCGAAGAAGAAGAAGAAGCAATCTCGGAACAGTTTTAGTGTCAAATCTTTGAATAACGGTTAGTTCGCTTTGTTTCTTTCTTTATTTCTTAACTTCGGTTTATGATTTGAGCATGTTTAGCTCGTTTATCATTGTATATATGGTTATGATCATTAGTTAAACGAATATTATCTAGGGATTAATATAATTTATGAATATGTGGTTTATTTGAAATCGGTGTTTCGTTAATGGTTGTTCTTCGTTATTTGATTGTGTTTGTCGTTTCTCCTTGTTTATTATGCTTGTTATGATATATTGAGAATACGGGATTTGACACTTGGGAGAGGTAACCCTGGATTCGGACTAGAGTTAAATACAACTCGACGATGTAATAACCCGGGAGGGAGTTAGAAAGTGTACAATCAATAACGTTAAGGCAAGATTCATGTGACTATGTATTCTAAAAAATAGTAGAGGGGTACTTCGGCGTTAACGCGAAGTCACATATTTGCTCGCTTTACACTCGAGTTTCACCGCCGCGGCGGTGGGTTACAGGTTTTGAATTTTGCCATTTTGCTTGTTTTTCTATCGTTCTTGATCCGATTTGATTGTTTATGATCCGTTTTTTTTTTCCTTTTCACCTCACACACCTGATTTAGACAAAAACACATAAAAACGTATTAAAATGTATTAAAACACTATAAAAATACTCGAAAACTAATAAGTTTGGTTTGGAAATAGATAGGTAAATTACACATATCATCGGTCCAGAGATTAATTTTAGCACCATTCCCAACTTTCCATTTCACACCTCTTAAAATGTTATTTTTGTTTTTAGCGTTACCTTTCCAAATGTGTAAAGCATTTATTCTATTTTTCTAGAAACTAGGCCTATCTTCTATTTTGTACTTGGCCTTAAAGATTTTAATCCATAACTTATCATTTTCAGTAAGCACATGTCATTCCAGTTTTTCGCATATAAGCATCGTTTATGAATCTAGCTTTTCTAATCCCCAAGGCCCATTCCTCTTTAGTTTGGCAGATTTTATCTCAATTAATAAGATGGAATTTTTTCTTATCATTAGTATCACCCCATAAAAATATCCTATTCATTTTATCAAGAGCATCACATATTCTCCTAAGAAGGAGGGACGTTTGCATAGCATAACTATGAATAACGGCCGTGACAAATTTAATCAATAAGGCTCTACCTGCTAATGAAATATTTTTCATTTTCCATATGGTAAGTCTTTTTTGCACCTTCTCAATAACTTGTCTATAATGGCTCTTATCATTTCTACCATGAACCAATTGAGCTCCTAAATATCTACCAAGATCACAAGTAAGATAAATCCCCATTTTTCTGCTAATATTTTTAGCTTCAATTTTTCTAATGTTAGGGGAGATAAACATCTTTGATTTACTTAGATTAATTTTTTGCCCCAAGCAAACAAAGAAGGAATTTAAAATTTTCATAATATTATCGCAACGACCTTCTCCCACCTTAGAGAATAAAATAAGATCATCAGCGAAGAAAAGGTGAGAAAGAGCACGCCCGTTCTTAGAAACCTTAATACCTTTCTAAAACCCATTGTCTTCAATGATAAGAGATAATCTCTCCATACACAACACAAAAAAGGTAGGGTGAAAACGGATGTCCCTGTCTTAGACTCCAAAAGCATTGAATTCCTCAAGAGGTTCTCAATTCCATAATATTTCAAAAGCAGCGTTCTTAACACAACTTAAGGTAAGCTTAGTCCAATTAGGAGAGAAATTGAAAAAATTTAAAGTCTCTTCCACAAAATCCCAACTAACCCTATCATATGCTTTCTCCAAATCAATTTTAATCACTATGTCACCAAGCTTACACTTCGTTTTTCTAAGGTTGTGAATCACCTCCTAAGTTATTATAATGTTATCAAGTGTCATTCTACTCGGAACAAAGCTACTTTGGAAGGGTCCAATGATGCTTTTAAAGAAAGGCTAAAGTCTAGCAACCAAAATTTTTGTGACAATTGTATAGGAGGTGTTGCACAAACTAATCGGTCTAAATTGACCTATGGTTTTAGGAATCTCAACTTTAGGAATAAGATTGACACAAGTTTTGTTAATATTTGTAGGCATGTACAATTTCCTAAAACAAGTAGTAACAAAATTGCACAGATCCTTACCCATAACTTCCCAGATTTTTTTAAAGAAAACTGCTTGGTATCCATTTGGTCCAGGGGCTTTAAAGTCTTTCATAAACTTAAGGGTATTTTTTTATCTCATCTTCACTAAGAATACTATCAAAGATATCAAAACAACTTTCTTCTAAAGACGAGTGTTGGATGTTAAGATTATTCAGAACATACCCGTCTTCCTCCTTGGTGAATAGTTTCTTAAAATAATTATTCATATGTTCACTAAGATCTTTATTGTAAGACCCTAATTTTAGCACTTACATAATTTTAGTTGCATTTTAGAAACATTTAGAAAATAATGGGGTGATATGTGTTATTTTCAATTTGAAATAAAAAATTTAGGGGTGAATTTATAATTTTAAGAAAACTTAAATTTTGAATTGGGTTAAAATGAAAATTTAAAGAAAATTTAGGAGAGGTTAAATTAATTTGAGAAAATATTATTATTATTATTATTATTATTATTATTATTATTATATATACACATGAATTTGCTGTGAGATCAACCAAAAATCGAGAACAGAAGAAGGAAGGTGGACGACCTGGCAGGATGTGGGATCCAGATGAACCACCAATTTCATGTATATAAATGATCCATGCAAAGTGATGATTAACAATCTCAAAAGAAGAAACGAGAAAAAACAAAGAAGAAAGAAAGAGGATCGGAGGCGTTTGGTCGGTAGTGTGCTCCTCCAGCGTGTGGGTGTGTGGTCTATTTAGTGCCGACGAGTGCATGGGTATGTGTTTTGCTCGTCGTCGGTGTTGTCTTTGATCGCCGGAGGTGGTGGGTTCTGTTCGTCGGGGTTTCTCCGGTGTGAGTGTGTGCGTGTGATTGCCAGCGTTCAGTCGCTGGCGTGTATGCAACAGTGTGTGTGTGTGTGTGTGTGTGTCGTTGGGTGAGCGTCAGATGTGGGTGGGTGTTCCATTGACGATGTGTGTACAATTGGTGTTGTGTGTGTGTGTCTATTCATCCGTATGTGCGACTGTGTGTGTGTGTGTGTGTGTGCGCGCGCGCGTGTGCGTATTGTGTAAATTTGTGGGGAGGGTGTGGGTTGATGTGTGTGGGAGCGTCGGAGTGGTGTGTGTGTGTGCTCTGATCGTGAGAAAGGGACAGTGAGTGAAGACGTCAGAGCTGGTGAGGAGAGAGAGAACAGCGTTGGGACTGAAACGAAACAAGAGCAGACGAAGAAGACGACCGTCGCCGCAGCAGTGAGATCCATCGCTGTGGCAATGAGCTTTTGTGTGTGGAACTGCTATTGCATCACCGCAGCGGTGAGACCGTCACCGCGGCGATGAAGACTTGGGCAGAAAACAATGAACTTCAACAATTCGTAAAAAGAGTAAAATTTCGACCGATTTCTAATTTAGTTAAAAAATGAATTTTTAGCGTTAAAATTTTTGTAACTATTAGAAGCAATAATCGTGATAATAGTAATGATTGCAACTATTAATTTTAACAATATTGTACAGAAAATATTGTACATAAAATCTTAATGTCGTGAAATAGGGTAAATAGTAATTTTACATAATCAAATTTGGAGAATGGAAAATTACGTAACTTAGGGTCATGCACTGCATGTTAGGGTTGTTTAAAAATAAAATATTAATTTAGGCCTATCATTGTTAGGTTCACAGGCGCCCACGTCTCAGTAGGTTGTGGACAGTGACGTTTTTGTAAGGCGGAGAACGAGGTGAGTGTACTATCTTCTATATAAATTACAAATTTTATTTTCATATAAATTATGGAAAATGTGTTTATTTAAAAATTGACGAATTTGTAATTTATATGGATCAAGCGGTTTTGGGTGTTTGTGGAAAAAAAAATAATTTTTGGATCGAGTTGGTTTTAAAAAGTGGAAAAATAATTTTTGGATCGAGTTGGTTTTTAAGGTGGAGAGTGATGTTTGGTTTGACTATGCCATAGTTTATTCCCGTAAAGGATGTGGATTTTCTTCCCGTTAGGCGGATATGACCTACGGGATGTCGATTTTTTTCTCATTAGGCAGATATGACCTACGAGATGTGGATTTTCTTCTCATTAGGCGGTATGACCTACAAGATGTGGATTTTCTTCCCGTTAGACGGATATGACCTACAGGATGTGGGTTTTCTTCTCGTTGGGCAGATATGACCCACGAGATATAGATTTTCTTTCTGTTAGGCGGATATAACCTACAAGATGTGAATTTTCTTCTTGTTAGGCGGTATGACCTACGAGATGTGAATTTTCTTCCCGTTAGGCGGATATGACCTACGGGATGTGAATATTCTTCTCGTTTGACAGATATGACCTACGAGATGTAGATTTTCTTCTAGTTGGGCAGATATAACCTACGAGATGTGGATTTTCTTCCCATTAGGCGGATATGACCTACGGGATATGGATTTTCTTCTAATTAGACAGATATGACCTACGAGATGTAAATTTTTTTCTCGTCAGAAGGATATGACCTATGAGATGTGGATTACCTGCTAGGCAAGTCCTGTAGAGTAGTTTGACCCGTCAGGAGTGCAAACTTGGCAGGTGATACGGTACCGTTGCAACTCCTGATCATGAGGTAAACAATCATATGGCTAGTAGGAGAGTGGTGTGGGGTATTTTATTACGTGGCGAGATGTTTGGACGGGTCGATTTAAAATATTTGGATTAGCTGTTTTAAAATATTTGGATTGATTGATCTAAAATAATTGAGTTGGTTGATTTAAAATGTTTGGATGAGATATTTTAAATATATATATTGGGTTATTTCATTGGTGACAGAGAAACTAGATTTTCGTACGGTATGTGATTATATTATATTTGTATTAAGTGTTTTAAATACATTATTTTTTTACATTGATGACAGTGAAAAACTGGTTTCGAATATGGTGTGCAATATACGGTATTATTGTTATATTGTTTCATTTCATTGGTGGCAGTAGAACCAAGTATGTGATTATACAATATTATATTTCGAAACATGGTGTTTATTATTTATACTTGATTCATGAAATCTTTTTATTTTGAAGACAGTACACCGATAAAAAATTTTGGTTTCAGGTACCGCGGCTAAGAGTTGGTCCACTACTAGTACTAGGGAGAGTTCGGAGGTCGTGCCGTGTTGGAAGTGAGTCGGTCGGACGTGAACCGTGAAAGGTTCAGATATTTTTGATAATAAAGAAATTAATAGTAAAATTTACAGCAGCGCGAGTGTGTATGTATATATTGTATATTTGGGTACTCGTGGATTGGTCCGGTAACGTCAGGTCGACGTCACTCCCGGCCTCGGGTGATGAGTGCCAGGGGTGGGGTGTGACATTTATCCTCTCTGATCCAATTGTTATTACTATCATTTAACATAATAGTTCTATTTCTTCTACGTTTTTAGTTAGTAGTAGCATGGAAGAATTCAGTGCTCTTGTTCCCCAAGGCTAGCCAATGAACTCTAGATTTCTGATACCAAAATAATTCTTCTTGTTTGAGGACAAGGTTATATTCATTAATCAACTCATTCTCAAGTTTGCCCATAATAAAAGAAAAATAATTTTCTTGATTTTTTTTTATCTCCTAAATTCTGGCTTTTAGCTCTTCTTTTTTTTTCTAAACAGGTTCCCAAATATCTTTTTATTCTAGTATTTAACACTATCTTTGAATTTATTCAACTTTTTCATCAAGTTAGTCTCATCTTTCTCCCAGTTATTCATAATGAATTTTTTAAAGTTTGGATAAGTTAACCATATAGCCTCAAATCTAAAAGGCTTAGTTTTGTTAATACTGTTAGTACCACAAGTATAAATAAGTAAGAGAAAGTGATCAAAATACGTACAGGGGAGATTTTCCTCCTGGGCCTCAGAGAAATCTGTATTACAAGCATCGTTGGTCATAGCACAATCAAGTCTCTTGAAGATTTTAACACCAAACTTGTTAATTCCTACCCAAGTTATTTTACAACCACTTTTACCAATATCGCTCAAACCACACTCTCTGGAATTTTTCCTGAATTTCTCCATCCTCGAAATGTCATTTGAGCTACTTGGACCAGATTTCTCATTTGTACTAGCAATATCATTGAAATCTCCAACAACAAGCCAAGGCTTGTTATCTTTCAGGGTCAAGCTTTTGAGATCATACCAAAGGTCACTGCGAAATCTGGGATTCGGGCTACCATAAATGGCCAAAAGAACCCATTCCTCATAATTAATTTTGTGCACCAAACGAGGATCACATGTTCACAAATATTAACATTGGTCACCGAAATTTTGTTGGGATCCCAGACCATCCACATACTCCCAGCCTTCTTTTTAGGGTCGACCTTGACTGTGTTGACATAACCGAAGTTTTTGAAAAAAAATCCTATAGACTCCAACGGAACTTTAGTTTCCATAAGCGCCACCATATTCGGATGATAAGAATTCACAATATCTTTAAAGGCATTTTTGAAGCGATTATTGCCCGCTCCGCGACAATTCCATGCCATGATTTTCATTGATCGGCAACTGGGTTAACTTGGAAATTTCTCCGAAGGCTTCAGCCTCGGTATCGACCTGCATGGCTTCAAGAACATATCCCAAATTTAGATTAGCTCCATAAATATTTCCATGAATGGGCTTCGGGAGGGCCCTTTCTCTATTATCCGAAATGCTACCCTTATCTCTTCCAGAACCCAAAACGTTTCCACAAACACTAGAAACTCTTCATCCTGTTCTATGAACAAGGAAAATGATTGTTTTGTTAGAAGATTTCAATCTGGCTCAGTTATAACAAGGTTTGAGATTGAGATTTTCATTATTTGGTATACCAGGTGGTTTATTAGAGTATGGGGGATTAGAGGAAGAGGGATCTTGGCAGATTCTTTGATTACTATGGGGGGTATTTACTTACAGAAGAACCATTAATGAACACCAGCTCCTTAGAAACCCTTTTAAATCCGAAACTAAAGACTTACCTCTCGCTTTAGAGTCTTTCGCCTTAATAATATCCATCAGATTCCCTATAGTCTCCTTAGGTATGCCTTTGGTGTACGCTCTTCTGTTATTGCTTAATGTGTCTTCCTTAGATATTTTTGACCTGCCAAGCTCTATGCTGATCTCTGAAGGACAGTTGTTCTTAGCCTTAGCTGTTATTGTATCCGGTTTGATTTTTGCATTGGGTTCCAATCTCCTACTGTAAAACCTAAATCGTAAAACGTACGTCATAAATAGTTGCATTTTAGAGCATTAGAAAATTTGAGGTAAAAATTTTATTGATTAAAAACTCAAATCAAAACTTGGGGGTCAAATTTGCAAATTTAAAAACATTACTCTCAACTTGGGATACGAATTGCCAATTAAAAATCAAAAATTGAAAATGTTAGGGATCAAATTACAATTTTAGAAACTTATAAATTTTGAATTGAACTAAAAAAGAAGACTTTAAGGAATTAGAGGAGGGAAAGAGTAATTTAACAAAAAAAAATTAAAACATATATATATATATATATATACACACACACACGCATACGCCGTGCGTGTGAGATCGCAGGAAGGGAGAAAAACGGAGAGGCAACGTGGCTGGCTAGAAACGTTTTCCACCACTTAATCCATGCAATATATACATACTTGTGCATGTGCATTGATCAAACAGCCTCCATCAAGTTTGAAATTAGAAAAAATTCTAGAGAGAGAGAGAGAGGACCGGTGCACGGGAGGGGTGATCGGACTTCCTTGAGTCGGTGTTCCTCTGGCAGGGTGGTTGTGGCTATTGCTTGTATACATGATCGTGGAGGTGTCTTCACCAGTTTCAGGGGAAAGCGAAAGTGGTTCGGTCGGTGGGGTGGTTCATCGACGGCGTAACGAGTGCGTTCTTAGCATCGCCGATGAGCGAACGTTGGGTTCGGTTGTTCAGCTTGTCGACGATCTTCGATCTGGTGAGTACTTATACATATTTAATTGATCATTCTAGTAGGTGTGTACATGCATGTGTATGTGATCGGCGATAGGATCGCCGGTGGGTTTCGGTTTCGTCCGACGGTGGCGTTTCGACGGAGTGTATGTGTTCTGATTCTTGTTTCGTTCAGCGTGTATATGTGTGTGTTGCTTCGACTGCATGCGTGAGTGATCGTCGTCACGGCGTGGCCGACGGTATGTGTCATCGCTACGGCGATGCATGCTTGTGGGCATCCTCTGTTTCAGTTCAATACGGTAGAATGTAGGTATGTGGGAGTGTTGTTCGGATCGTCGTCCGTCGACCCTCGACGATCATGTGTGTGGGCGTTCTGGTTCAGTGTTATGCCTGTGTGTGTGTTTTACCCAGTTCGGCCGGCGACGGGTGTGTAGGACAATGTATGTATGTGTGTAATGTGTTGATCAGTGTGTGTATGCGTGTGCATAGGTGTGTTGCTGAAAACTATTATGGGTAGTCGGTGTGTGGGCAGGGGGGGCTGGTCGGCCGGTGGTGGTGTCGGCAGGCGGGGCACAAACAGAAAACAGAAATAGAAAAAAAAAAAAAAAAAAAAAAAAAGAGGAAGAAGAAAAAAAACAAAAAAAAAAAAAAAGGAGAAGAATTTGCACAAACTACTCCGATAAGAATTAAAAATCCATTTCGCGGCCCGTGAACGATTCGGAATGAGTAACGTTTTCCGTTAAGTTTATTTCAGTTTATTGAATTGAATTCTAACATCAAACTTTTGGAATCGGAATAATAAATTGGGACCGTGTGTATTACTAAATTTTATGCAATTATTTTTAATGAAATAAAAATTACCCGAAATAGTAATTTTCATAAGTAAAATGTGGGAAATGGAAAATTTTGGAACTTAGGGTCTGCATTGCACGATTTGATTATTTTGCATAAAATATTAATTTAGGCCCTATCATTACTAGGTTCGCAAACGCCAACATCCCGGTAGGCTTTGGACGATGCTATTATTGTAGCACAAAAAGCGAGGTAAGTGTACTATCTTCTTGCCAAACTGTATATGATGACATATGTGTTTGCTTACACTGTACGATTTCATAAATGATATGAATCAAGTAGGTTTTTGGAATTGTGTTGGTTTCTGAAAAAAGGCTTAAAAATAATTTTCGTTAGATATGAGTTGATTATATTTCTCCGTAAGGGGTGTGGGCTATATTTCTCCCCGTAAGGAGTGTGGATTATATTTCTTCCGAAAAGGGGTGTGGATATTTTGTAGAAAGGCATTTCTACGAATGTTACGGTACTGTTGTAACTCCCGATCGTGAGGTTAAAACGATCACTATGGCTAGCCAGTGTGTGTTGTGGTGAAGTGTTGGTTTGAGATGTGATGTTTATTTATACTGGGTGATTTTTTATTTATTGTGGTGATCGGTATGATATTTATACTGGATGGTTTTGAAATGGAACTTATATATATTGCTTTATTTTCACTACATATATTATGAAGACTTTTACAAGCTATGTGACATCTATATACTTATGCTTGATCCATATTTAAATGATGTATGATTTAGAATGTATTATTATTTAAAAATATTTTTATTAAGAAAGTAGTACACTCGCAGGTGAAATAGCTAGGAGTCGGTCCCCTACTGGTACTAGGTAGAGTCCGGCAATGGTATAGCGAAGGAGTATTTTGGGAGGTGTTGCCTAAGGCGAACCTAGGAGAGGTTCATTTTTGTTTTTATCTTCTTCTTTTTTTGTTATTAAAAATTCAGGGACGGGTGTATCCCTAGTTAGAGAAAATGTTTATAGCCTGATTTTGGTGATTGTATAATTATGATTATCTATTGTCGCTTTCTAGTTGGTTTGTCCCTCAGAGGATGTCGTGACGATGTCATGCCGACCCCATAGGTGACGGGTGTCCGGGGTGAGGGGTGACACCTACGGTTATATATACTATGAGCTTGTTGCTCATTTTTTATGGTTTGGGCCTTTTCATTTTGGGCTTTATTATTTCTGTTTGGATCATTCCTTGTTGCCTTAACACCTCTAGTTTCTTGGGCCTTCTCTTGACCATGCAGATATACAAACCTGTTACTGTTTGTGTTTTTTCCCCAAGGTTCCACATTTTTGGGCCTAATGGACGAGAATATCCTTGTCTTTTTTACAAGCAACCATGGCCCAAACTCAGTCTCATTAGAGTTGCGGTGGGTTGACTCACTTTGTCCTTGCATAGTACTGTCAGTCTGGTTAGTGCCACCCGAAGGGTTGTTACAATCAAACCGTTTATAACAGTGTTCTCTTGTATGGGCTCTGCCGTTTGACGCTCTTCCGGTGCCGTTGTGTTGTCTTGTCTCACTTTCACCGACGTTTCAACACAGTGCTCCGGCGGGAAAGTGCAATGTTCAACCCAATAAGTTACCCTACCACATTTGCAACAAAAGGTTATGGAGGCTTTGATATTCCATGTGATAATAATTTCCTCTAAATTCATAGTCAGGAATCAATGGTTGATTCAAATCCATCTCCACACAAATTCTAGCAAATTTACCCCTGGATAAAGCTATAGTGTTGCGATTCATTTTGATGGGTTTTCCTAGTTCCTTACCAATACTATATAAAACTATGGAATCATAATACTCAACAGGTAAGTTTGGTAGCCGAACCCAGATCAAGATTTTTTATTCTTTAGCTTCACTAGGTCTAAAAGTTGGTTCTCACCTTCTAATAGTCAGATAATGGTCAAGGATTACCCATAGACCCTCTATTAAGACTCTATGAGCATCAATGATCATATCAAATTTTGCCAAATAGAGGCCATAATTAAGGTCAATTAGCTCGAAGTCTCCCAGTGGCTTCTAGATTTTTTTTACTTTATCAAGGAGAATTTTATATCCTATAGGTCTGCCTAATAATCTTATTATAATGGAATGCTTCCATTTGAGCCTCGATTGTTTAACCAGTTGTTCAGGGATGATTACCTTTAGTTTAGTTTTTCCAAAATTGTGGTTCTTTGGTTCTTGCATAGTGCATAAATCTTCTTTTTCATCAAAATAGACCTCTTCAGCATCAGATATACTCATATGCAGTTTCAAGTTGAGGGCTTCTCAAAAGGACTTAGGACTCGAATTCTGCTTACTTCCATCGTTCGTACAATTAGTGCCTCATTTATCTTCTTTTGGTCCTTCTTCAATCGCCTTGCTATTGGTATCAATCTCCATTCCCACATCATCTTGATGGTCATTTTTTTACTTTCTTTGTGCTTCTTTCACGTCCATCTTCCTCTTCCTTGGATTTTTTATTAGGGTTTTCCAAGGCAGAAGGTTTTGCTGAGCTTTCTCTCTCTAAAACGTTTGACATTTTTTCCATGAGCTCCATACTTGATTATAATTGTACCATGATCATTTGAGGGAGAAAAAACTCACAAGCTAACTGATCAAAAAATTCTTAGAGGAGAAAAATGTACTCGAACGCAACAGAAAATCAGAAACGTCCATATAGAGAATGATGAAAGCACACTGCTTCAAACCTTGGGTAGAAGACTACAATAAATTCTTACAATGAAACAACTACAAGCTACAATATAACCTGAGATAGAATAACAAGTGTGTGGACTTGTTAGTAAAAAAGAAACGAATAACGGCATTGACTTGAAGTATCTCTATTCTCTCCTAGAATGGATGACAAACTTAGTAATGGAAGAAATGAGGGCGAAGGCCTTCGACTGGTGCTTGTTGCTTGTATGGTTTTCTCGTTTTATAGCAAAAAAAAAACTATATTGTAACTATCAATTTTTTTAGGGAAAAACTACAATACAGCTACAGCCCCATACAGTCCAGCAAAATTACAAGTTCGGCTGAAGAAAGTTACAAGGTTTTGCGTGAACTTGTAACTTGTAATTTGTAATTTGAAACTTGTAATTTTTCAGAAAAACTTGTAACTTTCTTCGGCCGAACTTGTAACTTCGTCGGCTGTATTGAATTGTAGACTGTATTGTAGTCATTCCCATTTTTTTTAGGCCTTTTCCTCTAAAGGTCCTATTTTGAGAACCAACAACTTTTCCACCCCTATACAAATAAAAATAATTTTTTAACTCTTATTTAAAAAAAAAAAAAAAAAAAATTGGTTGAGAATCCTATTCACATTTTGTAATGCCAAAATTACCCCTTCTTTCTGCAGGCAGTGGGCCCCGCCCCTCTCTCTCTCTCTGACACTGTGCAGTGGGCAGGTGGGCCTCGCCGCCTCTCTCTCTCTCTCTTCTCTTCTCTCTCTCTCTCTCTCTCTCTCTCTCTCTCACAGTTTGGACCCAAAAAGGGGTCACTCCATTTTCTCCCATTTTTATTTTACTCCCTTTATTTAGTGTTTTTTCAATTTCAAACCCCCATTTTTTTATTTTTCAATTTCATACCTTTTTCTTTATTTCTTTTTTCTTTTTTCTTTTTTTATTTTTATTTTTGGAATATTTCATTTGTTCCAAATTAAGTAGATATCTACTGAAAATAAATTAAGCAGATATCTACTGAAAATAAATTAAGTAGATATCTACTAAACATTACAGAACTCACTGTATTTCTACAAGACTTGTAGGTGAAATTAAGTAGATATCCACTGAACTAAAAAATATCACAAAGTACCACTTACATTGTTCTTCAAGAGACAACTTTTTAAGGACTATCATTTGTTCCAAAAATACAAAAAAAAAAATGAAATAAAGAAAAATGTATGAAATTGAAAAATAAAGAAATGGGGGTTTGAAATTGAAATAATGCTAAATAAAGGGAGTACAATAAAAATGGGAGAAAATGAAGTGGGTCCAAACCGTGAGAGAGAGAGAGAGAGCGGTGAGAGAAGAGAGGAAAGAGAGAGAGGGGCGGCGGGGCCCGCCTGCCCACTACACAGCGCCAGAGAGAGAGACGGGGGGCCCGCTGCCCACTGCACAACGCCAGAGAGAGAGACGACGGGGCCCACTGAGGGGCATGGATTTGTAAATTACAAATCTTCTGAGGGACAAAATTAGCAATCCGATTTTCATGAAAATTTTAGGATGATCTAAAAATTTATGGTCCTTGAAAAGTTATTTTTTGACCATTTAGAACTGCTGAAAAAAATTTCTTTTCTTTTATCATAACTATAAATAATAGTTCAATTACAAAGATGATGGTGTCACATGTGACAATGGTGCAATGAGGGTCCACCTCATAATTACTTAGTTAAATAATAGTTCAATTACAAAGATGATGGTGTCACGGTGATGTGACAATAGTGCAATGATGGTCCACCTCATAATTACTAATTAGTATGTTTCATTACAATCAAATCAAGTAATTTGTTACAAAGAAGACTATTGACAAACGAATCACTAGTCAAACTTTTCCCATCTTTCCACCAATTGGTATCACCATGATGACATTGCAACAGATAGTGCCATGGTATTTTAACTTTGGTTGAATGTCACTTATTTTTAAATTCTCAATTGGTTACTAAAATTAGGAGTTGTTTACATTATTATTATTTTTTTAAAACAAAATTATTTAAATAGTATTGTTTGAAACTTTATTATCGATCTAGAGTTACCCGGGGATCCGAACCCCGGGTATCTAAACACAGGGTTCAGAACCCCGTGTATATGAATTGGTTGCCGTATACCCGGGGATCGGATCCCCGGGTATAATTTTTTTTTTTTTTATACATCATACCCGGGGATCCGATCCCCGAGTATACATGGTACACAGGGATCGGATCCCCGTGTACCAAAAAAAAAAAATTAATTTTGCTCGGGAACGGGCGTTTCCCCTTCCCGAGCAGCCGCTGCAGGCTGCCTGCCTGCAGCCTGCAGCGGAGCGGACATAAGATGACCCTTTGAAGGGTCATCTCATGTTGACCTGAATAGTAAATTTATGTGGTAAATTTTTATTTCTTTCACGTCCGTTCCTCTATAAAAGGTTGGGTTAATTCTTTTTTACAACTTACAAATGAAATTTGAGAGTTTGAGTAATTTTTTTTTTACAAGTTAGAATTGAGTTGAGATTGATTGCAGCTACCATTTGATTTCGTCTTCTTCACTTCGGTTTTTTCTTCCTATTAGGAGGTAAGTTTATTTATTATGTTTTGTTTAATTTATTTATTAGTTAAATTTGATTAAATAGTTTTGTTATGTTTTGTTTAATTTACTTATTGCTATGCTACATAAATGAGTTAATGACTTAGTTTAGTTGTTAATTTAGTTAGTATTAATATGTATGCATGCAAATTAAATAATAATTTAAGTAGTTAAAATGTGTACATGTTAATTAAATGATAGTTTAGCTCGCATAGAACTTTACAAAGAATAATTTGAAGGCATGCGGAAAGTAGACTTAGTAGATGCTCACGTGAAAACAAAATTGTTATTTTGAAGGGTCACACCATAAAGTCTTTATTTTGATAAAAAAAAATAGAGGGTTCTACTCATAAAAGAGGGTTATAATAATTTTTTTTTAAGTTTTTTAAAACAGAAAAAAAAAAAAAAAAAAAAAAAAAAAAAACAAACGGAAAAAGAAAAAAAATCATATTATTTTTTTTCACTTTTCCAAAACAAAAAACGTTTTTTTTAATTTTTTAATTTTATTTTTTTCAAAAAAAAATAAAAGAATTTGTTATTAAAAAAATAGGGAAAAAAATTACTTTATTTGAACTTTTTCGAAAAAAAACGTTTATTTTAATATTTAATTTTATTTTCCGAAAAAATAATGAATGTGTTATTAAAAAAATAAAAACAAAATTGTTATAAAAAAAAATAGGGAAAAAATTTAGTTTATTTTATTTAATTAAATTTTTTTAAGTTTTATTTTTTTAACTTTTCCAAAACAAACAACGTTTTTTTTAATTTTTTAATTTTTTTTTCGAAAAAAAATAAAAGAATTTGTTATTAAAAAAATAGGGAAAAAAATTAGTTTATTTTAACTTTTTCCAAAAAAATCGTTTATTTTAATTTTTAATTTTATTTCCCGAAAAAATAATGAATGTGTTATTAAAAAAATAAAAACAAAATTGTTATAAAAAAATAGGGTAAAAATTAGTTTATTTTATTTAATTAATTTGTTTTAAGTTTTGTAAAACAGAAAAAAAAAAAACGGAAAAAGAAAAAAATCATATTATTTTTTTAACTTTTGTAAAACAAAAAACGTATTTTTTAATTATTTAATTTTTTTTATTTTGAAAAAAAATAAAAGAATTTGTTATTTAAAAAATAGGGAAAAAAAATTAGTTTATTTTAACTTTTTCCAAAAAAAATCGTTTATTTTAATTTATAATTTTATTTTCCGAAAAAATAATGAATGTGTTATTAAAAAAATAAAAACAAAATTGTTATAAAAAAATAGGATAAAAATTAGTTTATTTTATTTAATTAGTTTTTTTTAAGTTTTGTAAAACAGAAAAAAAAAAAGGGAAAAAGAAAAAAATCATATTATTTTTTTAACTTTTGTAAAACAAAAAACGTTTTTTTTAATTATTTAAATTTTTTTTTCGAAAAAAAATAAAAGAATTTGTTATTTAAAAAATAGGGAAAAAAATTAATTTATTTTAACTTTTTCCAAAAAAAAATCGTTTATTTTAATTTATAATTTTATTTTCTGAAAAAATAATGAATGTGTTATTAAAAAAATAAAAACAAAATTGTTATAAAAAAATAGGGTAAAAATTAGCTTATTTTATTTAATTAAATTTTTTTAAGTTTTGTAAAAAAAAAAAATTTTATACCCGGGGATCGGATCCCCGGGTATACGGCAACCAATTCATATACACGGGATTCTGAACCCCGTGTTTAGATACCCGAGGTTCGGATCCCCGAGTAACTATAGTTCGGTAATAAAGTTTCAAAGAACACTATTTAAGTAATTTTGTTTTAAAAAAATAATAATAATGTAAACAACTCCTAAAATTAGTAACATTGGAGTTTTTTCCCATCAATAAAATTGTCAAGTAAACTCTTAAATATACATTTCATTAAAATACCTTTTCCATTAAACAAACAAACTAACAAAATCTATTCGAGTTGAATTCGATAACAAAAAATAAATTAAAAATAAAATAACTTTCACTCAAGTTACTTTCATACTCTTAAAAAAATAAAAATAAAAAAAAAAAAAAAACGCCCTCCCAATTTTTAATTTTTAACGAACTACCCCAAACCCTCTTGATGATTAAAATCATTGATCACTCAAAGTCAACCAAGTACAAGCTTTCTAAACTGCAATTTTTACATTTCCAAACTATGAGCGAAACAGGTACCATGAACATCTTTTTCGAGCAAGCAGTTGCACATAAGACTGGGAGAGAGAGAGGGAAAGAGGAGAGACTATGAATTATTTATTTTATTTTTATTTTCTAAAACTCTCTTAGACAGGCTAGATTCTTCTTCCTTCTCTATTTCTGTCTTTTGTATATCTTAGCCAAGAAGGACTTCAACACTGCCTGCACTGCCTTGCTTGGATGAGCTTCAATACCGGTCGTTAGTTTCTCATAGCTCTTGCTTTCGAACTCCTCAAACACACCCTGTTTAAATTTTGATGTCAAAGAACAATTTTTTAAAGTTTATGAAAGAAAAGATTCATGTTCAAGGCTATTTTGTGCTAGTATTGATTGGATCTATACATAAGAATCATGGATTTCTTTTCTACTGCCTTTTTAGTTGGTTTTTGAGCCTCAACCGTGCGAAAATGAGGAAGAAATCATCATCAATATCTTGTGATATGTTTGGATTGAAAAAAATTATGTTTCCTAGTTTCTGTTCTATTTCCAGATTTTTAACAAAGTTTGGGGCCAAATTTCTGTTTATATTCCGAGTTTTTGGGAGCAAAAAAGAAATTTGGGAACAAAAATGCTAAACAAACGCCAACCGAGTTTATCTCTTGCGTTTGGATAACTTCTCAATTTACCATATTATGCACTATTTTGTAAACGAAACCCAGGTTTCGCAAGGGATACATTAGTCAATTCATGATACATTTCCCCAAATTTCTTAATTTTTTGGGGAGAAAGAACTCTTTTGTAGCGTTTGGTTGCACGGAATAGGGGCCTTGGAATTGGAATTAGAAATGAACCCGATTTTAAGATTTGTGCATGCGGGAAAATAGGGAGAAATCATATTTTTTTATATAATAATTAATCCTATCAAGTTTCTGTAGGGGTGGTATTGGTCCTCTCTCAACCCCAAAAACTAACTCATGAGGTGAGACTTTCCCTCACACTCATAATCTAACCACCAACTCCTTCCACATGCGATGTGGGAAAAACCCAATGGTTCTAATGATTTTTTTATTTTCTATTCAAAAGTAACCTTTAAAATGAAAATGATGAGAGATCATACCTGAAGGTTGAGGTCGTTATAGAGGGCTTTTACTCTCTCAACATTGGCGGGGTTTTCCTTTCCGTAGTGTTCCTAAAATAAGGAAATATATTCACATAATAATCAAATCCCAATTTTGAAGAAGTAAAATTCAACCAAAATAAAAAAAACTTCATCAATCTTACATATAAAACTTGCTTTTGTTCTTCATTGCAATTTTCAAGGGCTTTCACAACCAACCAAGAACACTTGAAATCCTCAATATCTGTCCCAATCTGAGAATGCAAATTAAAAAAAAGGAAAAAATTGAGAACTTCCCGAAAGACCATTCATCGAAAAAGATAAGTAATAGGGTATGTTTGGCCTGCAATCTGAAAACCCTTTTTTGTTAACTCACCTTGCCAATCTTTTTTGGATCCCCAAAGCAATCCAAATAATCATCCTACAAGAGAGAAGGGAAAAATATAAGTCAAACTAAAATGGCAAACACCGATAATTTAGTTGGCGTTTTTTATTTTTTGTTGTTGTGTGTCTGCCGTTACTCCTAAAAACTTGGAACAAAAGCATAAAAATCGTTTCTTTTATGTTCCAAGATTTGTAGAACCCTTTCTTGGGATTAGAACAAAGCATCACCTGTACTTGGAAGTATATTCCCATTTCAACGAGAATGTCCTTTACGCTAATATGTTCGTCAAGATTCTCACCCGCCATGAGCAATGCGCACGCAACCTATATAAATAAAAAGGGAATATAAAAGTCAATGGTCAACCTTCAAATGTTGTTAATTTCATTTTCATTAATAAATGAATTAATTAACCAAATATACAAGGAAAAAAAGTTGTGGCTTGCACTGAATTAACGGCTGTCAAATAGAAGTTCTTTTGAAGTTTTCTTACTCACCGGAAGATAAAATGAGTAATAAGCGGTCTTGTACTCAACAATACGACGGTGACTGCAGAAAATACAATTAATTAGGTTAATTAGTTAAAAAGGTAATTTTGCTAATTTTTTTTTTAAAATAATTTTTCTACTTACAGTGGCAACGTGTACTTCGATAGATCTTTTTCTCCTTCAAGCGTGGTGATCAAATCTATCATTTGCCCGGAAGCAGTCTGAAATTCAACCTAGAGATCCAATACAAAGGGGAAAAAAATTAAGTAATTCTCTAAATTTAAAACAATTTTATGAAAAACAGAAAAACAATATATGTTTACACCCCCAACACTTTGAGAAATTCTTAAATAAGTAACACCGCCAATTAGAAATTGCCACCGACCTCATTGAACAAGTCGAGCAGATCGACATAGTAAGGCTTTTGTCTGAAGTGTTTCTTGAGAATTCTAGGTATGTGGTTCCGAAGAAGAACTCCATCATTTACAGCAATCATACCGACCTACATAAAATGTATATATATATATTCAGGATAGATTGATAATTATTTTTAAATAACATTAAAAATTAGAAATCAATGAGGGAAAATATGAGAAAAATTCGAATTATTAGTGCATACCTTGGGCACTCTGAACCAACAAGGCTGACCTCGTCGAGTGTGGGAGTTATCCATAATATCATCAAGAACAAGGAAAAATGCCTGGAGCTGCAAATTTACATATTTTATATATGAGTGATTATAGTATAATTGTGGATGAATATTATATATATAGTAAAAAGGGATAAAAAGAAAATTATAAGGATTTTATACCCATTCGATGCACCAGCCAAGGGTGCTTGCAAGAAAGATTTCTTCTTCAGTTAAATCCTTTCCTTCTTTAAGCAATTTATAGCTATCAATAACAGAGAGGCCTCTGTTGAGTTTTCCTCCTGGCACATTATATTCCAGCATCTGCAATAGGCAAATCAATACATCCAAATCAGGAACAAAAAGAAGCTGCATCTTTTTAAGCGGAGAGAGCGAGAGAGAGTTGCCAGAACAAAATTCAATATGAAATAATTAACCAAAAAAATAGTATTAAGTAAGGCCCCGTTCGGTAATGCATTTTAAGTCATTTATAATTTTTTTTTAAAAGAAAAAAGAAAAAAATCTGTCAAGAAAATATCATGGAATCCCACATTGATGTTGGGCCCCATGATATTCATTCGTAGTGGTTTGACAAAGTCCACCATGCACGTGAGGAGTCGTGTCAGATCCCACATCACTTGTGTTACCTGATCCTGAGCTATATAAAACGTAGGGCAATCCTTCTCTTTCAAGACGTATTTCGAGAGTGAGGAAGGCCAATTGGATTCCTACAAATACTCTACTTAAATGTACAAATAAAACAAATTAAAAGTATATTTGGCTATGTAGAGAGAAAATCTTGTTGTTCTCCCCATATAAAATATCTTTGCCGTCCACTGGAATTTCTTAAATGGTGGAGAAAATTTGGGTAAGGGAGATACTATCAATTGATCTCTTAAAATATAAATATATCAAAGGATTCAAAGCAAATAAAATAACTATTTTTTGTTCCTACAAACATACCTGAAATCATGTTTTTTACTTTTTTCAAGTGCAAACAAATGCTACTTAAGGCATCGTTTGGTATCACTTCATCAGTTACTTTTTAATAAATAATAAATAAACTAATCGAATGAAAAAGTATTTTTACTTAAAAAAAAATACACAATTGGAATTGGAAAACATTTTTTATTTTATTTTATTTTTAAAAATACTTCTTAAATGCGAAACAAATACTATTTTTAAAATTATGTAATTTTTTTTTGGGAAAATCGGTGAAAAGTCCATTTTTTTAAGTCTAATTGGTGAAAAGTCCTTTTGTGTTATTATATTTTGATTTAGTCCTTTAAGTTAGATTCTATTTGTGTTTTAGTCCCGCATTTCAGAAATTGTAGGGATATTGCAGGGATTGTAGGGAATCTTTTCGTGAATATATTCGATTTTTATAGTGAATTCTGTTACATGTAACTAATGTTAGTTACAATTTCATAATTATTACTTTTCACACATATTTGGACATTTTTAATTACACGTGTTTATATAATATTAGTTACATGTTACAATTACATATATAATATTTTGTGACGTTAATGAAAAAATATCAATTTTTTTAGTTACATATCAGAGACATATAACTAAAAAGTTATATATTATTGAAACATGTAACTGAAAAATATCAAACTTTTTAACTACATATCAGAGACATGTAACTAAAAAGTTACATATTATTGGAATATGTAACTGAAAAAAATAAAAAAATAAAAAAAAAATTAGTTACTTGTAATTAAATACAGTAATATTACACAGAAAGTAATTACATGTAATTAGCGCGTGGCTATCACGTGAGTAAAGTTTCCGCCTTTTTAAAACAGATGGGATTAAATCAAAAGTTTTTACCGCATGTAGGATTTTTTACGAATTAGAACTTAAATAAAGGATCTCCCACTAATTGTCCTTTTTTTTTTTTTTCCCGCTTTGAAGCAAATATTAGTTAAAAAAACATTAACAAATGGTACCTTCATTTCATTATAATTATATTTTTGTTTTTCTTAAAAGCAAAGTATGTGTGTGTATATATATATAAAATATAAAGTTAAAACCATGCAAAGACCACACCTGTCTTTGATGAATCAGGACATAAAAAGGGAAAAGGAAGAAAAGAACCATTCAAATGCTAGAAAATATAAAGGAGAAGATGCTAGCCATAAAGTTCAACAGTATAAATCCAAGTTGAATGATCTACTTTGGTGCAATTATCATAATAGGATCTTCGACAAGTTGGTCAGCGTCACAACTCTTTCACATCAAATTTTATGGAAAATTTCACTTTTGGCCCCCAAAGTTTGACGCAGTTTCAGCTCTCTTCCTCATGTTAAATTTGACCAAACAGATGCACGCCAATTTTATTTTTATTTTTTTCAGGTTTTAAGGGTGTGTCCAGGGCCCGCTTACGTGCATCTCGGCTAATTACCTCACCAAGCAATCTCAAGGGCGCATCCCTCCACATCGGCCTGGTGCATTTTAGGATTAAATTCAAGATTTCATTTCCGAAGGGCTCCCAGCCCCAGGAGAGTCAAAATAAGGAAAGAGAGCACCTCTTCTTGCTAACCGAACTAACACCTCTTGGATAACAGACGCATACCATACTACTACCTAAAACTTACAAACATGCCTAAAATTCGTGGTTCGAAGACTCTCGCCAACACAATCCCCACTAGCAAAACACTCTTTCGCCCCAGGAAGAACAAACTAGACTTATTCAATACAAGATCAAAGCAACGTAGATTTTTTTTAGTTTAGTTAAATTCTTTAGCTAATTGATAAATTGACTAATTAAAAAATAGCACAGGGACCAAATTCAAGGGTGGAAACTGCAATATACCTAAACTTTTCTTGTCCCAGATATAGAAAAAGTTGGTGTGGAGAACACATGGAACTTAAAGTAAAATCACCACTTTCCCTTCCAAGAATTACAGGGGTGATGACAAAGTTCGCATAGTGAGGAATTAAAAAGGCATGTCAAATGAAGGCACAAGAAAGATCAACATCTCAAAAATCAACTTTAAAATTGAAAGAGATATTCCACCCAAAAAAAAAAAAAGGTAAGTTCCATGAGTTTCTCAATATTTAAACAAATTTATGAATCCAAAAGATGTTAGTCCCGTTGCAAGGAGAAGTGCCCCTTTCCTTGTCAATAAATGTTGACTCTCTTGGGCGGGGCACTCCACCAGGCCAACGTGGGAGCGCTCTTAAGATCGTCCGAAGAGGTGATTAATCGAGGTGTGCATAAACTGACTCAGACACACCTTATTTTAAAAAAAAAAAACAAAACAGAAACATAATTTTTTTTTTTTTATTTTTGGTTCTCAGATTTCTGTTTCTGTTCCAAAAAATCACAATAATCTAGAACATAAAAAATCAACAAAACAAACCCAACGGAGCATCATATAGATATTGTCCTGAATATTACTACTTTTAGGTAAGCAGAATCTGAATTGAGAATATATTCTCATGATCTAATCACTGTGCGAGAACTCAAATAAAATATTAAAGTAAGGTCGTGTTTGGAAGGAGGAAAAAAACTGAATCATACATGATTTTTTTTTTTTTTTTTTGAAAAAGATAAAAAAACTCGTGGATCTTTTATTCGCGCTCAGCTAACCATAGATTTTGGTTACTTCTGCTCCGAAAACAAAAATCAAGCATTAAGTTCAAAATTTAGTTGTATCTCACACAGTTAAAATTAGTATTTCGTCTTTTTTTAAAAAAATTATCGGTCTCCAATTTCATAAATCCTTATATTATACAGATCCTGAGGCGGAATTGATAGCTAAATCAGATTTTTTCGATTTCTAGGAACAAGACAAATAAAGCAGAAACAATTTGTTTCACATTTTTTCCAAAAATAAAAAATATGATTGGATTGAAATGAAAAATAAGAGAGAGAGGGCTAACCCGTTCGACCCATTGGCGAGAATCATCCGTGAATTGGAAAGCAGGATCGTTCGTGAGCTCTGATTTGAGGACTGAGTAAACATCCAGGAACGTCGATTTCAGATCCGCCGTCGCCCCGTTCTGATTCGCCATTTTCACTCCTCTCTCTCTCTCTAAAAAAAGGCGAAAATCAAAGAGTTGTTTGGCCAAATGACAGCGGAGAGAGCTCAATTTAAAATGCAACTCTCTCTCTCTCTCCCTCCTCTGTAACTTTACAGTGAATCGGCCTGTGTGTGTATGTATATATATACAGGTATTCTTGCATGTATGCGTACTTGGCAACTAGATCTATGTATAGAATAACTCCAACTAATCGACAGAGAGAACTCTAGGGGGTGGTGTATCGGTTGCAGTCAAAATCGATTATTTCACAAGAAAGGGTTCGAATATCCCCTTGAATAACTGATTTGCCATCCATCCCATGGCTGAAAATTTGGGATAAATTTCAATGACCTCCTCTTATTTGAAAATTTTACAATGACGCCCTCTAAAAAATATCTTCGTCACCTCCTCATTTTTTTTTTTTATGTTAAATATAAAATTATTTATTTATCTATATTAGTATGCTATTAAAAATTAATTAAAATGTCTAATAAAAAACATGTTATTATTCCAAAAGAATCATAATTTTGGTCAACTTTGATTTTTTGTTTTTAAAATTTTGTTTATGTAATACATTTTCAGTTTTTTTTTTAATTACTTTTGAGATGAAATGTTGGTTACAATTAAAAAAAAAATGGTATTTAAAAGGTACATGTTGGTGTATAAAATTAGTACACACATCGAGTATGATTCAGTCGGATGACAGGTAGGTCCTCTTGCTGAGATGGAGTCGGTGGTTGAAAATTCTTTAGGTGAGCTGTACTGGGTCCTGAGAGGACTGACCCGCTGTGTCCAGAGTCTTGCTCCTTAGAAAGTGGTACCTGTATAAGGCTTAGATCGGGATTTGTCCCGATAAAACCCTTCCGGCACAAGAATCAGAGTTAAGAGAGAAAAGGTACATAAATGCATTAAGTAAGCAAGTAAACTCAATGCATGCGCGTAATAATGAGTACCTCGGACTTGTATAGCTCTTGGTATATATAGGTGTCAGAGATGATTAGTCAGATCTAAACAAGGTTAATTAGTCAAAACCCTATTTAGCCAATAATCTGGGACGTTTAGGAGATAATCGTTGAGTTTGGGCTTTTAGGCCCAGTTGGCGAAGCTCGCGAGCCTCTAGCAGGCCTGTGGATGAGAGCTGGTAGAGGAGAGTGAAAATTCGTGGAGTCTTGGAGAAAAAACGAGTTGGAATAAAGAGCAGTCAAGGTGAAAAATTGAGTTCCTAAAGTCAGCCTGTCCAGGGCATGGTGCAGAGCTCAGGGCGACACGTCCCCGCGAGGCACCTCGCTCCTCCTTGGGTGCAAAGAAGATTCCAGGGAGGAGCCGTGGTCGGTATATGTTCCATCATGGAGCTGCAGACTCCGGAATGCGTTTATGTCACTACGATGACAGACACATGGTTGGGTCTCAGGTGCTGACTTAGTGGTGCCCGAAAATACACTAATCAGTACTTACTATTAAATTTTTTAAATTGAATATTTAGTAATAATTTCATTCAGGTTCAATAGAAGTGGGCTCGTGGATGATCTTAGTGTTATTTTACTATTTATTGTATTCGTCCTTTTGAGGTCATTTTTTACATGAAATTGGTTGCATAAAAAAAAAATATTTTTTTCATTGCTCCTATAATAGAGAAACAAAGAATATAGAAAATTAAAAAAGAAAAGAATTAAATTTTAAAGAAAAATGAAAAGTCTAGTAAGTGAAGTATAGAGTTTTCCGTTATTTATCTAAAAAAAATAAAATTCAAAAGAGATAAAATTGTCATTCTATATAAATAATAAATTATAAAAGAGTAAAATATCAAACAAAACTGAAAGTCATCTTTTAACTGGAATTTTAGAGTGTCATTGTTGGGTTTTTAAAATGACAGGGAGTGTCGAAGATATTTTTTAAATGACATGAAGTGATGTCATAGACTTTTCAAATGCCAGAGTACAACTGAAATCTACCCTTACAAGTTGCAACGATACCTCCCCTACTAGTTCCAAAAAAAAGTGACAAGAGTGAAAAAATAAAATACAAAGAAAAAATTAATGTTAAAAATAGTAATCTCGTAGATTTACATTTTTATTTAATTTTTAATTGATTTAAAATAATTAAAAGTAACGGTATTTTGGACATTTACCACTAATAAATTCCGGTAAGTGTTTCCCGTGATATTTGTCAAAAGGCCAAGGAGATATGCGATTTCATACTAAACAAATGGCATGTAAGTGGCATGTATCCATTAAATCAAATTTGGCTTTAACCCATGTGTAAGAATAATACTTTGTACTTGGCAATTCTGAGGGCACGATTGACATTTCATTCGAATGGTGACTTTTTATTTTTTCAATCAATGTGTGGTTTTGGTAAGTTCACAATCCATTTATGCCCTTCTTTATCCTACTTATATTGTTAATTTTTTATATATATAAATTTTGGTGAAATGGGTTTCACTAACTCCTTTTTTTTTTCTTTTCTTTTCTTTTTTAATTGAATGTTTGGTAGCATGGAACAGAACGATCATTCCTACAATGTCTTCAGAACATTATCAGAATTCCAAAAATATTATCAGAATTTTGTTGGAACTCCATCAACATTGTCGGTATATCATCGGAGCTCTAGTAATGTCACAAAAACTCTGACAATGTTGTTGGGATATCGTTGGAGATTCAAGTCACCAGCATGTGATCAAAATTCTGTCAATATTACTTGTATATCGTCGGAACTATGAAAATATCAACATAATATTGTCAGATTTTTTTATTTGAGACTTATTTTTATTGAAGTTCTCGAATTTGAGATTTACATATCATTCTTATATATTTTGAGTACTCATAATCATAATTGATATGTTTTATTTGACATTACATTTCATTTCTATATACAAAAATTATAATCTCCCACTCATTTCATTGTATTTTTTTTTCGTTTGTGCTTTACAAAAAGAACTTGAATACCATCTCAAAAAATATAATTTTAAATATTAAATAAATAAATTTTTTTCTTATATAAAAATAAAAATTCAAGTAAAAATATCATACATAAAAACATAATAATTTTTCTATTGCACTTTAAATGAGACTGTAGATAAACGCAGAAACGTACCTTTTAGATTCAGAAGACTCGTTTACAAATCGTTCCTCATTTCTTCTCTTGTCGGCAAGAAAAATACTATAAGAGTATTTTTCGATAATATCCACACATTCACTAACCAAGGCCACTCAAATTTTTCTGCAATCTAATGGGATAGAAACCTTAGAGGTATCAACACATATTTATAGAGAAAATCCCAAAGGATGTGTCCGTTCCAATGGGTGTCTACCGAAAGGGTATATTCGTTCCAATAAATATCTATCAAATAGACATGATCTTTAAGATCAAGAGGTGAACTCATTCACATGGTGACTCTCTATGAAACATAGGGCCTATGTGGATGTTCTATGGGTCGACCCGACTCGTTCCATAATCCAACATCTCTCACTCGGACATAATGGGCACTAAATGTGTTTTTCTCTTTAAACTCATGCATTATACTCTCGTCATACAAGTTAGTGGTGTGTGCGACAACAAGTGTCTTCAAGCAATGTGGGAGCACTGGATGCGACAACTTTTTCACGTCTTAATATACTCGCAAGTGCACGAGGTCAAGTTTTAATATTGTGGACCTTTCGATCAGATATCATCTTCTGGAAAACGTGTTTGATTAATTGAATACCGCGATTTGCATAGTCTTATATTATCTCGACGGTTCAAGAAATGTTTGAGTTTGAATATTTAAAAACTAAGTTAACCTAACAACTATTGGGTTAATTCTAATTAAATGGATTACCTAAGGATTGATTTCATTCACTTAATACATGTTTGACTTCGTTTAGTTAATAATAACGGTGTTTATCCTATCCGACAATCTAGGTATCTTAAACTCACTCACCACCTCTCTCGAGTGTAAGATGAGTGAATATGCGACTTCGCATCAACGAAAAAGTCTCCCTCAACGTCTTAACGACACTAAGTCACATGAGTCTTAACCCAACCTCATGGATTGCACACTTTCTAACTCCCTCTTGAGTTATTAGATCGTCGCGTTGTGTTTACCTTAATCCGAATTCGCGGTTACCTTTCCTGAGTGTCAAATCCCGTATTCTCAAAACCAATCCTAATACCTTGACAAGCATATTAAGATTGTGATAAAACGGTAAACACAATCGGATTTAGACAAACAACCGTTAAAGAAACATATATTAAATCAAACTTGTATTTACATGAACTACATCGATCCCTAGATAATATCTATCTAGCCTACCATGATCTTAGCCATTGAAACATTAAAACAAAAGGGATTCATCATCATTCACAATAAAATGTTAAGTTACAAGGATATAAACAAAGAAAGAAAGATCAAATCTTAAAGTGGAGTGGTCCACTATCGCCAAAGATCGATCCGAAAGTGTTTTCTCTTCTCTAATATGTAAATCTCCTCTTTGAGCTCTTCAAGAATGGTCTAAGATCAAGTCTCTAATTTTAGGATCATCTGTTTCTTCACCGTTTTTCCACCACTTCGTTTGTTTATTGCTTTGTTACGTCCTTACACCTTATTTACATACAAATAAATAAAAACGCAATAAAATATTACTAAAACACTTGAAAACTACCAAATTCGGCTTAGATGTAGATAGGTATTTTCAACCTATCAAGCACCATATTAAGTTTCTATCAAACTAACATGGTAACATCCCGCTGTAAAATAAAATACTAGTCTATACCCCAGACCAATTCAGTCACATTAAATTAAGCATTTCTAACCCCTCTAGAATTTAAAACTCAGAACATGCTTAATCTCTTTTGCAGTAGCGTGCTTATTTTTAAAAAATATAATATATATAATATAATTTTAAAAAATAACTTTATATGTGGTGACCATCATTAAGCATCGTACACTGCAATTTTAACAAGATGTGTTACTAAATTATCCTCCTTTGATCCTAATGTTACTCAACTTTTATTTGACTGCTTTCCTAGACATGTTCCTTTAGACCGCATCATTCATGATCATAGAATAACAAACTAAAGTAGCAACATCAAATTTTTGAATCGTAACATAGTTCAAAGTCATAAGGGCACAATTAGATCATTATTAATTATCTACATATATAGGGCTCACACAGTAAGAAAACAGGGACCGATTTCTCACTCCCTATGTGGTCGTCTTAAAGAACATGTAGTATGATTTACATACTACGGTATTATACTCATAAAAAATGAGGATGTCATTCTAAATTACCGTACGAATCTAAATCCAATCACTACATAAGTGATTGACTTGTGTACTTCAAGCTGGTATCTCCTCGAGTATCTACTTGAAATCTCACATTCGACTATTCTCAGGCAACATGAAGTGTGAGAAACTTTCATGTTTGGTTTTTCATAAACCTCATCTTGGGTCATCCAAGGCGACATTGTAAAGAATTCTCTAACTCAATCTTCAGAATTTTAAAGTCTCATCTTGCACGCTATCTCAGCATCGAGGCTGGTTGTTGTGTGAGTAGCCAACCATTTAACCTAGTGACATCTACCATCATGGTAAAATGTGTGCTATAACAAATATCCTAAATTATCCATCATACTTTTAATGAATGCAAATAAAGTATAAAATTGTAAATGTGCATCGTGATACTTAGGATTCTTATTATATGCGAGGGCAACCATACTATCATAATATATGATTTCAGGATCTGTAGAATGTTGTACTATCTCAAGACTTTATAAAAAAGCTTTTTAGCTAAACAGCCTCTTGATTTGCTGAAGAGCAAGCAATATATTTTGCTTCAATAATAAATAGTGTTATATAGGATTGCTTTTTGCTAAACAACGAAATAACACCATTATTGAGTATAAAAGCATATCCTGATGTAGACTTACGTCCGTACAAGTCACCACTCCAATCTGCATCACTATATCTGTAAGCCCCTAATTTTAGCACTTGTATAATTTTAGTTGCATTTTAGAAAAATTTAGAAGATAACGAGGTGGTATGGGTTATTTTAAATTTAAAATAAAAAATTTAGGGGTGAATTTATAATTTTAAGAAAACTTAAATTTTGAATTGGTTTAAAATGGAAACTTAAGGGAAATGTGTGGGAGGATAATGTAATTTGGTAAAATTAAATTCATATATATATATATATATATATAGCTGTGAAGATCAACCAAAATCGAAAACAGATGAAGGGAACGATGTGGCAACGCAAGGAGTAATGATTATACCACTAAATTCATGCGTATATATATAAATGCATGCATTTCAAATCAAATACGGAAAAGGAAGGAGAAGAATCCAGACAATAGAGAGAGATAGAAGAAGGTTCAGGATGGTGGGTTCGGATCGTCGCTGTTGCTCCGGCGTGGGTGGTGTGTATGTCGTCGTTGTCGATCAACTGGTGATCGACAATGTGTATGCGCAATTCGTTGTGTGCATGTGATCGGAGGAGTGTGTGGGTATAATGGTGTGCGTGTGTGTTCGGTTCTATTCATCTGTTTTGGTTCCACCAGGGGGTGTGTGTGTGACGGTGTAGGTAGGTTTTCCGATCGGTCCGACGATATTGTCGACGTTGTATGTGTATGTGTACTTTGCTTGATGACTCAGTGTGTGCGCGTGCTGTTTCGGTGGTGGGTGTTCGTTGGTTGTGTATATGCCGTCGCAAAATTTCAGAGGAGAGAAAGACTACATTTCTGATCAAGTGGGTGTTCGTCGCCGGCGGTCAGGGGTTGTCTGTTCGGAGATGCTCCGAAGTGTGTGTATATGTGTGTGTGGTGGGTACGGTTAGTGAGGTTGGTTCGACGGTGGTGACGGTAGTGGGAGTTTGGTGTGCCGATGGGGTGTGTGTGTGTGTGAATTCCACTATTGTGTACAGATGTGTGTCATGTGGTCGGATGGCGTGTGTGTGGTGTGTGGGTGAGCGTCGATGTAGGGTGGTCGGCGGGGAATAAGCAGGCGTGTGTGTGTGTGTCGGAGTTGGTGAGAAGAGAAAGAGAGAGAGAGACGGCTGAAATTGATAAACAGGAAACATAACAGAAGTGGGAAAGAAAAGAAAAGGGAGAAGAAAAAAAGAAAAAAAAATCACATAAAAATCAAAATTCGGAAATCTAATTTCTTGGCCTACGAGCGATTCGGAAACAGATAAAATTTTGGTCAATTACTATTTTTGTTAAATTAAATTACTAACATTAAAATTTTCGTAATGTGATAATATTTTTATAACCGTTAATTTTAATAGTTTGGTACAGTGAATAGTAACATAACGGAATGAGGTAAATAATAATTCTTCATCATGAAAATTTGGAGAATAGGAAATAGGAAATTTAGGGCCTGCATTGCATATTAGGTTATTTTAAAACAAAATATTAATTTAGGCCCATCGTTGTTAGGTTCACAAGCGCTGGCGTCCCGACAGGGTTTGGACGGTGATAGTTTTGCGGTGCGAAAAATCGAGGTGAGTGTACTGTCTTCTACATAAATTATAAATTGTATTTTCCTATATATTATGGAAAATATGTTTATTTAAAAATGGATGAATTTGCAACTTATATGGATCAAGCGGTTTTGAGTGTTGGTGGAAAAATATTTTGTGGATTATATTGGTTTTAAAAGGGTGGAAAAATAATTTGTTGAAATCTAGTTGGTTTCTAAAAGGGTGAAAAATGATATGTTGAAATCTAGTCGGTTTCTGAAAGGGTGAAAAATGATTGTGGACCGAGTCGTTTGTTTTTTAGGTGAAAATTGGTGTTTGGTCTGATTATGCCATAGTATTTCTTCCCGAAAGGGATGTGGATTATCTGTTAGGCAAAGTCTGGCAGAGTATTGTTTATCTACTAGGCATAGTCTTACAGAGCGTTGATTATCTGCTAGGTAAAGTCCAACAGAGCATTGATTACCTGCTAGGCATAGTCCGACAGAGTGTTGATTACCTACTTGGCATAGTCCGGCAGAGCGTTGTTTATCTGCTAGGCATAGTCCTGCAAAACGTTGATTATCTGCTAGGCAAAGTCCGACAGAACGTTGTTGTGACCCGTTAGGAAGGCAAATCCTACGGGTAGTACGGTACCATTGCAACTTCGGATCGTGAGATTAAAACGATCCTATGGCTAGTCAGAGGGTGGTGTGGTGTTTTATCGTATACGGTGAACCGGTTGAATAAATTTATATATACTACTTTGCACTAGATTGGTGTATCTATTATTTTGGTTGTTTTACACTATTTGGTTAGATATAGTATTCTGGTGGATTTTCACTGTTTGGTTGGAATGTTATAAATATATGAGTTTATTTCTGTAGTGACAGGAAAACGGAGTTTTCCGTGTGGTATGTGATTATATTATAGTTGTATTGGGTGTTTTAAATACATTATTTCCTTACATTGATGACAGTGGAAAACTGATTCCGGATATGGTGTGTGTTATACGGTATTATGATTATATTATTTCTTTTTATTGGTGGCAGTGGAACCGGGTATGTGATTATATTATTTTATATTTCGAAATATGGTGTTTATTATTTATACTTGATCCATGAAATATTTTTTTTATTATGAAGACTGTACATTGATAAAACTTTTGTGGTGCAGGTACCGCGGTTAGGAGTGGTCCACTACTGGCACTAGGGAGAGTTCGGAGGTAGTATCGTGTTGGAGGTGAGTCGGTCGAACGTGAACCGTGAAAGGTTCAGGTATATATATTTTATAGGGAAAATTTACAAAGTAGGTGAGTGTGTTTGTATATGTGTTTGTTTGGATATTCGTAGATTGGTCCGGTAACGTCAGGTTAACGTCACACCTAGTCTCGGGTAACGAGTGCCCGAGGTAGGATGTGATAATATCCTTGCAAATGTATATTTCCACAATGATAGCAAAGCATATAGTCTACGGTTCCACGAAGGTACCGCAAGATCCTTTTAACTGCTCTCCAATGAACAATTCCTGGATTGCTCTGGAAACGACTAACCAACCCTACATCTAACATATGTCTGGTCATCTACACATCATGTCATACATTAGACTTCCAATTTCACTTTCATATGGTATACGGGACATCTCTTCTTTTTCAACATTAGTTCTAGGACAAAGATCAAGACTCAAGGTATTACCCTTCTCAACAGAAATGTCTATAGGCTTAGTATTATGTATTCGAAATTGTTTAAGTACCTTCCTAGTATAAGTCTCTTGAGATAAGGCAAGACATTTCTTATAACGGTCTCTAATAATTTTAACACCAAGTACATAATTTGCTTCACCTATACCCTTCATATAAAAAATAAAAGACAACCACTTTTTAATAGAAACAATCATCTCTATGTCATTTCATGCCAATAAAATGTCTTCTACATATAGAGTAGGGATAATGAAACTTTTCTCCGACCACTTTATATAAACACAATGATCTTTCCTCAATTATGATAAAGCCAAAAGTAATTATGGCTTGATGAAATTTGAGATACTATTATCTAGATGATTGTTTTAGGCCATAAATGGAACGTTTTATCTTGCACACTTTGTGCTCTTGTCCCTTGGCCACAAAACCAATAGGTTGATCCATATAAATCTCCTCATCTAGTTCTCTATTGAGAAAAGCAGTCTTAACATCCATTTGAAAAACGTTCTAGATCCAAATGGGCGACGATAACTAGAATTAAGCGAATGGAAGCCAACCTAACAACAGGTGAAAAAATTTTCTCGTAGTCTACACCATTTTTTTTTAGTGTAACCTTTCACCACGATACAAGCTTTGTACCTATCAATAGATCTATCTGCCTGACGTTTAATCCTTAAAACTTATTTGTTTCTAATAGATTTTCGTCCAGGCAGAAGATCAACTAGTTCCCATACTTGATTTTTTTGCATAGAACTAATCTCATCTTCCATTGCAGTTATCCATTCTTTAGCACCAGACATTGATAAGACCTCTTGATAAGAGGAAGACTCGTCTTTCTCTAGTGAAGAACACATGAAAAATTTCTCATCAATTCCAAATAGACGTCGAGGAATATTTCCACATTGACTTCTACACAACTGAAGAGTTTGAAAATTATTTTGTGGTATACTCCCACTATTCTTTAAATCTATCCTACTATTCTTGGTGATCATTGACGGGGATCGAACCCGGGTCACCCGCGTGACAGGCGGGAATACTCACTTAGTAGGGCGTAAAATACACCGCTACTTACTCTCGCAAGTATACGAGATCTAAGTTTTAATATAGTGGATCTTGAAGATCGGATATCGTTTCCACAGAGAAAAGTGTGAATAATTGAATACCGCAATTTACGTAGTCTCATGTCATCCTGACGATTAAAGAAATGATTTAAAATTAATCTAAACTAAACTACAATTAGTGGGTTAATCCTAACTAAGTTGATTAATTAGGGATTGATTTAGTTCACTTAATACATGTTTGATTTCGTTTAGTTAACAATAACAAAGTTTAGGTATCCGATAATCTCGGTTCGTAAACTCCTCCGCCACCTCTTCCGAGTGTAAGACGAGGGAATAAGCGACTTCATGTCGACGAAGAGGTCCTCCTCAATGTCTTAACGACTCTAGTCCGCGTGAGTCTTGACCCAACGTTAACAATTGCACACTAACTAACGCCCTCCTGGGTTGTTAGGTCGTAACGATGTGTTTACCCTAGTTCGAATCCAAGGTTACCTCTCCCGAGTGTCAAACCCTAGTTTCTCAAATCCAACCCTAATACCATTACAAGCATACTAAGATTGTCATCAAATGATAAACACAATCAGATTTAAAAGCAACAACCGTTAAAGAAACATATGTTAAACCAAACGAGTATTTATACAATTACATCTTTCCCTAACTAATCTTTAATTAAACTAACATGTTCTTAGCCAATACAACATTAAATCAAGAGGAGATCATCAATATCAACAATAAATATTAAGTACAAAGATGGAAACAAGGGAAGAAAAATCGAATCTCAAAGTGAAGTAGTCCACTTTCGCCAAAGAACAATCATCCCAAGCTTCCTCTTCTCCATTGATGAACTTCCTCTTCTAGCTCTTCAAGAAATGGCCAAGAACACTTCCTAAAACTAATCTAATCTACTTCCTAAATTATCTAAACCTAACTAAGGTGGAAGGAGCTTTCCAAATATCAGTCGGGGCTTCTCTCTCTTCTACCGTTCTTAACAATTGGTGGAGAAAGGGGTTAAAAAGAAGGTTTGGGAAAATATCTTCAAAATATCTGAAAACAGATATTTCTGTGCAGAGTGTCACCGCTTAGGCGATGGTTTAAGTCTGTTTAAGCCTCTGTCGGATCTTCGCCTAGGCGGTGGCTGCTGGCATAACATTCTGACATTTTCTCGCCTAGGCGGTGGTTCAGCACTTCAGCACTCCAACATTCTACCTTTTTTCCGCCTAGGCGGTGGTCTTTATGCACAGAAACCCAATTCTTCACGTTTTGTTCACGGTTTCTCTACCATTTCCACTTGTTTATCGTCCGTTAACGTCCCTTCACCTGTTTTACACTAAAACAAGCTAAAACGCAATTAAATATAACTGATACGCTTGAAAACTAACAAATTCGATTTCGAAATAGATAGGTTTTTTACACCTATCAGTCGCCCGAAGTATAATTGTCGTTAACCTTGGCTCCTAGCTAACTGGTTAACTGTTGGGTCCCAAACAAATGGTGGTCGAGCTACAGCTCCTCGAGAAGTATTACCTGGATATCTATTAGGTGACTCGAATCTACTCTTTTTGTACTACTTACGATTCTCGACGACTTTCCGTACATCATTCTCTATTAATTTCGTCGTGTTTACCAATTTCGCATAATTTTTTATCTGTTTGCCCGTAAACCTGGAATGAATTTCTAGATCAAGTCTTTTCTGGAATCATCTATATCTTGCCTCTTCTGTTTTCACCAAATCGGGATCAAATCGGGACAAGACATCGAATTTGATTTCATACTGCAGAACGATCATCTTCCTCTGTTTCAGTAATATGAACTCTTCCTTCATCTGGAACCGATAGGTTTCAGGGAAATATTTTTCATTAAATACAGCAACGAATCGATCCCAAGAAATTTTCTTGCCTGGAACTGCAATTAACCACTTCATTTTCTCCCACCAATGTTCGGCCTCTTCTTTAAACTAGAAGGTGGCAAGAGGAACTCGATTGTCATCAGTAATTCTCATTATCTCAAATACGTGCCCCACATTCCTCAACCAATTGTCAGCATCAGCTGGACTCGCAGTCCCCGTAAAAGTCGAGGGGTCCAATTCCTTGAATCTTTTCAGGAGTACCGTCTGAGAAGTAGCTGTGTCGGTTTAGCCTTTCTAGCATTCCATCATCTTTGCCTACTGTTCTGTCAGTTGCGCAGTAGCCTGTAAAATTCGCTCAACGACATCTAAGCTTTCCTGCGTCCCATTCCTCTTTCTTTGGGGTCTAGTACTCCCAGTACTTTCATTTTCACTGTCGATACTAAAGATCTCAAACAAAATTTAATAAGCAACAGGGCCAACAGACAAACGATAGTGCATGACGAAAATATACTATTTAATCCAATAAAATAACTACCACCCACGTGCTGAACCCACCTATCAACACCATATCTCATGGTCTACTATTGGCTAGATAATTTGACACATCTACATAATCTATAATCTAAGCTCTGATACAAAAAATTATCACATCCCACCTTGGGCCCCCATCGCCCGAGGTCGGGGGTGACGTCGACTTGACGTTACCTGACCAATCAACACACACACACATACACATATACATATATATATATATATGCACTGCTATATTTTATTTCCAAAAATATATTTACCCATTTCAAAATTTTGAAATACACATGTCCCAAATATTAACAACAAAACCACAAAAAAACTGTTGAACCATCCATGGTTCACACCTGTCTGATCAACTCTCCCAAAATGTCACCACCTCCTGACTCTACCTAATACCAGTAGTGGGCCTGTCTCTAACTGCGACACCTGAAATCAAATATTTTATCGGTGTATAGTCTTCATAATAAAAAATAATTTATGAATCAAGTATAATTATCAAATATTACTTTTCAAAATATAATATAATATAACAGAATACCATGGCGGAATAAAATTTCACTGTCATCATTGCAATAAGATAATGTATTTAAATTAACTAATCCAAATATTTCGACATATAATAAAATACATCACTCATATACAAGTAAATCTGTATATTTATATGTGAACAATATATACATGGGTTCGAGAAATATAGTGGGTATAGAAATATCTAATTTGCGAAAAATACAGTTAAAATAAAAAATTGTAATTTTTACTAAAACGACAATTTTTAGCATTTCGTCGGCCAATAAAATTTTTAACAGTTAACTAATATTTTTTTACAAATTTAAATTATTAATACGAGAATTTTTGTAATCGTTACTATAATATTTTTCGCACAGTTAATATTGACATAGGAAATGGTGTATGTAGTAATTTTGTATAATCAAAATTTGGGGAATGAAAAATGATGTATTTTAGGGTCACGCATTGCATATTAAATTTATTTTAAATAAATTATTAATTTAGGCCCTATTGCTGTTAGGTTCACAGGCAACGTCGCCCACATAGTATTTCGGCGATAGTGTTTATGGTAGCGCGAAAATCGAGGTGAGTGTACTGTCTTCTATGTAAATTGATAAATTATATTTTTGTATAAATTGTGAAGAAAAAAAAAAGATATTTATTAGAGTGGACGGTTTTATAACGTTATGCGGATCAAGTAGATTTTTAAATGTGTAAAATGGTTTTTGTTATTTGATTTTGCCATAGTTGTCTTCTCGTTAGGAGGGTATGTCCTGCGAGATGTGGATTACCTGTCAGACAAGACCTGTAGGGTGGATATGTTATTACCTGTCAGGCAAGATCTGTAGGGTGGATATTTGTTGTTATCTGTCAAGCAAATCCTACAGGGTGCATATATGTGGACCTGTCAGAAGTGCAAATCCTGCAGGTGGCTGCCCCTACCATTGGGGATATTAAATGGCCCTAACATTGATAGTCACTTTAGATGACACAATTGTATAGGTTATGATACCGTCGTAACTCCCGATCGTGAGGTAAAACGATCTTATGGCTAGTAGAAAAAATATGAGTACGGTATTTTATTATATGTCAAAATATTTGGATTGATTGATTTAAATACATTATCTTATGCAATGATGACAGTGGAATTTTATTCCGACATGGTATTCTGTTATATTATATTATATTTTAAAAAATAGTATTTGATAATTATACTTGATTCATAAATTATTTTTTCTTATGAAGACAGTACACCGATAAAATATTTGGTTTCAGGTGCCGCAGCTAGAGACAGACCCACTACTGGCACTAGGTAGAGTTAGGAGGTGGTGGCGTTTTGGGAGAGTTGCTCGGACAGGTGTAAGCCGTGGATGGTTTAATAGTTTTTTGTGGTTAATATTTGGGACATGTGTATTCCCAAATTTTGAAATGGGTAAATATATTTTTGGGAAAAAAAAATATAGCAGTGCATGTATATATATATATATATATATATTTGTTGATCGGTCAGGTAACGTCAAGTCGACGTCACTCTCGACCTCGGGCGATGGGGGCCCGGGGAGGGGTGTGACAACAAGGATCTGTTGCTTATGAAATAAGTTGTTACCAACTACCTTTAAGTCGCATATTATAGTTGACATTTATCGAAGATGCTCAACCATCTTTGTTTTGGGAGACATCTTATAAGTTTTAAACTTAAGTGTCAAGGCTCGCAACCTAGTTAGTGATGTACCGGCAAATGCCAATTTTAAGGCATTCCACATCTCTAATGTGGTGGCATAACCTTTATAATCACCAATCAGATCATCATGCATATAGCTTAATATAGTGAATCTTGCACTATGATCTTTCTTAGCCCAATGTTGATATTTCCATCTCACGCTGGTATTGGGCAGAATTACCTTCGGGAGGTGATTCTATGCTATGTATTAGTGTTTCCAGAACCTCTCGCTCATTTAGGAGATACTGGATCTTACGAATCCAAATATCGTAGTTATTTTCATCCAGTTTCTCAACTTTAGCAAGGTCCGCTACCATATTCGTTAAAGTCATTTCACTAAATTGTATGCACATTTAGGATATTAGCACACATACTAATTATTTTGCCGTAATAATCGAATCTAAAAATAATACATATCTATAGTACAAGATCGAAAATTTCACTATACTCATAATCATATCTTTCATTTATAGATTTAAATATAATTTCTAGATAAATTATGCTCAAAACAAAAAATGAGGAAAAATATATCTCAGCTCATTATTACCCACAAATTTTAATTTCATGTTATTCTAAATAAATATGATATGTATACGTATACCAAAATTAACTAACATGAAGCTTTCACAAATAATTCATATTCATAATTTAAATAAAATAAAACTTCAAGACATGGTATACAAGTAAGCATGATAATTGATGCATTGTATCTTAAAGATGCACGTGTTATATGTAAATATTGTGCAAACGTGTCTTTTGGACTGTCCTCGCGGTTATTACATTCTTTTAGTGTCCACGAGTGTAGGGGTTCGAATTCAGTTAGACATTTTTTTGTTACTTTTTGTTTACTATTTAATTAAAGGAATAAATTAAAAAAAAAATGAACACTCATGCCAGGACTCGAACCTCGTCACGTCACCTGCTTCGACCACTATACCTCATAGAGGTGAACCAACACTTCTTATCGATTGAGACGTGTGTGAATTAATTCTAATTCATGCCATATCATTTCACAAGACGAAAACGAAACAACGTCGTTTAGGTCGTATTCTTCAGTGCTCAATTAGAATCAGGTACTGACCAATGAACAGTGCACGAGTTCTTGTGTAATTTTCAATCTTTCAAAAATTGTATAAAATCAACTGTAAGTCCAAATTTTATGAAATTTATATTGTTAGAATCATAATAGAGCGTAGATTTTTCTGTATAAATTTTTTCTAAAAATATCGAACTCTTCAAAAAAAAATAAATTCGGCCATGAATGAGAAAAAACTGTTTTTCTTCCATGGACTACATGCTTTTGCAGAACGAGTCTATAAGGCTCCAATACCAATGTAGACAAATGTGGAAACATAAAAAGAAAGCGTACCTTTTGGATTCATAAGACTCGTTTACAAACTGTTTCTCGTTTCTTATTTCTTCGGCAAGAAAAATACTACAAGAGTATTTTTCGATAATATCCACATATTCACCAGCTAAGGTGACTCAAATTTTTCTGCAATCTGATGGGATAGAAATTTTAGAGGTATCAACGCATATTTATAGAGAAAATCCCAAAGGATGTGTCCGTTCCAATGGGTATCTACCGAAAAGGCATGCTCGTTCCAGTAGGTGTCTATCGTATAGATATGATTTTTAAGATCAAGAGGTGTACCCATTCACATGATAACTCTCCATGAAATATAGTGCCCATATGGACGTTTCATGAATCGACCCAACTCACTCCATAATCCAACAGAGACACTTATCATCACATTAATGGTGTTTGTTAAGGAAGAACATACAATAATTCGATATGAGTTGTAAAGATATTCACATGCTAATGGTTATGATTATTATTTGAAAATTAAAAAATTCAATTAGATTGAAAAATTGAATCCAATGTTTGTTTGCTAATCATCTATTGATAAATCCGGACAGAATATTTAAACGAACCGTATTTAATTTTGAAAGATCAATAATTGAAATTGAATTTAATTTTGAATTTAAAAAAAAAAAATTAAAAAAAATCTCTCACATATTACACCCTCTAAAACTTCTGCAACTTCTCATTCCACTTACCTCAAACTTTTCATTTTTACTCTCTACGGATTTCTAATTACTCATTTTTCTTCTAACTAAATTTACGACCTCACTCACATTAAACTTCTGATATCACTCACCTTAAACTTAAACTTAAACTTCTGATTTCTGATAAAACCTTTTTTTTTTTTTTTTTTAATTTAAATTTATAAGTGGTTTTAGTCCTAGGATATTGCTAGTTTTTTATAATTCAATATTTCTTACTTGATTGGTAGTAATGATATTTTTTTTTTCTCTACGATTACACTTTTAACGTATTTCATTTGTTTTTTTTAATGTAATAAAATAAAAAATGAGACAACATAAGAAATGTTTTCAGGTCCCGCGGATAAAAAATAAAAAATAGTATAAAAATATTTTGTTTGTTTATTGAATACCAATTAAAGTAAGGAGAGAGATTCTGTAATTTTGTCTGGTGGTGTTTGGTAGAGTCCCAATTTCTTTATTTCATATATTTGTATAATGTCACGCAAATGTGCTCCGGCTCAGCCGTATCTCCCTCTCCCTCTAAAATGTCAGCAGTACAAGTTTGATCGTTGAATATTTCTGCTGGGAAGAAATGGTCAAAATAGCAATGCTTTATTATATTGAGATAGTGAACATCAATGTTCCACCTACATTTTGTGGACAATTTTCAAAACACCCCATCCCCAAGTTTTTTTTATTCCTTTTGTTTTTTGGGTGGAAATACTGGGTAGAAGCTCTAAAAGTCACGCCAAATTAATAAAAATTTCTAAATCAAATAAAAACTTTAATTTGATCACGTTTATTAGAGCGCATGCAAATTAATGTTCCAATTAGGGTTGCATTGACAAGGACAAAGATGATAAAAAAATTAATGCAGATTGTGTGTTTATTTTCTTATTTAAACGTTTCTGCCAGTAGTAATCTAAGTAATCTTAAAATTGATGATCAATTGAAAAGAATACAAAAAAAAAAGATAAATAATCTACCAAATTCACCCTTTTTTGGGCCAACAATTGGTGAATGTATCATACTTGCTTATTGTTCTGAAATAGCTTCTAAACTAGTATTTTAGGGGGAATTTTGTTGACCCATTCATATACAGCCTTGTCCAGGTTCTACAAGTTTTCCATAAACTCTCTCCATTCAACAACAATTCACACACTAGTTACTCTTCATAGAATGTTTTTTTAAGTTTTTTCTCATTGAACACTGGTTTCAGAATATATGTTTTTAAAAAAACAAATAGAAACGATAATCTCTGTCATTGTTTGGTTATCATTATGTTTGCACTTTATGTTTTGTTTGAAATCATATTGTGACGATGAACAATTTGATTGTTTGGTTTGACTATTTGGACTTTGAATTGTATTTTTATTCATGCTTATGTTTATACTTTTGATCCATTGCAAGTAAATAGAATAGAGAAAATAAAGAAAGAATTAAAAAAAAAGAGTCAATGGGTTAGCTAGTTTCAATTTTGGATTTTTTTTCATAAAACTAAATGGTTTGATTTGAAAACCAAATTTAAAAAACGATAATTTACGATTCAAATTTAGGTTTGATATTTTCTTAACGGTTTTAGTTTTAATTTTCGTTGAACATGAACCAAAATTGACCCAATATTGCCATCTCTATTTGTCGGCATTGGGGGGGGGGGGGGGGTAGATGGGTTGTAAAAGCGTTGGGGGATGTTTGATAATTTCTCAACAAAATATGGGCTAATTCTGTCATTATTTTAATGCGTTAAACCCATTGGTTTGCAAGTTGAATAAAATATGGAGATAGAATTCCAATTTTCCTCTCAACTCTAAAAGAGTAATGTCATTTCATTTGCATGTCCCTTGCCAAACGAAGGCATATGGTTAGGCAATTCTTCTTTTTTAACTACTCTTTGTACAAAATTTAAATTATATTATAAAAAACAATGAATTATTTGAAGATAGTCTCATACCCAAAAAATCAATATAATTGTTAAAAATTTCACTTTATGAGAATAAAAGAGTGGGCATAAATTAATATTATTAGAGGTTTTTGCACTTTTTATCCCCTGATGTTTTTGAGAAATCCCACTTTAATTCATATACTTTTAATTTGAACACATTAAACTCTGAAGTATTCAAATCGTCTCAAGTTGAAATGGGTTTTGCATGTGATGCAGAGAAGAACCTCCCTCAATGGCTTTATCGACATGTATGTCGAAATCATTATTTATGACGAAAATAAACTACGTGTCAAACACAAAATTACCGACGTGAGTGAATTCCGTCATAACAAATAACGGAAAGACTGACTTAATACGATTTAGATACTTATTTGAAAAGGACAAAAACTAAAGTGAAAGTTCTTTATAAAAATTCAGGGGTGCAAAGTAGAAAAAGCTCTTTACATGCAAATTTTGGGCTCATCGTGGTGAGAGCAAATTTGACTATTGTATTCATGTTTTGCCAGTCCAAACACGACCTTAAGGTTTGTGAGTGCATTAAGTGTTAACAAACAAAGAGGTGGGCTCACGGATTAAGCTTTTAATTAAAATTTAATAGCCACCCAAAGAGAGAGTGCATGTGGTGGACTCTTTATTCAAAGCTGGCTGTCAATGACCTTTTTGCGCCGTCAAATTAGATATTGAGATTAGACTGGATTTGTGTTAGGTGAATTCTCATCTTATCTTATGTAAGAAAAAACCCTTCTTTTTTTTCCTTTTTTTTTTAAATAAATAAATAAAATATCACCCCCCCTTTTTTGGAGGTTAGTATTCAATAAGGGATCTAAAAATATTTTTAAATGGATGTATATTTAAAAATAATAAATTAAAATAAAGCAACTATGCAAGTGATGATGGATTTTTCTCGACCAACACCAAAAGCTACCATGTGACTTACATGTGAACCTAAAATTAGGTGCCAAACACTAGTGATAGTAACCGAGGACAGTGTCCAGTAGTGAGGAGATAATTAAAGGCGTTGTACTACCATGCACGAATGTTTCCCGAACAGGAGTCGTGTTCAATCTTCTTATGAATTTGTCCTCAAGGAATCAAAGATGAGTTATAGGGGCACTCGGCTCGGTCTGTAATCTGAGCTCGGGAGCCGTTACAACTATCCACTGCATATATGGAGAGAGCGGTTATATTCAAAGTATAAGGGTCCACAAGTCCTGTGGTTCCATTAAATTCGGGGAATTAATGGAGATTGACCATGATTTATGTAATGACTTGCTAAATAACTCTTTTATTTCTTATAAATACTACAAGGGGGGCTAGCCAAGATACGCATACTTTTCTTAACTATTATTCTGCCAAATTTCTTTTAGAATGCATTAATGATTTTCACACCGGAAACAGGCCCACTTGCGATGCAATATTTTTTAGGAATCTAAACGCGAAGGAGCTCATATTCTGAATCTAAAAGACCATTTTCGACGATTCAGATTCTGGCACCATCTATTCATTAAAAAGTTCTATAAGTTTAATATATAAATATCAAAAAAATTGTTCTACTAAAGCTAATTTCTCTAAATAAATTGATTATGAATTAATTTAGATAATTTTATCAATAATATTATAAACATATTTAATCATTTTATATAATACTCAACTACCAACATAACTTAAAAAGACGATGGGAAAGTGGTGAAGGCAAGTAAAATAATTAACAATTTATAAAGTACACTTTGGATTTGAATTTTTCAATTAATTTTTTATTCATTTTAAACTAGATATTTTTTAAAAAAAATATTGAATCAACAAATATAGCAAAAATATGCCTCTTATACCAAGGGCATATTTTTATATACTTTAAAAAACAAATAAAATGCGAAAAGGAAAAAAATGAGTGGGAACCACTACTCCCATTAGGCACTATGTGCATCTGCCCTTGTTTGTAATGTTTAAATTGCCTTAAAAAATATGATCCTTACCCGCCTATTTTTTCTTCACCAAAACTCATCGTCTTTTTTTATAAATATTTTTTATGAGCTGCATTTACCATATGAATTACTTTTTTAAATCAAATGCAATGAGAATTTACTTAAGTATTTTGTAATCAATATTTTTTTTATTTATATTAACAATTAATCTTATTTTTCTCTATTTATTTGTAAGTTTTCAACATGAAATATTTATACTACATGAACAATTGATATATTGTTCTTTTGTAAACATGAAAAGAGATTTGGTCGAAATTTAATTTGCAGAAGAGACTCGGTATATTGAAAATATTAAGAATGTCATAAAAAAAAAAAAAACAAAAAAAAAAACAAACAAACTCACCCCTTCTAAAGGATGTGTGTGTTTTATTCCTAAAAAAACCTCATTATTATTATGATCTTAACATCAAGTGACGTAATTTTAGTAATTTTATTTCGAATAAAAAGGGAATAATTGTTTAATATTTATTTTAGGAATGCAAATATTGTCATTTTTTTTTTTAATATTGAAATAGAGCATGCCGGCCCAACTTTAAATATAAAATAAAATAAAATAATTATTCTTTATTTAATAGTATTAAATTTAATTAAACATCAAAATAAACTAATAGACAATAATTTACTCTTTCATAATGAGCATAAAATAAAATATTAAAAATTTATGTGTACATTCAAAAATCTGAAAGTCTACCTAACTTGTAGTGTAAATTCCAAGAGAAATTTTTAGAGTGGCCACTAGGTGAGTGGATTTTTTTCCCTTTCTTTTAAGTGGACTAAATTCGTTAAAAAAAATCGAAAATATCTTCGACATTAAAATTGATGTACAAACATGGCGTGCATTATTCATATTTAATATAACATTTATTATGAATTTGATACATATTTACACGAAAGATTCACATTTAAAAAATATTAATCAGTATTTCTAAATATGGTTAACACCTGCATTTGGTCCTGTCAGTACACATGTGGAGATTTTTTGTAGAGTTGGCGATCTTGAGGGCGGAGTTCGTTGTTCTTTGGACGATTTGCGGTCAACAGTTAATGTTCAACGATTAAAGTATTCAAATCTGAGTTAGTACTTGCACAAGACCCGTTGAGGGTGTGCCTAACAAATTTCCTTCCGTGTGATAATAAGAGCTCAGGGAAAAAAATAATTATATACTTCAATTGGGTAGTTAAGCATTAACTAACACATTAAATGCTAGGTTATTTATAGGTGAAAAAACAATTAGCGTCGTGAAATTAGAGCTTTGAGCGCAATTCATTAAGATAACTCGGCACGTGGCCAATAAAGAGGCGCGTTAGGAGATTAGTTCATTGGGCCTTATCCTTTGGTCTACTAGGAGGAGTCCAAAGTCTGCCCCAAATGAACATGAGATAGAGTCCAACTTATTGGAATGACGGAGCCTTTAATGGTGGCTAGGAGGTTGTTGATCAGAAACTAGTCTAGCTATCGTGGTGGAGAATACCCCAGCGCTGGTCGCTGGGAGATGGTCGTCAACACAAGGTCGATCACATCATGATTGGTCGATCGACATTTATGAGGTCAGTAGTCAACATGGGAAAAATTCAATGAGGTCAATGGGCCTCGCCCGCTGATCGATGATCATAGGAAACGTTGTGCTTGGAGTTACTCTCATTGCAGGTCGGTGAACAAAGTAGGCCACATAGATAGGCGTCATGGGGTCATTTAGCAGGTTTGGTGAACCTCAACAAAAGGTTGCAATGTCACATGTTGGTCTCTGAGTAGAGATTAGTGGGCGACAAATTTTTTCCGCATCTAGTTTGTTAGATTATTCATGATGGATGTCAATTGTAAGTGAAATTTTCAAGTAACGGCTAATTTATCCACTTAAAAAAATTGATTTGATTTTAAAAAAAGTTTGAAAATAATAATTAAAAGAAGAAGAAGCTATATTTGTAAACCCTATCCCTATGTATTAATTGTTAAATAATAAATGAGAGGAAATAAAAGTGTGGAGAATTAAGTGAGATGTTGAGTTTGGTTTGATGTAGTTTTCAAGTTAAGGAAGTATGGGCCTATTTATCCTTATCTTATCAAAGTATCACAGTGATGGTTTCCACGTGACAACAAAATCCCAAAGAGCATCAACTGCCCACTTTGGTGTTCGGCTTTTTGCCTTGTCAGTCTACCAAGTAGCAACTGACTATCAACTTTCATGGGCCTGAAATTGGTTAATTGGGCTAACCCATCCTCCTCACATTTATCTAAACCCATATTTTGAATATCTCATCTCAATTTAAAAAGTGAGACAATTTTACAAGAGTGGACATTGGGAAATTATGATACTCCTTGTTTTTTTAGACAAATTCTATATTTTATCAAATATCAAAAATACCATTTATCTTTTTTAATTGGATTATTTAACTTTTCAAATCGGAGTTGAATGTTATTATTGTACCCTTTTTATCTAAAATTATTCGTAAAATTACTTAATTGTCTCTCATTCTAAAAGACAAAATTAAACCTTATTAATTCAATTTGGCTTCCCCCCCCTTTTTTTCTTTCCCTTTCTCTCTCTTCTCCCTTTGCAACACATCCACCAACCTACCACCACCATCACAACTATACGCCCTCCCTATGCCACTGCACCAGTACCACCATCCAACCCCACCCCACCAGACCACCACCACGGTCCTGTTACATGTTGATATGACGGCGTTATAGAGATTCACTCATGTAACGACCCGTAATGGGGCGTTATGGGACCATAATGGTCGTCACTGTAAAGCGTGTGACTTCATTTCTTTGTCCTTGTAAAGCTGAATGCACTAAATTAAATGGTGTAAGAGAAATAAATTGACTATCACTAAAAGGTAAACTGATTGTTTTGCAAATTGACAATGAATACAATTAAAGGACTTATGTTGAATTGAACTAAACTAACCACTATAAATAAGAGATTTGAGATGGTTGGATGAAGTGTGACCTAATTGAGAATGTCACAATTCCAAGGGTGAGGGTGCTGAAATGGAAGCGGCTGATCGGTTATGAGATGTTTGTGAAGATGGGACTTGGACGTGAGTGAGCCCAAAGAGGTGCTCGACTTTACAACCGGTCCCGAGTAGCTTTCATGTCTGAGGGTCCTGTATACTACAGCCAGTAAAATAGAATTGCAAATCAAATCTAAGATCACATAATTGTCCAACATATATAAGATTAAGAGCAAGATTAGGGACCAAATTTGTATTAGGGAGAGATAAATGGGAACTCTCAACATGGCCAATGTGGCTAGCTGACATAATTGATCCATTGGTAGTATGAATAATAGGTGCATGTTCATCATGAGTTTTAAATGAAAAGATAAAGGCATTGGATGCCATATGATTGTTGTAGGAAGAATCAAAATACCATCGAGATGTACTTAGTGCAACTGACATGACTGTGTGGATACCAATATTAGATAGAACTTGTTTGCACATGGCGTGGAGGTTGCAAAAATCGATTAAAGACGTTGGTGAAGTCGGGACAACATTAGTTGTTGCTGTGGCAAAGTTCTTTAACTTGGAGTATGACTGATTGCAAAAATCCTTGGAGTGGGTCTAATTTCCGTTTGATTGGTTCCTAGATGATTGAGTTGAAAGTTTAGGGCAATCTACGAGGTAGTAACCTATTTCTCTGCATACCTTACAAAGGCGAAATAGACATTTGAGCAGTTTGTGTTCTTATGAATGACAATATTTGCAATATAACGATTGTGGTGATGAGTTTGAATGCTAGCTGGTATGGCAAGGGAGACATCTATATTTGATCCTTGTAGTGTTTCAAGGCATATTTTCTCTCCTAGTAGATCGAAAACTACATTGTTAATGGAAGATATCTTGCTCTGGTTTAGTATTGAGGCAAGTGTGTAGTGTAACGATCCGATTTCTCAAGGCAACCGCGTAGTTTCTCCCTTCAGAGAATTAATACTAAAACTGAATATCCATTATAAATCTGAGAAGTTTTACAATTACGACGACAGTTATAATTATCGATTTAAATTTTACAATACGATGACAATAATTATATTTAATTTATCGAGTTAATTTTTATAACGGTAAATAATAATTACAATTATTACAAATTAAGTAGAAATTCAACTAAAATTCCTGCCGCCGTTTGGATTTATAACTAAATATATATTCCTGGTTGTAATAATATACATGCATAAATAAATCTCATGTGGTTAAGCATGCATGTTTTATAAATCTCATGTGGAATTGTATTTTTGTATTTTAAAAAATACAAAAATATACAAATACAACTATTACAAATTAAATAAAAATTCAAATGAAATTTTTGTCGCCGTTTCACTCTCACCGGTCCTGCAATCAAAATTGTGGGGTTGTGAGCCAACGCTCAGTAGAATTTCAACCCCATAATACGTGTATTTAATTGAGTCCCAAATAAACACATAAACGTGTATCTCATATAATTTTCACATAATTTTCCTAAATATTTTATGAAAACTAACAGTTAAAATTTAACAACAATTTTCGCATAAATCACATAATGAGATTAAATACAAATATTAAAAGAGTTAAAAATTCTACCTGAAATCTAAATTGAAATCGCCATGGTAAGAATTTTCTTTTTCTTTTTTATCTTTCATTTTTTCTTGTCGAACCACAGCAACCCAAGAAAAATATCTATTATATATACCGTGCATGACCCCTTTCCCTTCCTTAATATATCTCCCTATATAAGCTTAAATAAGTTTGCATTTATGTCCTCAAAATGATTAATGATATCTGTCCTTCAATTTTTTGGTTAATAGGGCAAATACTGATGATGTCTCAATCTACCAAGGGATAAGTAATGGAGAACTCCAGAACTATAGCATCGCTATCTCCCTGCACAAATTCTTACACCGAGAGGGTTCATCCCACTGAAGAACTCGAGAGTGAGGATAAGTATCTAGGTAAAGAAAATTGCTTCAATGGTTTTCTTGAAAATTAGGCCCCGTTTGGTAACCGTTTTCATTCTAAAAATTCCTATCCCATTTCCAGATTTTTGGGAATTCTGTTTGGGAATAACGTTTGGTAATTTTTGTTTCTATTTCTATTTCATTCTCATTTGAGAATTGTGCCCACTTTTTTCTTAAGAAATGAGGAACAAAAAAAAATTGTTTCTCATTATTCTCATTTCATTCCCAAAACACACAGTCACTGTTTACCTGCCGGCCGACCACCGTCCGCTGCCGGCCATCTCCGGCGACCGTCGCCGGTCACCGTCCGGCTGGAAACTTTCCGGCCACTGTCACCCACCCGCCACCGCTGTTCGAACTTCGTCGGCACCGGCGCCGTCCGGCCGCCGATGGCGCCACCACCGTCCGGCCAAAACAAAAAAAAAAGAAAAAAAAGAAAGGATTTTTAGGATAAAATCGTTACCAAACACAATTCTCTTCCCAAAAAAAATAAAAATAAAATTATCATTACCAAACGCAATTCTACTCCCAAGAAAAAAACAAAATTCTCATCCCATCCCACTGCTGGAATAGAAACAGAAACGGTTACCAAACACTATTTTAGAGTTTAGCCTGGATTATCTGACTTTTTATTATATACGGATGTCTTTGGCAGGAGATTATTAAATTCCACGGATAAATGGTTTTCTTGAAAATTAGAGTTTAGCTTGAATTATCTAACTTTTTATTATTTATAGATGTCTTTGGCAGGAGATGATTAAATTCCACGGATAAATGGTTTTCTTGAAAATTAGAGTTTAGCCTGAATTATCTGATTTTTTATTATTTATAGATGTCTTTGGCAAGAGATGATTAAATTCCACGGATAAGTCGTCGCTAATGAGTTCTTTCCATGTGGGATACAACCAGTTGCGGCAACTGGAGGAGCACATGAGGGAAGGTTCATGTGATGGGGAGATTCACATGAATCCATCGCTTGGGCGCATGAAGATCCGGATGAGAGACGGGTCACGGGATTCCTCAATAGGATCAATGGGTGACTTGCCACAGAGAACCCTATCCGCATATATAGTATGCTACATTTCAATACTATTCAATACCACATGGCTAAAGACATTAATACTACTTATTTGGGATTTAAATAAAATTAGTATTTGGGATTTGAATTTGGCGTGGAGTAGAAGAAATAAATAGATGTTGAGAATCTTGAGGAATAAATACAGACGATAAAAAATAAAAATAAAAATTAATATAAAGTTAATTTCATCCAATGTTTAATTTTTAATGTGAATTTATGTGAATATCTAAAATAATCTTAACCATGTACGTATAAAATGGTCGTATGGAAATTTCAAAATCGACCACCCCATGACTACGAATATGATTAAGGTTGCAATCGAACTTTTTGTTCTCGTTCTCGTTATCTACATTTTGACATGGATGACTCAAAAAGGTGGCGGCGGTTTCGGAGGAGGAGGAGGGATGAGTAGCGGCACAACAACTCCCCGTGTAATTGTTGTCCCTGTCAATCACCGATCAGCCGCTGCAACTCATGGATGGCACACCAACTATGAAATGTCCCTCTTACTCTTTTCATGCATGTCCATTTTCTATTTGCTCGGTTGTTAAAGCTTGAGGAGGTTTAAGGGTTTGTTTGGCACACTAATTGTCAATAATTTGTTTGATTTTAAAATAGAATTTCTGAATAAATTGTGAGAGGAATTTATTTGTTTTGTAATCTCGTTTCCAGACAATGAAGAAACTGATTTTTATTGTGACTTTTAAACGCAAAAGAAAATGTGATTTTCGTTTTAATTTGTTTTAGAGCTTTTTGCACCTTGCACCTCTAAAGTTTCAGAGAAATTTCACTTTAATCCATATCCTTTTAAGTATCCAAATTGTGTCAAGTTAGTCATTCCGTCATTGCTTATGATGAAATTCACTCACGTGCGTAATTTTGTGTTTGATACGTAATTGATTTCCACTATCAAAATGACAGAATTACCGATTTGAAAAGATTTGATACCATTTAGATACTTAAAGATTTAATATGTTTAAATTGAAAATATAAGGGTTAAAGTAAATTTTTTTTGGAAACTTCAGGAATGCAAAGTTAAAAAACCTCTTTATTTTAGGTATGACAAAAACAGTAAATTTTTTTTTTTAAATTCGAACAACACTCCAATTTTTTATTTTTTTTTTATTTTTTTTTTAGTGAACTCGAAATTTGAATTTTTTTTTAAATTTATCAAAAAAGTTTGATGAGTAGAAGGAGAGATGACTATATAGTGAGTTGAGAAATGGGTAATGTGGACCGAGTGAACTGTTAGAAGGAGGCTGCTGATAGTATCTTCTAGGTTGTCCACATGAGCTAGGAGGCATCAACTGGTAATGCAAACTGGATGGACCAGATGTTCCTGCTGGCGCATGTCCTCCAAACGACTGTTGTCCTCCAAACGGCGGCTGTCCTCCAAATTGATGCAAGTTTTGCGTCATCACATACATTTGTTCCATGTTGTTCGATATTCTTCCAAACCCAGCTTCCATCGAGACTGACAGTCTACCCATGTCAGTTCTAAGTCATCTCAACTCATCGGACATCTCATTCATCATCCAATCAACCACTTCAATATATTGCTGAAAATTATCAAATTGATTTTGAAGCTGATCCATTCGTCGATCCAAGCTTCCAAGACTTACTTCTTCCTCACTCTTCTCTGATCGCTTTCCTCTCCTTTTTTCTTCATCCATCTATTTTCAACAAGCTTATATCTCATTAAAATTATTCTATTTGCATTTAACCAAGTTGGACTTGGCATAATATAAAGCGCATCTTCCTCACCATGTTCAACACCACATTGCTAAAAAATCCTTTGAAGAGCATAAGACTCTAGAGGATACACTCAACTGATACTGCATGTGTTCGAACATGACATGAGCTAAATCGACTTGTTTTTCTTTTAGGATAGTATTCATCAAGGATAGATCAAAGTTGGTAACCGTAGCATGACTTCCTTCCCTACAAACAATAGAGTAAGTGATTATAGAGTGGATAATTAGATTCTCTAGACTCAATGTTCCCACCTTACTCCCAACTAATTTCAAATTTCTACGCACTTGATTCACATTAAAATTATCCACAAGCCAAAGGGTATTGTTGTAAGGAAAACATCCCTTCTTTTGATTCCCCAAATCCCAACAAAATCTTCAATCCTTAACTTAATGTCCACCCTATTAACATGAGAGATTAATTTAGTATCACTAATAGATAGGTTATTGTACAACAACTTAACCCAATGCGACATCCATAGATTATTTTGTGAAAGAAATTTTTTCCTTCCCAACCTATTAAAGATATCCTCAATATTAACATGATTGTTCCTTAAATTAACAAAATCCACCGGTTTAGCACAAACAACTTTCCGATTCACCATTTTTTTTGTTGTATTTTTCTACATCTTCTTTGGTCAAGAAAAATATGTCATCGAAATTGGGTTTTTTAGGACATTTCTTCTTTCCCTTTTGCTTAATACCCATTTTCACTCAAGAATATGTCCACAAAGATATTTTAGTAACAAACCAAGAGAAGAACAACCCTATATCAAAACTCCAACCAAAATCTTAAGAGAGAGAGGAAATATCTTACTTGTTGATGACTACCTAAAAATGTCTTAAAAAAATTCTTGCTTGAAATCCTTCAATCTAACCCAAATGAGAGAAACCCTATGTGTTCTTGAATGAGAGTCTTTTAGATCTAAAAGAGAACTTGGAGAGAGAGAGAGAGAGAGAGAGAGAGAGAGAGAGAGAGAGGAATTTCGGACTAAACAAGAAAGAAAGGCTCCAAGGGGATTAAATCCTGAAGTGGTCAGTTGAATGACCTATGGTTTAGTTGATCGACCCGTTTCTGACCCAAAAAGACTGTTATGTCTGTCTCTTGTTGGTTGGCCGATAGTTTCGATGGTTTGACCGATTGAACTATAAGTCCTCTCATTTTGTCTGCTTAATTATTATTTATTTCTCATTTTGATTTACATAAATAATTATTTCAAAAAATATTTTTATTCCACTTAAATATTTGCTTAATAAAATATTTTTTATTGTTAATTTTCACAGACACATGCACACCCCTCAAATAAATAGATTAATTAGAAAAATGTGAAGTATCGGCGTTCCTAACAAAATTAACATATTTATACTTTAAAAAATTTAACATACCTTGTTAGTCCTTGGGAGAAGTTAGTATGTGTACCTTTGATTGATTTTCAATTCCAACTTGTCCTTCTTTGAATCAGCTCATTTTTCTTTTGATTGATTCATCTTTATAATGTCTTCTTTATATGAAGCGACTTTCTTTTGAATACTTTCAATAACGATGTCCTTGCCTTTATATGATGCTTTGGATTGCTTTGTCTTGTTATGATCAATCACGACTTTATACACCGACTTTTTCTGATAATGATTCTACGTTGTTCTTTGAGAATAATCACTGATTGATCTCCCACACAGAACTTGCTACTTTCTAAAATTCCTGTTAAATCTTTGAATATCATTTTAATTCATCCTTCTTGGTTCAGTAAATCTGGGATTCTTCCTCTGCATATAATATCCATTTGTTGTTCTAGATTGGACAAATCCACCATTCAAACCTACATGAATTTTTTTTTTCTAAGTATCTAGTTATTTCAAGATCCAATTGGGTAACCATACAATAGGTAACGCCATTTCTCAAAATGACTAAACTTTCCACAATAATAAAATCTAGCATTTTTAGTAGGTTTTTTAGAATAATCAATTTTCCGTACAGGAGCACAACATTGATAATGATATTGAGGAATTGCTTTAGGGACTATTGGTTTTTCAATGATGACCCAATTTTTTTCCGCAACTTTGAACACACAAATGGTACTCTATCCCTCGCAAAAATAGATCAATATTTTTTTTACATAAACTTTGTTCATAACATTCAATAATGAAACTTACAACACTTAAAATAAATTAGTGAGTGCTTTTTAAAAAATTGTTAAAGTTGTCTAGATGGACTATTTTAATGACGACCCAGTAATCATGTTAATAATAATTTAACTTGCATCTTGTGTACTGTATATTTGTCCGTTCCAAAAAAAAAAAAATGCTAATTGATAAAAAAAAACGGTGAATATAATATCGAAATACAATAACAATTTAATAAAATATATCGTTATTATGTTGAATATAACAACTTAATCCCATTCCTTCTATCAATGCAATTTCGTTAAATTTATTTTGTATTGAACAAGGAAGGAATTCTTTTTGTGTATGTGTACCCACATCTTTTTTATGGTCTTGTATCCAACATAAATAGAGTGTTTTTCCACGTGTTGAATATAACAAGTCTTCTGTTATCAATACCAAAACTCAACCCTGAGAGGGGCACGGGCTCTAAGCCGAAACACTATACCTTGACTTGGGTCATCAACCCTGATACATGTTCATACCGTCGTCCCAACTAAAGAGTAATTGTAAGGATTTATCTTACTAAGAAAAAAGTCATTATTGTTCCTAATATAATGGTTCAACACACCATATCCCACTAAATCAGGTACATTAATTATAATGGGCCTCGGTCATCAATACTAATCCATTTTTGGTATTGTAAATTGTGTCACAGAGTGTTATGAAGAGCGTTTATGTAAAAAAAAAAAGTAGTCTATTTTGGCTATGTAAAAAAAAAAAAAAAAAACAGTCTATATATATATATATATATATATATATATATATATATATATATATATTATCAATTAGCATTTTTTGGTGATTTTTTTGCATCGGACCGATGTGCAGTACACAAGATGCAAGTTATATTATTATTAGCACAATTACATGGCATGATTATTTCATATTGAATTCAATACAAAGTATTTCTAATTTTGCTAGAACACAATTTGGATGACAAACTGTTTTTGGTTTGTGTTAAGTTTATATTTTTTTTTTTCAACACATTTGTCAGGTTAAGTTAATGCATGCTATTTTCGACATACACAAACTTAACATGATAAATGGAAGAATAAGTGATTACATTCAACATTTTTGTTTATGTGTTCACAATTTTCACTACGATGTCAAACAATTTATTTGGACAACTTTGATGATTTTTTAAAAATTATCCATTAATTCATTTTTCGTGTTGTAAGTTGCGTTATGGAGTGTTATGAACAGAGCTGATCTAAATTGGTCTTTCGGTTAGGGATAGAGTACCATTTGTGTGTTCAAAATTGTCAAAAAAATTGGGTCGTCATGAAAACAACCTATCTGGACAACTTTGACGATTTTTTAAAAATTATTCACTAATCTATTTTCAGTGTTCTAAATTGAGTTATGGAGTGTTATAAACAGAGTTGATGTAAAAAAAATTGGTCTATTTTGGGTACAGATAGATTACCGTTTGTGCAATCAAAATTGCCAAAACAAATTGGGTCGTCATCGAAACAGGCCATTAGGACAACTTTGACAATTTTCAACAATAATTCATTAATCTGTTTTCAGTGTTGTAAGTAGCGTTATGGAGTATTATGAACATATTTTATGATAAAAAAGGTCTATTTTAGCTGCGTATAGAATATCATTTGTGCGTTTAAAGTTATGAAAAAAAATTGGGGTTTTACCTTAATTAGGCCGGATGTAGCATATCCGGCCAATTGTTACAATAGCAATAGGTTATACCTCCAGCTTAAAAAAAAATGAAAAGCAAAAGTGACCTTATAACCAGGAGGATTAATAATCTTGGTTATATATATTTTTTTATTTTTAAAATGAGAAAGCCGAGATTGTGAATCCCGACTTTAAATAGTCGGGATTCACAATCCCAGCTTATAATATTTTGATAAATAAGTGTAAATGGACCATTTTTTATAAATTAAATTAAAAAAAAATTATTATTACGTAAACAACTCTGAATTTTTAAAATTTAAAGAGAAAAAGACACTTTAACCCTTTATTTTCACTATAGACTAGTTTTAGACCCGCATATAATGCGGTTCTAGTAAAAAAATTATATTAATATATTATTTTTATTTGAATGTTAGACATACGTACAATTGATCCTTTAATTTTATAATTCATATATTTTATGAAAATATGAAAAAAAAAATTGATATTAAAAAATAAAAATAAAATTATAACAAAAACATTGTTAATGTTAATCTTTAAAATTATTAATGTCATCACTCATATTTAATTTCAGAAAAAATGTAAATAAGCTTCTAAAGGGGCTTTTCAATTTTTTTTTCAAATAATGATTTTAAAATAATACAATAAGTCTTTACATATATATATATATATATATATATATATATTATGTAATAGTTTCTATTATTTAGTTAAAAATTATTGGAATAATCTTTTGAGCAAATGAAATTTAATATATTTTATATGTAATTAATAGACGGAGAGAGGAAATTTTATTAAATGGTTGGATAGAGAGAAGGCAAGGAAGAGATAAGTTACATATAATTAATTATAATAAAAACAACTATGAACTATATGGGTAAGTTTCAGTGATGTCCCTTTGTCATTGGAAAACTTACAACGATATCCCGCATCATTTAAAAAATATCTCCGACTCCAAACTTATTTGTCCTTATTACTATAATATTAAAAATATAATTAAAACTATTTAATAAAAGAATTACAATTTTGGACAAATTTGATTTTTGTACTTAAATTTTGTTTATGAAACATATTTTCAATTTTAATTTTTCTTTTATTACTTTTCGGATCAATTGTTGGTTGTTATACATTTTTTTTTTAATATTTAAAGAGTACTTGGTGCTGAATTTTTTAAATTTAAAATTATTCTGAGAATTAAATATTATTGGTTTATGTAATACATTTTCAATTCCATTTTTTAATTACTTTTGAGATCAATTGATGGTTTGTTACAAATTTTTTAGTATATGAAGAGAATTGCTACTGATTTTTTAAAATTTAAAATTATTCTAAGAACTAAATATTATTTGATTTATAAAAAATAGAGATTTTTAATATGGGCCCCAAGGCCCAACACTAATTCCACCATATCCCCACTACTCATTTTAATTTAGGGAAAACTCCATTTCTATTAATGTGGGCTCAATCCTTGAAAAGGTGCGTGAGTAGATAGACTACATTTTTTTTTTCTCTCTCTCGCTCTCTTGTGGGCCCCACATCCCCCCTCTCTCCTTCCACTTTATTCTCTATCTCACACACACTCTCTCTCCTATCTCTCTATCTCTATATATATTTTCTTATTCTTTTTTGTTTCTTCTTTTTTTCCCTTTTTTTTTTGTTCTTTTTTTTTTTTTTTTATATATATATATATATATATATATTTTTTATATTTTTCTTTTATTTGTTTTCAAAATAAAATAAAAATAATATAAATTGTAATATAAAAATAAAATTTTATGAGGAAGACGATCAAAATGCGGTGTCTTTGCAGAAATTTAGATTTGAAATTTGCTTCATTAATAACGTAAATGTGTTTTTACTACTTATATAACAAATGTTACTGCATAACAATTATCATCGCGTTTAATATGTAATACATATTGTACAACAATAATCGTATTAGAAGGATTAATTATTGTACAACAATAACAATATTTTATAGGATTGATTTCAATTTTCCTCAAAAATGAGTTTTGATTTTGCTTCATTGATAACAAAAATGTGTTTTTACTACCTATAGAACATATGATACTAATCACTTCATGAAAGTTACTGTACAGTAACTATTAACATTTTGTATTCAATTTTTTTGTGAAACCAATAATTATTTACAATTGATTACTTTACAGCAACAATTGTAATGAAGAATTGATTTTGCAGAAAAATTAGATTCGAATTTTGCTTCATTGATAGCGAAAATGTATTTTTACAATCTACAAAACAAATGTTACTGCATAGCAACTAACACCAAATTCGCCACCACAAAAGTTATTGTATATTAATTATTAATATTTAAGTCCAATTTTTGTGTAAAGTAATATAATTATGGATTTGTTTAATTAGAAACCCATTTTCACCATTGATATTTGAATGGGCCCCAATAATCAAGCCCAAATACTCTAAAACCCATTCATTTATTTTCATTTGGAGAAAACTCCAAGATTTACATACACACCAACCACACGCGGCTTTATAATGGTTGAGCTCTTAGGTATTTTTGGAAACTAACATCAAGCTAAACAAGGCAAAATCCAAGAAATTGATTGCTTCAAGCTACGAAAATGGAAGAGATTAAACATTCTATTCCTATTTCTCATGGCCTAAATTGCATAGAAATAAAGTGAGAAACCCTAGATTTACCAATTTCACATTCAACATTGCGCCGGCAGAAGTAATGATGGCAAAAATCGGCGGCGACGACAACACAGATAGACGACGGCGCACCGGCCGAAACTAAGGACAACGACGATCAGGGCAACGACAGGGGATAAACGGCGGCATTGCACAGGTAGCTCTCGAAAACAATTTTGTTCGGTTCCTAATTTCAAATAGACCAAATTTCTTTTCAGATCTCACTTTTTTTTAGAACAATTTCTATTCAGTTCTCCTTTTTTTTTAGAGCAATTTCTATTCAGATCCCATTTTTTTAAAGCAATTTTCTGTCAGTTCCCAGATTTTTAGAACAATTTTATGTTCAGTTCCAAATTTTTTAGAACGATTTTCTGTTCAGATCCCAAATTTTTTTAGAACAATTTTATTTTCATTTCCAAGATAGTTTAGAACAAATTTCAGTTAGGCTCGAAAATAATTCTGTTTGGTTCCCTAATTTGAAATAGAATAATTTTCTGTTCAGTTCTCACTTTTTTTAAGAACAATTTATGTTCAGTTCCCCTTTTTAGAACAATGTTATGTTTGTTTGTCTGGTTAAATATTACTGGGCAATTATAATTAGTTAAATATTGTTGTACAATTATAATTGGATGAATATTATTGTACAATTATAATTGATTTGAATTTGTGTGTTGTACAACTTTTCGTATTTGAGCAACCTTTGAACTGATTGAATATTGTTGTACAAACAGTTATAACTGGGTGAATATTAATGTACAGTTATAATTGGTTGAATTTTTTTATTGTACAGCTTTACGTGTTTGAGCAACCTTGAATAGGTTAAATATTGTTGTACAACCTTTCATATTTGAATATTATTGTACAGTTATATTTGGTTGCTCACAATCACAAAGATTGCTAATATTATTGTATGTGTATATGGCTGGTTGTGATTTCAATTTTGAAGGATACTGTTTTCAAGAATTTACCAAGTATTATGTTTTGGTGTGGTAGGTTAGGAGAATGGATGTTGTGTGGGGAGAAACTACTGGAGCGGAAGGCCAGTTATTGTTGTTGTGTCCTATACTTTTCATCCTGTAGGTAACTCTCTAATTGCTCTTCTTGTTTTTCGTTTATCAATATGCACAAATTTATCGAAGATTTAGGGAAATTTTACTATTTTTTAGTTGTTTGGTTGCAAGAATTAAACAAACTTAAATTAGGTGGCTAGCCATTTTGGACAACCAAACGGTCTTGAGAATCCTATTTTCTATGAATATAAACATGTTCGCATGCTCAATTTCATTTTTCAAAAGACGGTGTAAGTGAAAAAAGGTGGTTGTTTTCTGTACTATTTGTTCCAGGGTTTTGAAGCCTATGTTGGGCTGCTGTTGCTCAAACCTGCACTGGCTGGTGTTGTTTTCTAGTAGCAGGTGAGAAAATGTTTTGTAATTTCTTTTTTGGTTGGCGTCATTACATTCCAAATTCAGACATTGATTTTGAATGTCGTTTTGGGCAGGTGGTTACATGTGGAATCCTTCTAATAATAATGGCGGTGGGTAACTTTTGCAAACACCGTGCAGACGCTGGTGGCAAAGTCTAGGGTGAAAGCAAAGATGAAGAGAGGTAAAATCAAGCAAGAATTAAGTCAAGGATATGTTAATAAAGATTTGTGATTCATAAGTTGATTGAAGAATAATGTTATGTTCGTTTGTTTGGTTAAATATTACTGGACAATTATAATTAGTTAAATATTAATGTACGATTATAATTGAATGAATATTATTGTACATTTATAATTGGGTTGAATTTGTGTGTTGTACAACTTTCCGTATTTGAGCAACCTTTGAACTGATTGAATATTGTTATACAATTATATTTGGTTGAATATTTGTTGTATAACCCTCTATATAGTAAGCAACATTGAATTAGTTGAATATTGTTTGTGCAAACTTCCATGGTGAATATTGATGTACAATTATAATTTGCAACGATTGTTACATTCTTCATTTTTGAATATTGATGTACAACAAATTATTGATTTTTGCTTTACAATTATAATTGGTCGAATATTTATTGTACAACTTTCCACGTTTGAGCAATCTTGAAATTACAATGATTGCATCTAAACTGTTTACCCCTTGTTTGCTTATATGATAACGGATTGTTTTCGTATTTTGTATGTTGCTTACACTGATCGTCGAATGTACCCTCCATTACCTGAGAACCAATAACTGTGCAGTAAAAAAATTAAACGCTAACAATAACAATGTAAGGAAAGAAGAAGAAATTTCAAAACAAGACTTTAGGTATGGTTTCTTTGCTACACAACAAATAATTCATCAACTCAAACATCAAACAATGAAAAAGAAGTATATGGAAAGTTCAAATCATGAATTCACATTCGAATTTTGTTACACATTAATTACACATCAATTTTTGCTACACAGTAGTATTTTCGTAACAACCACACATAAAAAATGGAAAGAAACAAGATGTTTAATTTAAACAAGACCCCACATGAATGTTTGCTACACAGTAAAGATCTCAATAAAACAAACATTGACAATAAAAAAGAAGAAAATGGATATTCAAATCAAGAATTCAACGTCTACTTTTTCTACACAATAACTATTTTTTCAATTATAATGATCCCATCTAAATTGTTTACCCCATTGTTTGCTTATGTGATAACGGATTGTTGTCGTATTTCGTACGTCGCTCATATCGATCGTTGGATGCACCCGCCATTACCTGAGAAACAATGACTATGCCACACAAAAAATCCAACATCTAAACATTAACAATGTAGAGGAAGAAATGTATAATTCAAAAACAAGTTTTTAATTGTTGATTTTTGCTTCACATTTTTAATCTCTATAAATCGAACATCAATTTTTGTCATATATTAACTAAACATTAATTTTTACACCATAGTAACGATTGATCAACAACCACAATCAACAGTGAAAAGTCTCAAAATGTGAACCCAACACAAGTCTCAAAATGTGAATGCAACACAAATCTTCAATTTTTGCTACACATTAATAATCTATATAAATTAAACATTTTTTTTGCTATACACTAATTAAATATCAAATATAACGATTCGGTCAAAATCTCACATCAACAGTGAAACGTAACAAATTGTCAATCCAAAACAAGTCATTTAATTCATGATTTTTGTTACATAGTAAAAAAAAACTCAAGATTTATTACTATAAAGTAACTATTCCACACAGTAAATATTTTAAGAAATCAAGCAGCGAAACATCAACCATGAAAAGGAATAAACCCAACGTCAAAATTTGATTTTTGAACAGTAATATTCACCCAAAACGGACACATGCAAATAGCAAAAATGCAACGAAATAGTAATATTCACACACACACGCAGAGCCATAGACATAGACATCGGCGGAGACAGTAATATTCACACACACACACACACATGCGCACACACACACACAGTCAAAGACACAAACAAACATGGATTTTGGAAGATTGGATTCAAATATTACACCATAGTAACGATTCGATAAAAATTCCATATCAACAATGAAACGTAATAAATTGTCAATCCAAAAAAAGTATTTTAATTCGTGATTTTTGCTACACAATAAAAATCTCAAGATTGATTGCTACACAGTAACTATTCCAACAATTATATGATAAAAACATATAAATTATAATCACAAAAATGGCAAAAAAAAAAGAGTTTTTGGGATAACATGTTTTTGGAAAAAATTATATACAAAAATAATACAAACAAAAAGAAAAATAGTAGAAGAATGAAAAGAGTATTTATTTATGGGGCGCTTACCGTACAGTCCCCAATTTAGGTGGAAACTACTGATTACACCTACAAAGTTTGTTGTGAACCGAACAGTTCTTCTGGCAGATTCGTGACTAAAATGCCCTAGGTTAATGTGCCTTATTGATATCAACGTGTTTTCTTTCCCCTTTATCTAGAACTAGTTGGGAAGTATACACCCTGTTATGGATGAAAAACAAAACTGATTGTTTTGATATTAATCTAATGTGAAATTTCAAAATTTTTATGTGATATTTCTGTGCGAATAATTATCTTTAAAATGAGATATCAATCTATTTTTTTTTGGAATTGTTTATCGATATGATAGTACATGTTACATGTAACATTTGATCTATATCGTATCATCCATTATGGCGTTATGAAAATGTAACATTCTGGTGATTAAAGCCAATGTTACATGTTATATTTGGTCTATAGTGTATCATCATTTATAATGTAGTGAATGTTGAATGTCACATCGTAATGAGTTGCTGAATGTAACAACTTAAGAGCACACTATTGATATCCTTCTGTGTGCACTGTATCGTGTGCGTGTGCGTAACACTTGATCATTGCCCCCTACACCGCCAATTTCAAATATTTCAAAGATCGTGGACGTGAAACGACCGTTTTAGGTAACCACGCGCTACAATCATTCCACCTATTCCCAACCTTATGTATTCTTATCCGATAGGAAAACCTAGTTATCTTCACATCACTTTCTATTTTTCTCTGTGCTCAACTATTGTCCTCTCTTTTCTTTCCCTACAAAAAAATAAAAATAAAATCTATCTCTCATTCGTTCATTTTTATCATCTCCTTCAATTATTAAAACACAAAACCTTGGTTGCAACACGTCGAAAAAATGAAGACCAAAAACCCCAATACCGCAGACGACCTCGTCAATCTATCGGATTCCGTTAATGTTTTTGATTTTGATTTTCACCATAATTGTACCTGACATCCTATTCCTAGTAAAATAATCTAAAAATTTTATTCTATACGTATCATAAGTTGTCAAATGATTTCACACACTTTTTGTATGATATAGTGTGTTTATGCAACACTATTCACTTGTTGTGCCTTACATAACTAATTGTACACTCTATGATGCACATGCGACTCGATACTGCAAACGTTGTCCGCGTTTTTAATTATATTGTTGTTGAATGTAACCAATATGTCAATCGATGGGTTGAACATTATCTGTATCAATGTTGAATGTAACAACATGTGTGTTCCTTTTGAATGTAAAGTCATTTTTATGAACATCACCGGTATTTGTTTTGTTAAAATAGTTGTTGAATGTAACACAGACATGAAAATCTGGTTGTTGTTGAATATAACAACTTGTTATTTTGTTGGAATGTAACATTAACAAGATTTTCGTTTTTCCATGTGTATGTTGAATGTAACACGTTGTTAGACGTTTCTAATGTTTGTTGTTATATTGTTGTTGAATGTAACATATTAGTAATATAGGGGTCGATTGTTATAGTTTTGTTTTTCAAATGTGTGTCGCCGTGTTGAATGTAACATTTTATGTTTTTGTGCTAGATGACTTTTTCCCATATCGGGAAACACGAGAGGAAACATCCGCAAGCTCTTCTGAAGGTGTTGACGATAAATATACGCTTTTCTAACTTTTTCTCTCATTTTTTATGAGTTTTTTAATGCTTGCATGTTTACCGTTCTTTTGATAGATTCCCAAACGTCGCAGCTCCCATAAACCCATATTGTCCCTTCGACGGGCAATTTTCGTGCTATGTACTGTTCAAACTTATTAGAATTTCAGTCGCTTGTCTCAACCCTTCCATGAAATGAAATGCACTTTGACTTGTTGCGAAGGACTCCATTTTGGAACACGATATCGGCGTTGCTCCCCATTAACTTGGGCGTCAATTTGTTTATCAAACTAGAAGGCTCAATCACCAATATCATTCGCTCATACTGTAACGACCTGATTTCCTATCAATAGTAAAATAGTAGATAACTATTTAATATTTCGATTTTAAGAGTGGATTTATTATACTTTGAATATTTATTAATTATCAAAAAACTAATATTTGGTTTTGTAAATAATTTAATGGTATATTTTTTTTTTTATTCCAGGAATTTAACTGAATTTATTTAAAAATACTGTGGTGCCAAATATTTTATTTGGAATTCTATTTAACTTGGAATAATTGTAGTTAATATTTACCATTGTAAAAATTGAATTGATAAATTGAGTACAATTATTGTCATCGTATTGAAAAATTTAAATCGATAAATTATAATTGTCGTCGTTGTAAGGTAAAAAAAAATTCCCTGATTTATAAAATAAAATGTTGATCGTACAGTTTTAGCTTTAATTCTCCCACGGGAGCAATCGCGTGGCGGCCCTGGGAAACCAGGCCGTTACAAAGAGGTATCAGAGCAAAATTATTAGTAATACTAATTTATTTATAAATGGTGAAATATTTGGGGTAGAATTCTCTATAGGAGAAACTTAGTGACAACCTTAGGAAACCGAGATGTTACACATACACTACACATGGGAAAGTATTTGCACTTGGGTCAAAATTTCGTTGAATTCATCTTGAATGACGTGTAATTAATATTTGGTTTGATGCCTAGTACTGTCCTAATACCCCCCACCCCCCCGGTTATGCAAAAAAATATGACTCCGCCCTACTCCGGCGCTGAACATACAAATAGAATCAACATTGTTGAACTAAGGGTCGAAATGTTTAAGGTAATTGATAATGATGTCGCAGTTGATGTTGAAGATATTGTGTGGCTTGTTTGTTTACATCTCATAACAACCTACTTCTCTGCAAATAAAGGTCAGTCTGTTAATGTGTCCGATCTGGCTCTTGTTGAGGATCTCAATGTTATGTCTACATACAATTGGGTGGAACAGATACATTTGAACCTGCTGTCGTCCATTGAGGTTGGATACCAAAATCCAGCTGTAGTCGTCGATTGTGTGCTAGCATTACAGGTTAGGGGGACACATACTCCCACTTGAAAAAACTAGTTTATTTATATTTTTTACATTCCCATGATATTAATGATGTATGTTTTCTTGCAGTTTTGGCTGTGCGAGCACATGACCTTGATACCAGCTACCCCTGATAGGAATCGTTTTGTCTCTCGTTGGACAAAATGGAACATGATTACACTTATGAGTGCAACATCTGGACTATAATTATCATCCCTGAGTGATTCCCGGGTACATATTTTCCTATACATATTGAATGTCGATGTTTGAAAATATCACTTTTTTTTTTTTGTGTGTTGAATGTAACCCCCATTATCCCAATTATGACAATAATACTACAGGTCGTGGAGGCAACTATTTTCGAATCTATCGCTGAGATTCAATTCAACATCTTGATGCCAATACATGGTGACACTAATGACAAGACAGTGAAAAAAAGTAAGTCGCGTAAGGGTAAAGAGAAAGTGGATACCCCTAGTGACATTCCCAGTTTTGATCTCAATATATCGCAACAGTTCAGCAAGGATGTTGCTGAATTTTGTAGTGTGTTGCAAAATTTGGCTAAGCTTGTTGAGCTCAATCGACAACTTGCTACCAAGTGTGACGAATTGAAGGAATCGAGAAAAAAATCTGAAGATGAAGTACAAGAGGAAAATTAGTAAGTTGAAGGAAAAGATAGCGGCGATGAAGGACGATAAGTGAATATTAAGAGAGACATTAGTTGAATTTGATGTTTATGTTGTTATGCAGAAGGAAAAACATGAGTCGAAAAAGGAAAAGCTAGTGGACGAACTTGTTGAGGTTGTTATCCACAATGTAACACAAAAGGTTGAAGAAAGACAAGATCGTGATGAATACGTCGGTGGCATAGGGGAGTTTTATGAGTATGAGTTGAAAAAAGGGCCAATGTCATTGTGTCATAGGCAAATGAGATAGTACTCCATGATGATTTAGAGTTGGCATTGCTTTCGAAGCTTCCAATGATAAAGAGGGTTACGAGATCAAAAACTCATATGAAAACTCCAACCTCGCTCGTAAAAAATGCGAAGAGTCGTGTGCGAAAAAGTAAGACGAGTGAAAGGTCAATGCATGAGTACGAAATTCCCACAAAGAGATGGATATTGCGGAAGGCTTCAAAACAAAGTCATGTCGTCGACGTTGTTGTGCATCCCGGGCAAACTAGTACGTCAATGCCGACACCTGTCAATCCAAGCATTCTACCCCCCAGAGACAGTCTTGTTGCACGGTTATTAAGTGATAAAGACTGGGCAAAACTTGAGCTGAATGTGAAAACTGAGGGTCGGTTGTAAATCTCCAAGTTTGCGTTCTTTGATGTCGTTAATTACCATGTGACATGTTTAAAGACATCAATTTTTATTTTTTATTTTTCATTTAACGGCACATTTGTGTGGGGGCGCGAGTGGCCAAATGCTCAAGTCTCATTTTCAAATTTTCTTGTACTTCTATAGGAGGACCAAATGACAAATTTTGTAAGTTATATCATCTTTTTAGTTTTAATAATTGTGTGTTATGTTCAACCAAATTTATTGATTTTATATTCCTCCTATTGTGTTAAATATGTGATTAATAAGTAATAAACGGTTGCATGGAGCAAATGTGGGTTGAGCAGTCGCATATCACCATCGAATTTCCAAATCCATTATTCTTTGTCAATTGCGCATGTTGGGTAATGATAATATGAACAATATATGTCTTAAAACATTTAAATTTGTGTGTTGTGTGTGACTTAACCTAAACCCAACCATGTATTTTCTATGTTGGTTGCAGGCTTGGATTGTCCATAATTGTACAACCGAGTTGAAAACAATATTGAATCCCAGTGTGATTCAGGCAGTCACGTCTAATGTTCGGTATGTACACTTCCCCATCAACACAGAGGGTGAAACGTCGTCTGGGGGTCATTGGACATTACTTCTCTTTGACAAAGAATGATCCAGATGGAGTCATTACAACTCTGTAAACCTGCGTGGACTGAGGATGGTTGATCGATTTTATGAGAATGTAAGGAGATTAGTAAGTTTTGTAGTACATTATCCACTTTAGTTTGATGTCATCTGTGCAAATCTAATCAACATTGTCTAGAAGTTGTTGAAATCAGCAATGTGGATGAAGTGCCCGACCAGAGTATGTCAAGCGTAAGTAACCCCATCCTCCCTTACATTCAACAATTTGAACATCTTGTTCTTCTCCCACTCTCTTAGCATCAAACTTCATATTATACTGATGCACTATAACATTATTGACCAATGTTGATTGTGGAGTGGCGGTAATCCATGTTATGAACCAGATATACAGTTATGAAAATATCGATATTAACTTGAGGTTGTCTAGATTCCATAAGGAATGCGCCGCCATCATCCATAACTTCCTTGATGATCATCTGCATTCACGGACCCTCGACTTTTACCAAATGCGAACAAACCACAATACCAAACCACAAAAAAAAAAAGAAAAAAGAAATTGCTCCATTTGTGAACGTATATTGGTTGATTTTTATTTGCTAGACAAACATGATTTTTTTTTTTTTTTCACAAATATTTTCGATTGCTTCTTTGCAATTTGCACATATGCTATTTCACTGTTTATTTTTATTAATTGCTGCTTGTAGATACGCTGCATTACCATCTATGTTGAATGTTACACTTTTTGTGTTGAATGTAACATTGTGCTTGTTGAATGTAATATTACTTACATTCTCACCCCGATTGCCAAGTATCGTCTTGAATTTAATATCTTTCACTTATATCGTTGAATGTAATCCATATGTATTGAATGTAAATATTACTGACGTTTTAATAACGTATTTTGTAAAAACATGTTCTTTTACATTGTTGTATGCAACACTATCTATGTTGACTGTAAAATTACTCATGTTTGAATCCCCATTTCCAAAAAAAACAAATTGTGTTGAAGATCAGTAATGTGGTAAGTACTATTACTAGCCATGTTAAATGTTAACCCAAAAATTCACAACAATAGTCTAGAAATGTTAAACGTTAACCCATATTGTGTTGAATGTAACCACAATTGAAAATGTTAATGAATTGAATGTAAAAACTTATTTTGTGTCAAACCAATTTTACATTCACAATGTAGAATGTAACAAAAATCTATTATTGCCATGTTGAATGTAACATCAATGACTTCATCTAAAACATATGTTTTCATTTAAAATAATAATAATTAAGAATGATATTCAAATGATAAAAGTTGAATCCAAAATATCCCAACAATATAACCCTATGTTATACCATCGAGTCTTTGCGCGTATTTCTATTGTGTCTGCCCATTTTCTTACATCTCCAACATTTTCTCTCTTTTATCTCACTTCTTGATAGTATTCTTACTTTCTTCAATCGAGCATGTTGCTTATTTGACAACGCTGGTAATATAATTGCTTCGCTCTCAACCCACATAAGTCGTTCCATTGTCGGTATTGTGTATATACCTCTTGAATACGTCTCATGGTAAAAATTAACACGGAAGTATTCCTCTTTGTATTCATGTGCAGCCAGACCACTTTTGTTAATCGTTGCACAACCGTGTACGCATGGGAATTCCTTTATCTACAATTGTCTGCATGAACATGACCGTCCCATCGTATTAACTAGCACTGATGATGAAGAATGAATCTTGTAATTGTCAGACGAGCTGATGTTCCATATTTTTCATTCGTTTATCAATTCGCACAACTTTTTTTTTTTTTTCCAGAACGGTGTGATCTCATCATCCATATTTTTTTATTCTTCTCTCCTATCAGACATCAAATCCATACACCGTATTCTGATTTTATCAATCAATAATATTGCGGGCAAGTGATGATATTTGTTTACCCAAGAATTAAAACATTCCGCTATATTTGATGACATTTTACCCTATCATTTTCCCCAGAAAAATCCATTACTGAATTTCATTGCGGAAAGATCGTGCATGAATCTTTGAACTTTTTCTCCACCTTCATACATTATTTGATCGTACATCATTTTGTAAACTTCAGGTGTGTGTGCATATACAACCTATTCAATTTTTGAATCATTAATTCCTTGAGTGTAGTGTTTCTTTCAGCCATTGTAGTCCATAGATTCATCTTTAAGTGAAAAAAGGCAATATGCGTAGTAACAATGTGGGAATACATTTTGTACTCCCTCTAATATTCCGTTGTGCCGATTCGATAAGAACATGATCACGAGATCTAGCTCAACAATATTTATGAACTCAGACAAAAACAAGTCCTAATTCTCGCCATTTTTTGCGTTAACGATTGCAAATACGACCGGAAACATTCCTACAAAACAACCAGTTGCAAATTTCATCATGTTTGTTCGCATATGGAATGTAATAAATGTTACATGTGACAATGTCACATATAACATTGCCTATGGAAAAAAATGTTATATGTGTCTTGAATATAAATACTTATTGTATGAAAAGACAAGTACCTTGGTTGCCATATTTTACCGTCTCAGCTAATAAATTCCCTTTATATCGGTTAGTAAGAAATGTTCCATCAAGGAACACCATCGGATGACAAAATCGAAACCCGTAAATACATGTTTGGAATGCGACAAAAAGACGTCTAAAATGTCCTATTTCATCATTATGGTCCAGTGTAACGTGACTTCCAAGGTTTGTCTGTCTACACTTATCAACATACTACAGTAACTGGTCATATGATGATGAATAATCCCCAAATACATTATTCTAGGCCCTTTCAACACTAAGTCACACGTTGCGATATGAGATCTCAAGACCATATTACCTCTTGAAACTGTTAACAACATCAACGAAACGTGTTTTTGGGTTTGCATGCACGTTATGAGTCAAGTAACTAAATATAATCTCTGAACTCATTCGTTTGTTTTTGTTTATGCGGAAAGTAGTCTCACACGTGTGTTCATTTACCAAATTCTAGATGTAGAATATACCATCTTCACGCATCACACGTCCGTGCACCAACCTTGGGCATTTTGTTTCCTCTATTAGTGCACACGCAACTGTCACACGCGCTATATCTTTTTTCAAGGAACAAAAATTGAAACCAATCTAAATTGCATATTTTTTTAATACATTTCAGAACTCGTTTGTTCCGCCTTTGAATTTTTATCCCTCTTCTTGGATACCATTAACCCATTGGGATAACAATAATAATCTGTCGTTACTTTATTGTAGTATATTGTCATAACTACCTATATAGTCAAGTTCGTTCTCGTTGTTGCCACTACCGTTTATCGAACGGTGGTGCTTGTCAATGCACTATTCGATCCGTTTGAATCATTCATTATTCTTTGGATGCATATCTCCAACAGCTCAATCTCCGTATGGGTTATTAGCAATAATATCTCTTCAAAGTTGTTTTGGTCGTCAAGCATGCAGTTAGGATGACTGTGCAACGCATATGATGAACCCAATTTGCATTTATCTAATTCTGGCCATTTGTTGACAATCTTCTTAAATAACTCACAAATGTTGTTGTTGTTTCTTATCCTCAACACTGTGGTTACTCTCTTGTATTTGCACAAACATGCAATAAAAATTGCTCCCTGATGACGTACCAAAAAACATCAGATCGTGTTCTTTGTCCCCGAACTAATATTAACGAGAGTTGAATGTAACATCAATATAATGCACCGTATGTGAAGTTTTGAAAAATCGAATAATATAACGTTTTCGTGTTGAATGTAACCTGCCCTATGTTGTGTTTATCGTCCCCAAACAAATATTAGCATGAGTTGAATGTAATATCGATATAATGCAACGTATGTGAAATATGGATAAATATAACAACATAATGTGTTGATGTTGAATATAACACGCATTATGTTTTGTGTCTATGTTACATTCCACATTATGAAATTGTGTGAATCAACCTTATATCATTCAAAAATACTACTATATACGTCGATCTACATCAAAAACACTGTATCATCCATTCATATATGCTCTTCGTGTATATATATATATATATATATATATGCTAATCATGTTTGTACATACATCAACAAAGAATGCGATAACACACACTTGATCATTGAAAAATGCGATCTTTATGAAACTTAACTACATTGCTACCATCGAAACCCTACCAATGAGGTCAACAAATGTGTAAATCACTACGATTGACACAGATCAATGCGAATTAATGTTACCTACTATTGCTTGGCTCAGAATCATACATCAAATGTCTTTCCATTGCTACGTCTGGTGCTCGACTTGGAACGATACAATTCGATAACTTCTCATGCACTGGCTATTTCTTGATTTTGAAATTTAAAATGGAATGTATAATAGGAAATTTTGTATGATTTCCTATTTATAGAATGTTTTGGCAACTAATTAACGATCAAGAATGGAATCTTAGCTGTGCATATAACGCGAGGGCAAATTAGTCACCGAGAAATGTACGAACGATGATTTTGGGATTACATTGTGCATAAAACCTCCGGCTAAGGACTGCTCTTTTTGGTAATTAATTAATGGGTTTTATTGGTAGATTACCACCCAATGTGAGTTCAACCGTTAATTTTTCCTTTATTTCGTGATAAATTCTTTTTAAAAAAATATATAAAAATTGTAAGATTTTTTTTTAAAGAATCATATACTATATATTAAAAGTAAAAGTCTTAACCAAGATTGAAGGAGAGAGCTCCAATGCTATTTTATTGGCTTTTAGAGAGTTCAACTCATTTTAATTATTAATTTAATAAATTTTAGTGTTTCAAATGGATTTGTAATACCATTAATGTTCATGTGTTGTCAATTAATTTTGAAAAAACATGTTCATTCACTTTACACTTGGGAGAGGTAGTGAGTGAGTTTTCGATACCTAGATTGTCAGATAGATTTGAATACTGTTAATGTAAACTAGGTTGGATCAAACACGTATAAGTAAACGAAATTAATCCCTAGATAATCTATTCCCATATAATATATTTAGTATTATAGTTTAATTAATTGTTAATTTAGTATATTATTTATAAAAACAAAAATCTAATTTTTATTGCCTAAATAAAGTTCAATTATGATAATCGTAGTACTTAGCGAAAATTTAATCCCATCCCTATGAATATGACAACCCTTCTTATTCACTATTCTATAAAACTTGACCCGTACACTTACGGTGAAAATAGCGACGTAATATTCCGCTACCAAGTTTTTGGCGCCGTTGTCGAGGATTGATTTTTAGATTGTTATTGATATTGTGAGTAAGTAACTTGATTTTAATTTAGGCATTTATTGTGTTTTTTATTTTTGTTTGTAGTTTGTTTTTCCTGCATGGTACTTGAAGATGTTAGATCAACAAGTACTGATGCATTTCTTTCAACGAGATTCTGAGCCATTTTATTGTGCTGGGATCTATACAAGGAGTTGTTGTTCCGGTTTTCGAACCATCGTTTCCCGAGAGAGTATCAATTACTGAACTTCCTGAATAGATTACTAGCTATAACAAGAAATTGGGTTGAAGGAGGAAATGGTACCACCTCTTTTGACCAATTAAATGCGGACGAATCCTATTGAGTACTGGAAGACATGGGTCTTGATTCAGAACTCCCTCAAGCTTGAGCCTTTAAAGCTTATCTTGTTATATGTTTATCCCTCGTTACCCAATCGAAGCCTGTTAGCCGTTTCAATTCTTAACACGTAACAAATGCCCTGACCAATTGAATTTTTTCCAAACCTTTATCGCTAACACCTACGGCACAATTTATTTGAGTGAAATCAAGTTAGCATTTGTTTACGCTACTTGAAGTGAGAGGTTGGATTTTGGGCAAACTATTGATTGGTTTGGTATTCAAGTATTCACTTGTCAGTTTTCTATTGTATTTCCACACCCGTCAAATTGTAAAAAATCAAATAAGTTTGGAGGTGTGTTTGTTGAAAAAAAGGAAGAAGATGAAGACGAAGACGAAAAAGAATAATATATAGTTTTATTTTTGTTTTGTCTTAACAAGTGAGTACTATGTTTTCAAATATAACTTCAGGATTGTTTCAGATTAATCTTTGGGGTTGCGAGTGTGATTGAGCCAAGCGTTGTGCCTCGGGTATCGTTAAGTTAATAACGTTAACCTATTTTTATATTCTTGATATACCATTGGCCATTTTTTAAAAATCGAACCAAGTCCTATTGATCTTTTTGAATTTCCAAGCCTACATGGGTGGAGAGTGGAACCCAGTGTGGTATATGGATTTCCTATACCTTTTTGATTTTAGTCATGAACTCCGGTGGTGGATAATCCAATCCGGTTTGTGGATGGTTGTATGGTTGAGTGTTCGCATAGAAACTTGAACAGGATCTAGAATGTCGCTTACTACTATTGAATGTTGAAATTTTAGAACACCACATGGTGCGTTTTACTCTTGAAATCGATAAGATTAGGGGTTGATGAGGGAAAGCTTTTTGGTCGTTAGATGAATTTCAAAACTTACACGTTATTTTTTTTAGTTCGTTTGTGTTTTTCGTTTTTAGTAATTAAATTCGTTAATAGTTGTGATAGTTTATTTTATTGCGTAGATGTTTTGCTCGAGGACTAGCAAAATTCCAAGTTTGGGAGTATTTGATAGGTGAAATTTATCTATCTATTTCCAAACCGAATTTGGTAGTTTTCGAGTATTCTTGTTTTTATTTTAATTCGGTGGCAAAACGATAATGTGTTAAAGCAGCAGTTTCACCGCTGCAGCGGTCACCCTACTGCTGCAGCGGTAAAACAACAGAGAGTTCCCTAAGTTTCTGGTCGCTCATAGCTGCAGCGGTGAGATCCAATGCTTCAGCGGTGAAAGGGCAGAAAGCCTACTGACATGCCCACCGCTGCAGCGATCGATGGCCAGTTGTTTTAGATATTTTCTAGATATTTTGTTTTTGTTCCTAATCTGTTCCCACTTATCTAAGAACACTTTAGGAATGTTTCTTGAGGGCTCTCAACCCACCAAAGAGGAGGAACACAATTGGAGAAGAGAAAACAAGATCGGAACAATTTTTATGGACATCACCTTCAGATAACGGCTATTCTCTCTTGTTTCTTAACTCGTTTTTGGTTGTTTGATCATGTATATATGGATTATTGTTGAATATATGGTTATAGCCAAGAGCTAAACGTTGATTATCTATGGGATTGATGTAGTTTACTAATATACGTTGTTTATTTGAATCCATGTTTCGTTAACGGTTGTTCTTGCCTATTTGATTGTATTTACCATTATTTCACTTCATTAATATGTTTGTTAAGATATATTGAGAATACGGGGTTTGACACTCGGGAGAGATAACCCCATATTCAAATTAGGGATTAAGCACAACGTGACGATCTAATGACCCGGGAGGGCATTAGAAAGTGTGCAATCCGGGAGGTTGGGGCGCGACTCATGTTACCAAGTGTCGTATAGACACTCGAGGGGGACTTGGGCATTGACACGAAGTCGCATATTCATTCACTTTACACTCGGGAGAGGTAGTGAGTGAGTTTTCGATATCTAGATTGTCGGATAGATTTGAATATTGTTGATGTAAACTAGATTGGATTAAACACGTATAAGTAAACGAAGTTAATCCCTTGATAATCTATTTTCATATAATCTATTTAGTATTATAGTTTAATTAATTGTTAATTTAGTATATTATTTATAAAAACAAAAATCCAATTTTTATCTCCTAAATAAAGTTCGGTTATGATAATCGCGGTACTTAGCGACAATTTAATCCAATCTCTGTGGATGCGATAACCCTTCTCATTCACTATTCTATAAAATTTAACCCGTACACTTGCGATGAAAGTAGCGACATAATATTTCGCTACCATCTACCCGATATAACTAACACCGGATTTAAGCCGGGGAAAAAAAATTAAACAACCGTATACCCGGCATTCCTAATACCGAAGTTGCTATTTTTTTTAAATTACGGTATTGGGAACATTGGCTATAGTCAGCTGGTGTTCCCATCACCGACTAATCTTACTTTTGTTAAAAAGTTAAATTCTCACCCTTTTCAGAATTTAAGTTTTTAATTAGCATTTTTTGTGTAAACAACTCCATGATGTATTAACAAGTATATACTCTATATTATCAATATAAAATGTTGTATAGCAATATATTATCAATTTGAATAAGATTCAACACTTCAAACATTTTTCATCCAACAATAACAGAGTTTCTCTTGGAAACTTGTTCTAAAAACAATTATCTTTAATCCAATCTTAAGGTTCTGATCAAGATAAAACAAAGTTTAAATTAATTTAAAAAGTTGTCAAATAGTATTCATAACCAATTTGATGTTTGAGTTTAATTTGATTTATAATCCAATGTTAATTTCATCAAATTGAATGTTTGGTATGATCTTAGATATCCTAAATAAGGTATAAAAGCACAAAACAAATTCCAGAACAACCGTGGAACAACATGACAAAAGGACAAAAATAAAACCAAAAAATTAGCTACTGCCCACATGTAGTTGACTAAGGCTGGCTACATAGTCGACTACAGCTTGCCCTTAGTCAACTATGGATAGCTCGCAACCGACTATAACTATTGTACTTTGCCAATTTTGATGTTTTTCGTTCATTCAAAGGTTTAGGCACATTTTCATGATCATTCATCATTCAAAATACTTATAAAAAATATTTTCAAGTATTTTTTTGAAGTGTTTTAATGATTATACATGCAATGGACATTTGGGTCACATATTATGCATATTATCCCATATTAAGAACATTGTGATCAACATATCAAAATTAAATTTAAGCCTGCATTGATCAAACCAAATAAGTATATCATGATGTTATCATAAAATGGGCATGTTGAACATATTAAATCATGAATTATGTAAGCTCGGTGTGTGTTTGCATCCTAGTTCACTATACTTGAGCAATATTGTAAGAATGTAAAATTGCATTTATGTAATTCATACCTTGATCTTGAATTATTCCTCCATGATGCAATTCTTTCATATAAAATTGATTTACAACAAGAAATAACATTAGTATAGTTAAAACATTGATTGGGGCGTTATCATCGAAATCACATTTTGGAGATCCTATGATTGAAACCTCTTAGGCTAACATTATTATTGAGTATTTTCTCTATTTTTCTTATTTGAAGTCCAAGGAACCCACAAAAAAGGGGCCTGGGTTGCGCCTGAAATCTCTTGGGCCTAGGTCCACCACTGTCAATAGGCTAAACCCCTAAAGAAAGAACGACGCCTTTAAAAAAAGCCCGCGGGCACTAGAAGACCGAGATCCATCCAACATAGGGATCCAGTATGCGGGTATAATCAAAATGCAACGCTTGGTGTTGCAGGATGAGTCACCACCAAATTAGTAAAGAATATTTGTTTGGCGTGGAAGACACACAAATAAAAGAACAATCTTCACGCCGTAACAAATTTGGTGACTAGGAACTCCCCCCCCCCCCCTCTCTCTCTCTCTCTCCATCCTGGACGAAGGACTGTATAAATGCCCAAGTCATGAGCCTAGGTATGCAATTTCTAGGTAGTATTACGTTGTGTCATTTCACACCACCCTAAGGCAACATTATACCGTATTCGCATTTTTGTATTTGGTTTTATACCTTTCTTTTCATCATTTATACTTACGCCGGAGGTTCTTTGAGGGAAGAATCATGAATTTACTGTGTTACCATCTCTAGGAAACATCAAAGGTAAAATCCAATTTGTTGATCCTAAGATTTTGATGGACAATTAAATGTTGATGTTTTTGGTGGGTCTAATGGTTTGTTCAAGTGTTTCAGTTTATTAGTTCCAGTGATGAAGATGCGATGACAAATTATGAATGGATGCTAAATGAAGATGACAAAGATGATGAAGAATTAAGAGTTTGAAAAAATTAGGAAAAACAACTCAAGTGAATTTCAACTCTTAATATCCTAATTAGGAACACACATGACACAAAAGTTTTTATTGTTTATATGTGTTTTGATAAAATTAAATTATTTGCTCATTTGTGTGATTGCAAAAGAAATATGTATAATGGATTAAAATTGAATTTAAATATTTAGTGGAGCTAATTAAGAAAAGAAAATGGTTAAAGGGGCAAAAATGTAAATAAGAATGAGTTCAAAATGAGTGTAGAAAAGAGATCCAACAAACATAAGTTGATTAGACAAAACAAGTGAAACTCTATGTATCTCTAAGTCGACAGGTAGGTCGACCGGTGAAGAAAAATGGAACTCTTTGAATCTCTAAGTTGATAGGTAGGTCAACCGGTGAAGATAAATCGAACTTTCTGAATCTCTAAGTTGACAGATAGGTCGACCGATGGACGCAAGAATTTTGGCTTGGCTACATCCTGAATCAAGCGGTCGAATGGTTGGTCGACTGAGGACGCAGTTTCAGGATATTGAGGATTCCGAAATTATATCTAAAAGTAGCTATTTTTTGTTGGGATTTGTGAGATATTTCTGGGATTTTATGATATTTAAGATATGCTTCACCTATTATTTAAATACTATTGATTTGGTTCATTAAGTTTTAATGTTTCTTAATTTGGTATATAAAATTGTTTCTATTCTAATTAATTGAGATTGAGAAATATTTGGGGGAGATTTAAAATATGTAATTAAGTGAATTGAACCAAAATGAAGTCATAATGATATACGAGGTCTAAGAGAGCATTTAAGTGTCATGATACATGGGAACTAGCCGTTAGAGAGCTGATTTATATCCCATATATATAGACCTGCTTTTTTCTTATATCATTAACAAGTAGAAGAGTGCTAAAAGAGTTAAGAACATATTGAGTTGTTCTAGGAGATATCATTCTGAGATTTTGTGAGAGTTATTCTAAGAGACGATTGAGAATAATTGGCTATTAATCTTTGCTGCTACCGGATCTGAAGTAACATCGCTCTATTTATTTTTCTGTGGATTCTGGGTGAGATCTTTCCAATTACTTTCTGTTGTGCATTGCTTATTTAATTTTTGAAAATTGATCTTTAGAAATTATTTCTGATTTTTATTGAAGAAAATATTTTATAAACAATTTCTTGAATCTGATTACGTACTCAATTATTTGCTACTCATCTTTTGTTTAAGATCAGATTTTCAATGTCACATTTTTCTATCACTAGATTTGGAATATTAATCTTGATTTAATTTATCTGGGGTGGTAGAAGCTCCAAGTGAGATAATCTGCTTATCAATTTGTATTGGTGAGTAGTGTGACAGATTAAATACTGTTGGGGGTATTTAATCAAAGGGTAATCGATTTTCAGTCTCTTCCTATAAAGAGATTGAAGTAGTAATTCTTCCTAGATAGAATTGAGTTTGAGTGAATTCTGTAATGGTTCAATCCTTACCAGGTAAAGGATATTTGGAGTGTTGGTGAGGTTTTGATTCTTTTGCCTTTGTGTTAAAAAGAATTAAGTTATTCTTTAACCTGTAAAAAGTAGAGGTTCTTCCTTAGCCTGTGAAAAGAGTTTTGTAAAGGTTGATTCTGAGCTTGTAAAAGAATCTTTTTGAGGGTTTGGTTCCTACCTTTAAAGGGATCTTGAGTATTAGTGGGTGCGACTCTCCGTGGGGCCCAAGGGACTAGATTAGCCAAGAGTAGTTTGGTGAACCAGTATAAATCTCTGCTGTGTTGCAATCTTTGATTTGTTTATTTTTGTTGCTTGGTGTGCACCTAGTTGACTTTATAATTCCGTTGTGATATAAAGATAATAATTAATTTAGTATTAAAATTAGTTATTTGATTTATTAAATATTTTATTCTGATAATTTTTTAATTACCCAATTCACCCCTTCTTGCGTATTCCACTGGGCCAACACAATTTTTTTCGGTAACTATAAATGCACAAACGGTATTTTATCCGTAATTGAAATAAACCATTTTTTTTACATAAATTATGTTCATAATACTCTATAATATAACTTACAATACTGAAAATGGATTATTGAATTATTTTTAAAATATCATCAAAGTTGTCCAGATGGCCTATTTCGATGGTGGCCAAATTTTTTCTGGCAATTTTAGACGCATCAATGGTATTCTATCTGTAGCCAAAATAGACCAATTTTTTTACATAAATTCTGTTTATAACATTCCATAACTGAACTTAGAACACTGAAAATGCATTAATGAAAGATTTTTAAAAAATCGCCAAAATTGCCTAGATGGGTTGTGTTTATAACGACCCAGTTTTTTACAGCAACTTCGAACGCACAATTGGTACTCTATACCTAGCAAAAGTAAACCAATATTTTTTTTACTCAAACTTTGTACATAGCATTCTATAACGTAACCTACAACACTAAAAACAAATTAGTGAATCATTTTTAAAAAATCTTAAAGGTTATATAGATGGGTTGTTTCGATAACAACCCAGTATTCATATTAATAATAACCTAACTTGCATATTGTGTACTGTACATCTGTCCGTTGCAAAAAAAGACATAAAAAAACGCTAATTGATAAAAGAGCGTTGAATATAACATCGAAATACAATAACAATTTAATAAAATATATCGTTATTATGTTGAATATAACAACATGATCCCATTCCTTTCTATCAATGTAATTTTGTTAAATTCATTTTGTATTGTACAAGGAAGGTTTCCCACTTTTTTTTTTTTTTTCCCTTTTCTTTCTAGTGTGTGGTCTTTTTCATGGTCTTGTATCCAACATAAATATAGTGTTTTCCCACGTGTTGAATATGACAAGTCTTTTGTTATCAATACACAAACTCAACCCCGACCGGGGCAAGCGGGCCCTAGGCTAGAACACTATACCCTGACCTGGGTCATCAACCTTGATACATGTTCGTATCGTTGTCCCGACTTGAGGTCAGCTGTAAGGATTTCTCTTGCTATGGAAAAAATCATTATTGTTCCGAATATAACAGTTCAACACACCATATCCCACCAAATAAAATACATTAATTATAATAGGCCTTGGTCATCAATCCTAATCCATTTTTGGTATTGTAAATTGCGTTATAGAGTGTTATGAAGAGAGTTTATGTAAAAAAAATAGTCTTTTTTTTTTTTTTTTTTTGTTTTTTTATCAATTAGCATTTTTTTGGTTATTTTTTTGCAACAGACATATGTGCAGTACACAAGATGCAAGTTATGTTTATTAGCATGACTACATGCCATGATTATTTTCACTATAAATTACAAAAGTATTTTTTCTTTTTTTTTTTGTCTCTCTCCAGTTTCATTTCATTTCTATTTTGTAATAACCATAAAATAATAAATAAACGAAAAGGATAAATAAAAAAATATTGTTGTTGTTGGTACATAAAACTGGTACACACCTCGAGTATGGTCCAATCGGATGATAGGTGGGTCTTCTTGCTGAGGTGGAGTCGTCAGTTAAAAAGTTCTCGCGTGAGCTGTGCTGGGTCCTGGGAGGACTGACTTGCTGTGTCCAGAGTCCTGCTTCTCAAGGAGTGTATCTGCAGAAGGCTCAGACCGGGGTTTATCCCGATGAAGCCCATCTGGCGTGGTAATCAGTGCTCAGAGAGAAAAGGTACAAAATATAGCAAGTAGACCAATAAATTCGCGTATAATGTAAGTGTATTCAAGCGTATCTCAGGCTTACATAGCCCCCGATATATATAGGCCTCAGAGATGATTAACCGAGCCTAAACACGATTAATTAGTCGAAACCCTGTGTTTAGCCGATAATCCGGGACATTTAGGAGATAATCGTTGGGCTTGGGCTTTTGGGCCCATTTGGAGAATCCCGTGGGCCTTTGTTAGGTCTACGGTGGTGGGCTGGTGGAGGAGAGCGGAGATTCGTGGAGTCTTGGAGAAGAAATAAGGTGAAAGGGAGAGCTAGTCGAGGTGAACGGCTGAATCCCTGAAATTGATTACCCAGGGCACAGCGTAGAGCTCAGAGCGGCACGTCCCTATGGGGCACCTCGCTCCTCCCTGGATACAAATGAAGTTCCAGGGAGGAGCCGTGGTCGGCATATGCTCCAGCGTGGCGTTTGTAGATTTTGGAATGCGTCCCTATCACTACGACGACGAACACATGGTTGGGTCCCAAGTGCTAACTCAGAGGTGACCAAAAATACCCTCATCAGTTACCCTCTAGCCTTGTGCGGCGAGGGAAGCAAGGCGGTCAGAGATATCAATTCCTGGCTAAAACGGCCATCCTAGAGACTTCGAAGCGGGAGAAACACCTCTGATCGACATTTTTTCAAGAATTAATTTTTCTTGAGGAGTTTATTCGAAATAGGCCTCCATACAGTCAGGGTCCAGGGTCAGGTAGCACGGCAGGGCGGTCCCGAATTTCTTCGATTTTTAGGACGACAATTTTTCAAGAGTTAAATTTTTTTAGAGGAGCTAATTTGAGATACGCTCCCATATTGCTGGGGTCCGGGGTTAGGTAGCACGGTAGGGTGACCCCAAATTTCTTTGATTTTCAGGACGACAATTTTTCAAGAGTTGAACTTTTTTAGAGGAGCTAATTTGAGATATGCTCCCATATTGTTGGGGTCCGGGGTCAGGTAGCACAGCAGGGCGGCCCCAATTTTTTTTTATTTTTAGGGCGACACACGTTCACCGTGAATAAGCCCTAAATATGGACTGACCTTTACCGCGGAGAAAATTGAAGTGTGCCCCAAGGGAGTGTGCGCCACGGACGGGCAGGAAGCGAGGGGTTGCGCCCCTCATTTAAAATTTAAGAGGGGAAACTTTGCCCCCCCTAAATGGTAGTAAACAAAAAGAAGGGAGAGGGGGGCAGCCCCCCTCCCCCTTACGTTGGCCTTGCGGCAAGCAGCATGGGGGGGAGGGCTTTATTTATTTATTTATTGTTATTATTATTATTTTTTCTTTTTTTTTTTCATACTTATGGATTTTTTGAGTGTAGAATTTATGATAGACCCTCATCTGAGCCTAGTCGACCCGAGGCAGCACGGTAGGACAGGGGAGCAGGACAAAACTGCGTCAGCCCGAGGAGACGTGGTAAAATTTTTGGACTACACTCCTAGATGACGTTCTTGGAGAAGGTCGTCACTGTACCCTGCCGGCTAAGAGTAGTACGACAGGACGGTGCCTGTCGCACCTGATAGTTCCGGTTATGAGGCACTGAGGCTGAACCCCTAGACAGTGCCACTCACAAGGGCGCCGAGGCGGACAATGCTGAAGAGGGCCCCCCCGAGGAGGGAGATATTGACTTCACTTATCTTCACAGGAAGCCCCTCACAACGAAGGCGGAGAGGACTGAGCTCGAACCATCACTTTTTCAAGACTTAGGATTTTGTAGACTCCATTTCGCTTATTCCTGTTTTTCTGCGCGTGAGCGTGTAAGCTTTTGAGCGGCATAACCAGGGTACTTCAGAGTCTATGCCTTTCTCTCAACATTTTTGCCAGGTCATTCTCTGCCTAGCATGGTTTTTAGAGTTGTAAAATTTTAAAAAGTTTACAAAACATTCAAGAACTTCTCGTCTCTACCCTTTGAAAAGTTTACAAAACATTCAAAAACTTATTGTCTTTGTCCAGGGCCTTGGACCACTACCCCCCAGTCCGGGACACGAGTTGATCGCGGGAAAATCGTGTCGCGGACTTAGGAGAATGGTTTCCTAGGGCGCCTGGTCCTTTCGGTCCACAGGGGCGCAACGCCACGGTTGGACCCCCATAGCCAGTCATCAAGGAGTTCTCCGTAATCAGGCTCATTCAAGAACCATTTCAGGTTATCTCTATTTGGTCCATGTAGGAGCACATTTTCCTTTAGAGCATCGGACTTAGTCGACTGGTGGGGAGAGGTATGCATCGGACTTAGTCGACTGGTGGGGAGAGGTATTTGGCTACAGGCCCTCAGACCTGATCAATGGCCCGCCCTTGGTGGACGACCTCAGTCTTTCCCCGGGTTTGGACTGTTGACTTTCAGAGAGGGTCTGGTTGTTGCCCTCGGGGATGAGGCTTGTGGAGAGTTACTTGCAACGCCGAGAGTCAGGATGTTGGGTAGAGAATTATTCGCAACTCAGCAGGTCGGAATACAACTGTGGAGAATCATTCACGACGTTGAGAGCCATGATACAACTCAGGATATTGGAATCCATCCGTGGAGAATCACTCGTGACGTCGAGAGCCGGGATGCGATTTAGGAGGTCAGAATATAACCGTGGAGAATCATTCACAACGCCGAGAGCCAAGATACGGCTTAGGGGGTCAGAATCCAGCCGTGGAGAATCGCTCGCGACGCCGAGATGCGGGATACAACTCAGGGGGTCGGAATGCCGTTGACCGAAAAAAACATAAGGCATATTGCACAAAACACATTCTTTATTTTGATAAGCAAAACTACAACACTTTGTACAAACTGGAAGTTGTTCACAAAACTGGATCATTACTACAGAAGTTGCACTTTAGCTAGTCAACATTCCGTAGGTGCCTGAGCGACACATTCTCTTTTGTTTCAAGATCGTATGTGCCCGAACATGTGACCCTGGTGACTCTATATGTCTTCGGAGTTGAATCCACCATGGATGTGGTTGATTTCACCATCCACGCATTGGTGATCCTCTACGGCCTCAGCCCTCCGGGGAGGTGGATAGTTGCGGTTTCTCTTTCTTCTCTAGGCCCGGGGTTCTCCCTATGGTTCATCCCGGTCAGGCTGCTCTTGGTTTTCTCTCTGGACGTAGTTCCGGAGATAGCCTCGTTGGACAAGAGTTTCAATCTCCTATTGGAGCTGGAAACAGTTCTCTGTGGAGTGACCTCGGTCTTGGTGGAACTCACAGTATTGGGTCATCGAGCTCTCGACCGGCCTTCCCCTCAGGGGCGACGAAGGAGGGAAGAAGTGTTGCCCTAAGTTTTCTGCAAAGACGGTGGCCACTGAGGCCTTGAGCGGGGTAAACTCTGGTTGGTGACGCCCTAGAGGAGGAAGTGGCCTCTTGTCTCCGGGCAGGGGTCTGAACCTCCCTTCAGCTCATAATTTGCACGAGCCTTGGGCTTGATTCGAACCTCCATTCCCTGGTTTCCTCGTCTTGTTTGCTCTATCCTGCCCACTCCTGGTTGTAGCATGGAGGTTAGCACCATGGAATCTAGTCCCACGATCTAGAGCTTGATCGAGTGTGAGAGCAGGGTTGGAGCAGAGATCGTAGGATAATCTATGATGTCGGAGCCCATCAACAAAGGCATTTAGCGCAACAACATCAAGAAGGTCATCGCACAAATTTACTTCTTGGTTGAAACGCTCAACGTAATTACCCAAAGATTCAGTGGGCTCTTGCCGAAGAGCGAGAATATGAGCCACAGTCTGTGGCCTCCGCCGGGAACGGCTGAAACGAGCCAGGAACAACTGCTCGAGTTCCCTGAATGTGGAGATGGACACTGGCCTCAAACTCTGAAATCACGATCTTGCAACACCTATAAGGGTGGTGGGAAAGGCTCTGCACCGCAAGGCTATAGAGGCCACCGGCATGTCCATATGAGACTTGAACATAGACAGGTCGTCAACGGGATCTGAGGTCCCATCATATGGACTCATCTGGGGTTGGGTGAAGTGCCTCGATGCTACTTTTTCCATAACCTTATCCACAAAAGGAGAATTCACCTCTGGAATAATACTCGATCCTACCCGGCCTCCTTGCACTTCCTGGAGACGGGCTTCCATGTTGGCCAAGCGGCACTCCACAACCTTCCCTGCTCGAGGCTATTCTTGGATCCGACTGTCCACAGCTCGGGCCGCATGGGGATGAGAGAGAGGTAAGTAGGAGTTAACATCACCCTTACGCTGACCTTTGTGATCGGACCTAGCAGGCCGATGAAAAGCTCGACCATTAGGGGACACCAGCATATCCCTTAGCACAAATTCGCGTGGTGGTGGAGGTGGAGATCTCGACATTGCAGGGGGGACCTTTTTGGCCTACAACCTCAAGATTGCGAGGATGAGTTATACATTCGACTCGAACTCTTACATTTGGCGTTCAAGGAGATCAACCCGAGATGCCTCAACAACTCCTGAGGTCTGTCCCGTAGCCCTAGGTGGCAGAGTGGATGGTCCTGCCTGACCATGAAGGGGCAGATATCATCGTTGGTCAGAGCTGGTGGGTATGCGCTTGGTTTTTTCGACATGTCTTCTTGTTCTTCTGTTTTGTGTCTATCTAACTGGACCTTGTGATCACTCAGGCTCAGCTTAGCAGAGGGTAGTGATCAGGGGAAGGCTTTTTGCTTAGTTCTTACAGACGGCGCCAAACCGTTGGTGCATAAAACTAGTAAACACCTCGAGTATGGTCCAGTCGGATGATAGGTGGGTATTCTTGCTGAGGTGGAGTCGTCAGTTGAAAAGTCTTTGCGTGAGCTGTACTGGGTCCTGGGTGGACTGACCTGCTGTGTCCAGAGTCCTACTCCTAAGGGAGTGTACTTGCAGAAGGCTTAGACTGGAGTTTGCCCCAGTGAAACCCTTCCGGCGTGATAATTAGTGCTCAGAGAGAAAAGGTACAGAATATAGCAAGTAAACCAATGAACTCGCGTGTAATGTAAGTGTATTCAAGCGTACCTCGGGCTTACATAGCCCCCGATATATATAGGTGTTGGAGATGATTAGCCGGGTCTAAACACGATTAATTAGTCAAAACCCTATGTTTAGCCGATAATTCGGGTTGTTTAGGAGATAATCGTTGGGCTTGGGCTTTTGGGCTCATTTGGCGAAGCCCGCGGGCCTTTGTCAGGTCTGCGGTGGTGAGCTGGTGGAGGAGAGCGGAGATCCGTGGAGTCCTGGAGAAGAAACAAGGTGAAAGGGAGAGCCACTCAAGGTGAACGATTGAGTCCCTGAAACTGATCGCCCAGGGCACGGCGTAGAGCTCAAAGCGGCACGTCCCTGCGGGGCTCCTTGCTCCTCTCTGGATGCAAACGAGGTTCCAGGGAGGAACCGTGGTCAGCATATGTTCCAGCGTGACGTTTGTGGATTTTGGAATGCGTCTCTGTCACTATGACAACGAACACATGGCTGGGTCCCAAGTGCTGACTTAGAGGTGCCCAAAAATACCCTTATCAGTTGTATATTTTTTTTTTCTCGTTTTATTTTAGGAATTAATAAATTTTGTTAGAAACTGTTTTTGTAACAATGTTTTTATACATTGTCGATTTAACAATTTAATTACAAGATAATAAATAATTTAGAGATGGATTTCCATTGAAATAAAATATATTGATATATATTCTAAATTATTTGTTTTGATTCTCTTTATTCATTTTCATATTTTTCAATTTTCTATTTTTATGTCAATTTTTCTAATTGTGATTTTATTTTAAGAATAATAGAAAAAAAGAAGAAGAAGATAAATTTGGTAAATTAAATACATAAAAATTATATGATAAATACATATAAATTATAATCACAAAAAAAAGGAAAAAAAAAAAAAAAAGAAGAGTTTTTGAGTTAACATTTTTTGGAAAAAATGATATATAAAAATAATTCGAACAAAAGGAAAAATAATAGAAGAATAAAAAGAGTATTTATTTATTTCATGATAAATTCTTTTTTAGATAAATACATAAAAATTGTAAGAAAAAAAAAATCAAGAATAGAAGAATAAAAAGAAAGAGGATTTTTTTTATACATCAGTTGTTTGAAAAAATGAAGTTGAAAGATAGATATATAAAAATTATAAGAAACAAAAATAGAACTTAGAAAAACTAGATTGTTTTTTGAGATAGTAATTTTTTTTAAAAAAAATTATAATATAAATATAAAGAAATTGTAAGGAAAAGGAAAAAAAAAAAAAAGAAAACGACGATTTTTTTAGCAGTTTTTTAAGGGAAAAAAAAAATACAAAAAATAGGGGTTTTTCTCATATAGCAATTTTTATTTTTTATTGGGGTGGGGTGGGGGGGCGATTATACATACTAAGAAAATTAGAAAAAAAATAATAGAAGAAAAAGAAAGGAAAATAAATAGCAGTTGTCTTAGAAATATTTCATATAAGTTATTTTAAAATTGAGTGGTCTGATGCAACACTCAAACCTCAACGGTAATACGTGATGAGAGCAAATTAGGAAAGATTAATGAAATCTGTCCTTCAATTTTTTGGTTAATAGTGCAAATATTGATGATGTCTCAATCTACCAAGGGATAAGTAATGGAGAACTCCACAATTTTACCATCGCTATCTCCCTGCACAAATGAGAGGGTTCATCCCACTGAAGAACCTCGAGAGTGAGAATAAGTACCTGGGTAAAGAAAATTGCTTCATCGGTTTTCTTGAAAATTAGAGTTTAGCCTGAATTATCTGACTTTTTTTATTATTTATAGATGTCTTTGGCAGGAGATGATTAAATTCCATGGATAAGTCGTTGCTAATGAGTTCTTTCCATGTGGGATCCAACCAGTTGCGGCAACTGGAGGAGCACATGAGGGAAGGTTCATGTGATGGGGAGATTCACATGAATCCATCGCTTGGGCGCATGAAGACCCGGATGAGAGACGGGTCACAGAGAACCCCATCCGCAGATATAGTATGGTACATTTCAATACTATTAAATACCACATGGCTAAAGACATTAATTCTACTTATAATTATCAAAAACAAATTTGAATAAAAATAGTATTTGGGATTTGAATTTGGCGTGGAGTAGAAGAAATGAATAGATGTTGAGAATCTTGGGGAATAAAGACAGATGATAAAAAATAATATAAAGTTAATTTCATCCAATGTTTAATTTTTAATGTGAATTTATGTGCATATCTAAAATAATCTCAACCGTGTACGTATAAAATGGTCATAGGGAAATTTCAAAATCGACCACCCTATGACTACGAATATGATAAAGGTTGCAATCCAACTTTTTGTTCTTGTTCTCGTTATCTACATTTTGACATTGATGACTCAAAGAGGTGGCGGCAGTTTCGTTGACGGTGGTGGCAGTTTCGGAGGAGGAGGAAAAGAAGGGAGGAGTGGCGGCACAACAACTCCCCGTGTAATTGTTGTCCCTGTCAATCACCGATCAGCCGCTGCAACTCATGGATGGCACACCAACTATGAAATGTCCCTCTTACTCTTTTCATGCATGTCCATTTTCTATTTGCTCAGTTGTTAAAGCTTGAGGAGGTTTAAGGGTTTGTTTGGCACACTAATTATCAATAATTTGTTTGATTTTAAAATAGAATTTCTGAATAAATTGTGAGAGGAATTTATTTGCTTTGTAATCTCGTTTCCAGACAATGAAGAAACAGATTTTTATTGTGACTTTTAAACGCAAAAGAAAATGTGATTTTCGTTTTAATTTGTTTTAGAGCTTTTTGCACCTCTCAAGTTTCGGAGAAATCTCACTTTAACCCTTTAAGATTAAAGTATCTAAATTGTGTGAAGTCAGTCATTCCGTCATTGCTTATGACGAAATTCACTCACGTGGGTAACCGTATTTGACACGTAATTGATTTCCACTATAAAAATGATAGAATTACCGATTTGAAAAAAAATTGATACCATTTAGAAACTTCAAGATTTAATATGTTTAAATTGAAAATATAAGGATTAAAGTAAAAAAGAAAAAAAAATCAAAAATGCAAAGTTCAGAAGCCTCTCTATTTTAGGTATGACAAAAACAGTAATTTTTTTTTTTACCTTCGAAAAACACCAATTTTCCTTGATTTTTTTTATTTTTTTTTATTTTTTTGCAACGAACTCGAAATTTGAAAAAAAAATTAAATTTATCAAAAAAGTTTGATGAGTGGAGGAGAGATGACTACATAGTGAGTTGCAAAATGGGTAATGTGGACCGAGCGAACTGCTTGAAGAAGGCTGCTGATAGTATCTTCTAGGTTGTCCACATGAACTAGGAGGCATCGCCTGGTAATGCGAACTGGATGGACCAGATGTTCCTGTTGGCGCATGTCCTCCAAAAGGCTGTTGTCCTCTGGTAGGGGCGATTTTGTGCATGCCTACTTACGCTCGCAAGTATATGAGGTCTAAAGTTTTAATATAGTAGATCTTTGAAGATCGGATATCGTTCCCACAGAGAAAAGTGTGAATAATTGAATTGAATACCGCAATTGACGTAGTCTCGTGTTATCCTGACGACGGAAGACGTGAATTGAAATTAAACTAAGCTAAATTACAATTAGTGGGTTAATCCTAACTAAGTTGATTAATTAGGGATTGATTTCGTTCACTTAATACACATTTGATTTTGTTTGGTTAACAATAATGGAGTTTAGGTATCCGACAATCTCGGTTCGTAAACTCCTCCGCCACCTCTTCCGAGTGTAAGACGAGGGAATACGCGACTTCGTGTCGACAAAGAGGTCCCCCTAAATGTCTTAACGACTCTAGGCCGCGTGAGTCTTGACCCAACGTCATCGACTGCACACTAACTAACGCCCTCCCGGTTCGTTAGGTCGTAACGGTGTGTTTACCATAGTCCGAATCCAGGGTTACCTCTCCCGAGTGTCAAACCCTAGATTCTCAAGTCCAATCCTAATACCGTTACAAGCATATTAAGATCGTCATCAAATGATAAACACAATCGGACTTAAAACAACAACCGTTAAAGAAACGTATATTAAACCAAATGAGTATTTACACAACTACACCTTTCTCTAACTAATCTCTAAATTACACTAACATGTTCTTAGCCAATACAACATAAATCAAGAGGAGATCATCATTATCAACTATAAATATTAAATACAAAGATGGAAACAAGGGAAGAAAAGCCAAATCTCAAAGTGGAGTAGTCCACTTTTGCCAAAGAACAATCCTCCCGAGCTTCCTCTTTTCCGTTGATGAACTTCCTCTTTTGGCTCTTCAAGGATTGGCCAAGAACACTTCCTAAACTAATCTAATCTACTTCCTAAATTACCTAATCCTAACTAAGGTGGAAGGAGAACTCTCAAGATGTCAACCGGAGCCTCCTCTCACGTCTAAGGGGTTCTAACCTCTTGAGCAATTGGGGGAGAAAGGGGTTTTCTAGGCAAGGGTTGGAAATATCTTCAAAATATCTAAAAACAGATATTTTTGTGCAGAATGTCACCGCCTAAGTGGTGGTTCACCGCTCGGGCGGTGGCTTTAAGTCAGTTAACGTCTGTCGGTGATTTCGCCTAAGCGGTGGTTTTTCCGCTTAGGCGGTAGCTGCTGGCATATTATTCTGATCTTTTCTCGCCTAAGCGGTGGTTTTCTCGCCTAAGCGGTGGTTCAGCCCTTCAACACACCAACATTCTGCCTCTTTTCCGCCTAAGCGGTGGAACTTTCGCTTAGGCGGTAGTCTTCATTTACCGAAACCCTGTTTTGCACATTTTGTTCACCGTTTCTCCATTGTTTTCACCTGTTTCTCGCCTTTTGACGTCCTTTCACCTGTTCTACACTAAAACACAATTAAATATAACTAAAATGCTTGAGAACTAACAAATCTGGTTTAGAAATAGATAGGTTTTTCACACCTATCAATACCCCCAAACTTAGAATTTTGCTAGTCCTCGAGCAAAACACTAACGCTAAACTAAACTAACTAACAAACTAATCAACTAAAAATGAAAAATTAAACTAACACAAACGAAGTATATGCATGTAAATATAAAGTTCAATCGAAATGACCAATTTGTTCCTCCCTCAACATCCTGAAATCGGATCAAGTTTGGGAAGCATCCCACACTAAGTGGTGTTCTAGAATTTCAACTATCAATATCAATAAAAACCATTCTAGATCTATTTGAAGTGTGTGTGTGAGAACTCAAATGTATAACTAGTCAAATACCTGATTCGATTATTCAATTATTAAGCTCATAATTTTAAACCATTGAAGCATTCAGGAAAACCATACACTTGATTGGAGTCTACTATCCACTAATGTAGGCTCGGATATTCATAGAAATCAATAGGACTTGGTTTGGCTTTGGAGAACGACAACGGGTATCACTGGAATAAAAATAGCAATTTGGTTTAATCGATCGATATCCGAGGTAAAATCGCTTGTCGCTATCCTCTCTCATGACCCCACCACATTTAAAGTACAATTCTGAATAAGAAACGAGAATTCTTGTATTCACTTGTCGAAAGAGAAGAAAATGAAAATAATATTTTTTTATTTTTTTAACATACTCCTAAATTAATTTGAATTATTACAGTTTTAGGAGAGTGCAAAAAGAAGTTAGAGAAACACACCCCCAAACTTAGTCGAATTTGTAAAATTTTAGGAATATGTAAAACGAAATGATAGAAACACACCCCCAAACTTATTTTAGGAGCGTGCAAAAAGAAATACAAAAGTGATAAGTGAATATACTAATACCGAATCAATAAAAATTCGTCTGAAACCCTACCGCTCACTTGATTTCACTCAATTTTGAAAATTAGGCTTAGCGACTTTGGTTTAGGAAAAATCTAAATGAAAAGAGTATTTGAAACGTTTTCAGAATTGATTATGTTATCGGCTTCGACAGGGGAAACAAGGAATGAAAATTTTCAGGTTAGCTATAACGGTTCAAGCGAAAAATTGACGACCTAAATCACGTCTCCGGAATTACTTTACCTAGGATTCCGCCTCAAGTTTTCTCCGAATCAAGTTCTAGTTTCCTCATTTTCTATCATGAACTTAATATCGAATAATCAACGTCTAATCATTTAGATAATTATTCATTGAGTTCAAATGTTGTGCAATTTTCGATCGAGATAATTTTTACCCAATCGACACGTTAAGCACACAAAACACACTAGAAAGGTATTACCCCCGACCTCAATATGCAATTAGGGGATAATTCTCATCATCGGGTCTTGGCCCAAATGAACTCATATCTAACATGCAAACACAACTTTATACATACACAATACTAAACTAATTCTAATACTAACATACATAAATTAATCTACCACTACACATTCAAAAACAAAAATTAAACTAACTAAACTAAAAATTTAAAAATTAAAACATTCATAATAATAAAATACATACTCAAAATAATGGTTCATCCTTTTCTACAAAAAATCAAAATGGATGAACATCCATTAAACTAATCATCCAGTCCATACCAATACAGGCATGAACATGGCATTGTTCCAAAAGCAGCGAACCCAATAAACATATAGCATGCATGCAAACAAAACGGGTTGAACACATACCTAGGGAATAAGACTTATTCCCTACTGTTCACCTGACAGGAAATTCCTCTCCACCACTATCACGTCGGAATGGAAATTGTGGCGGTTGAAAAAAGTACGGCGGCAATGCCAAAGCGGTCGCACATAAACCTGTGGATTTAATCTGGTGCACACACTAATCACAACGTTTCAACAAAATATGAAAATGTAGCATGCAATTTTGTTTCACACAATTTGACAATCCATAGAAACTAAGTTATCACCAAAAATCAAACCAAAATCCCAAAGTGATAAAGACAATTATGAACATGGGGTTGAAAATTGATTTGTGGTGGATGATTTGGGGTGGAAAACACAAATTTTGGTAATGAAATGATGAGTTTTGAGTATGGGAACGGTTTAGAAGTGAGGCCTTAGAGAGAAGGTGGAGGTTTTAGGGGAAGGAACTTTGCGATTTCAATTTTGAACGAACAGGGGTTGTTTAACTGCAGAAGGTCCACCGCTTGAGCGGTGGAACTCTTTTCTTTAAAATCAAACCTTCTGACAAAATTCCGCTTAGGCGGTGATTTTTACGCCTAAGCGAAATTACACCAGTGTGCAAACGTTTTGTTCTGCTGTTAATCCGCCTAGGCGGTGGTTTTTCCGCCTAAGCGGTGGTGCATATTTTGAAAATTTGGTGCATCCTGTATTTTTACCGCCTGAGCGGTGGGCTATTTTCACCCACTCTGTATTTTTACCACCTAAGTGGTGGTTTACCGCTTGAGCGGTGGGCCTTTTTTGCTGAAAAACACCTTCTCTGTATTTTTACCGCCTAAATGGTGGTTTACCGCTTAGGCGGTGGGCCTTTAGCTCCCACTTTCATGTTTTTCTCAAATTTTCAAAAGACGGCTCCACCCTTTACGTTTTCACTTCGCTTGTTCAATGTGTTTAAATTTAGAATACTTCCCCAATCGTCCACACTCCTAAATTCACTGCCAAACACATTCCGAAGCCACGTCGGCTTCCAAAAAGAATAAATAATCAAATAAATAGTAACAAAAATCGGGTAATTTGATACCCAAAGTTTCATTTCAAAAGAATAGCGCTTTAGTTACCGTCCACAGCTGGACTTTTGTGTCACTAAGTATTTTTCACCAAAATTCCCCATAGACAAGGAATTTGGGCTCAAATGCTTAGTCAGATCAAGATCATGGCTTTGAAGTCGGCTTCTCCTCTCAGTCCTTATCATTTTCAACAAGCTCCATCTTGGGATTGAGATTTAAGAGTTCCAATCTTCATCATTTCTCGCACCGCTTGATCTCATTAACGCAATGAGACAAAAATAAAAAATAAAAACAAAACAAAAATAAATGTCAGGATTAACACTAGACTACTTAGTCGCAATATCAACTTAGAATTCACACTGTTCTCACGTCTATAATGCCAAAACTTGGTGTGTTGATGGAACTAGGATACGATACATTTGATTTTCCTATTCAAAACTTAAATTCTGGGCCGATACCGCGTTCCTTTTGCAATATTCAAATAAAATTAACATTAATCCCCAGCAACGGCACCAAAAACTTGGTAGGGGCGATTTTGTGTACGCCTACTTACGCTCGCAAGTATACGAGGTCTAAAGTTTTAATATAGTGGATCTTTGAAGATCGGATATCATTCCCACAGAGAAAAGTGTGAATAATTGAATTGAATACCGCAATTGACGTAGTCTCGTGTTATCCTGACAACGAAAAACGTGAATTGAAATTAAACTAAGATAAAATACAATTAGTGGGTTAATCCTAACTAAGTTGATTAATTAGGGATTGATTTTGTTCACTTAATACACGTTTGATTTCTTTCGGTTAACAATAACGGAGTTTAGGTATCTAACAATCTCGGTTCGTAAACTCCTCCGCCACCTCTTCTGAGAGTAAGACGAGGGAATACGTGACTTCGTGTCGACAAAGAGGTCCTCCTAAATGTCTTAACGACTCTAGGCCGCGTGAGTCTTGACCCAACGTCATCGACTGCACACTAACTAACGCCCTCCCGGGTCGTTAGGTCGTAACGATGTGTTTACCCTAGTCTGAATCCAGGGTTACCTCTCTCGAGTGTCAAACCCTAGATTCTCAAGTCCAATCCTAATACCATTACAAGCATATTAAGATCGTCATCAAATGATAAACACAATCAGACTTAAAACAACAACCGTTAAAGAAACGTATATTAAACCAAATGAGTATTTACACAACTACACATTTTCCTAACTAATCTCTAAATTACACTAACATGTTCTTAGCCAATACAACATAAATCAAGAGGAGATCATCATTATCAACTATAAATATTAAATACAAAGATGGAAACAAGGGAAGAAAAGTTAAATCTCAAAGCGGAGTAGTCCACTTTTGCCAAAGAACGATCCTCCCGAGCTTCCTCTTTTCCGTTGATGAACTTCCTTTTTTGGCTCTTCAAGGATTGGCCAAGAACACTTCCTAAACTAATTTAATCTACTTCCTAAATTACCTAATCCTAACTAAGGTGGAAGGAGAACTCTCAAGATGTCAACCGGAGCCTCCTCTCACGTCTAAGGGGTTCTAACCTCTTGAGCAATTGGGGGAGAAAGGGGTTTTATAGGAAAGGGTTGAAAATATCTTCAAAATATCTAAAAACAGATATTTTTGTACAGAGTGTCACCACCTAAGCGGTGGTTCACCGCTCGGGCGGTGGCTTTAAGTCGATTAACGTCTGTCGATGATTTCGCCAAAGCGGTGGTTTTTCCGTTTAGGCGGTAGCTGCTGGCATATCATTCTGATATTTTCTCGCCTAAGCGGTGGTTTATCCCTTCAGCACACTAACATTATGCCTCGTTTCCGCCTAAGCGGTGGAACTTCCGCTTAGGTGGTGGTTTTCATTTACCGAAACCCTGTTTTGCACATTTTGTTCACCGTTTCTCCACCGTTTTCACTTGTTTCTCGCTTTTTGACGTCCTTTCACCTGTTCTACACTAAAACACACTAAAACACAATTAAATATGACTAAAATGCTTGAGAACTAACAAATCTGGTTTAGAAATAGATAGGTTTTTCACACCTATCATCCTCCAAACGGCGGCTGTCCTCCAAATGGATGCAAGTTTTGCGTCATCACATACATTTGTTCCATGTTGTTCGATATTCTTCCAAACCCAGCTTCCATCGAGACTGACAATCTACCAATGTCAGTTCTAAGTCATCTCAACTCATTAGACATCTAATTCATTATCCAATCAACCACTTCAGTATATTGCTGAAAATTATCAAATTGATTTTGAAGCTGATCCATTCTTCAATCCAAGCTTCCAAGACTTACTTCTTCATCAACTCTTCTCTGATCACTTTCCTCTCCTCTTTTCTTCATCCATCTATTTTCGACAAGCTCATATCCTATTAAAATTATTCTATTTGCATTTAACCAAGTTGGACTTGGCATAATATAAAGTGCATCTTCCTCACCATGTTCAACACCACAATGCTAAAAAAATCCTTTGAAGAGCATAAGACTCTAGAGGATACACTCAATTGATACTGCATGTGTTCGAACATGACATGAGCTAAATCGACTTGTTTTTCTTCTAGGATAGCATTGATCAAGTATATATCAAAGTTGGTAACCGTAGCATGACTTCCTTCCCTACGAACAATAGAGTAAGTGATTATAGAGTGGAGAATTCGATTCTCTAGACTCAATGTTCCCACCTTACTCCATACTAATTTCAAATTTCTAGTCACTTGATTCGCATTAAAATTATTCACAAGCCAAAGAGTATTGTTGTAAGGAAAAACATTTCCTCTTTTGATTCCCCAAATCCCAGCAAAATCTTCAATCCTAAACTTAATGTCCACCCTATTAACATGAGAGATTATTTTATTATCACTAATAGATAGGTTATTGTACAACATCTTAACCCAATGCGACATCCATAGATTATTTTGTGAAAGAAATTTTTTCCTTCCCAACCTATTAAAGATATCCTCAATATTAACATGATTGTTCCTTAAATTAACAAAATCCACCGGTTTAGCACAAACAACTTTCCGATTCACCATTTTTATGTTGTATTTTTCTACATCTTCTTTGGTCAAGAAACATATGTCATCGAAATTGGATTTTTTTAGGACATTTCTTCTTTTCCTTTTGCTTAATACCCATTTTCAACTCAAGAATATGTCCACAAAGATATTTTAGTAACAAACCAAGAGAAGAACAACCCCTCTATATCAAAACTCCAACCAAAATCTTAAGAGAGAGAGAAAATATCTTCTTGATGAACTACCCGAAAATGTCTTGAAAACACTTCTTGCTTGAAATCCTTCAATCTAACCCAAATGAGAGAAACCCTATGTGTTCTTAGATGAGAGTCTTTTAGATCTAGAAGAGAACTTGGAGAGAGAGAAAGAGAGAGAGAGAGATGAATTTCGGACTAAACAAGAAAGAGAGGCTCCAAGGGGATTAAATCCCGAAGTGGTCAGTTGAATGACCTATGGTTCAATTGATCGACCCGTTTCTGACCCAAAAAGACTGTTATGTCCGTCTTTTGTCAGTTGGCCGACAGTTTCGGTCGTTTGACCGATTGAACTATAAGTCCTCTCCTTTTGTCTGCTTAATTATCATTTATTTCTCATTTTGATCCACATAAATAATTATTCCAAAAAATATTTTTATTCCACTTAAATATTTGCTTAATAAATTATTTTTTATTGTTAATTTCCACACACACATACATACACCCCTCAAATAAATAGATTAATTAGAAAAATGTGAAGTATTGGCCTTCCTAACAAAATTAACATATTTATACTTTTAAAAAATTGACATACCTTGTTAGTCCTTGGGAGAAGTTAGTATGTGTACCTTTGATTGATTTTCAATTCCAAACTTGTCCTCCTTTGAATTAGCTAATTTTTCCTTTGACTGATTCATCTTTATAATGTCTTCTTTATATGAAGCGACTTTCTTTTGAATACTTTCAATAACGATGTCCTTGCCTTTATATGATGCTTTGGATTGCTTTGTCTTGTTATGATCAACCACGACTTTATACACCGACTTTTTCTGGTAATGATTTTGTATTTTTCTTTGAGAATAATCACCGATTGATCTCCCATACAGAACTTGTTGCTTTACAAAATTCCCATTAAATCTTTGAATATCATTTTAATTCATTCTTCTTGGTTCAGTAAATCTGGGATTCTTCCTCTGCATATAATATCCATTTGTCGTTCTAGATTGGATAAATCCACCATTCAAACCTACATGAAAGTTTTCTTTTCTAAGTATCCAGTTATTTCAGGATCCAACTGGATAACCATACAATAGTTAACACCATTTCTCAAAATAACTAAATTTTCCACAATAATAAAATCTAGCATTTTTAGCAGGTTTCTTAGAATAATCAATTTTCCGTACAGGAGCACAATATTGATAATGATATTAAGGAACTGCTTTAGGGACTACTGGTTTTTCAATGACGGCCAGTTTTTTCAGCAACTTTGAACACACAAATGGTACTCTATCCCTAGCAAAAATAAATCAATATTTTTTTTACATAAACTTTGTTCATAACATTCAATAATGCAACTTACAACACTAAAAATAGATTAGTGAGCAATTTTTAAAAAATCATCAAAGTTGTCTAGATGGACTGTTTCAATGACGACCCAGTAATCATGTTAATAATAACTTAACTTGCATCTTGTGTATTGTATATTTGTCTGTTGCAAAACCAAAATGCTAATTGGTAAAAAAAATGTTGAACATAACATCGAAATACAATAACAATTTAATAAAATATATCGTTATTATGTTGAATATAACAACTTAATCCCATTCATTCTATCAATGTAATTTCGTTAAATTTATTTTGTATTGTACAAGGAAGGAATTATTTTTGTGTATGTGCACCCACATACGAGAGGGGCACGGGCTCTAAGCCGGAACACTATACCTTGACTTGGGTCATCAACCCTGATACATGTTCGTACCATCGTCCCAACTAAAGGGAAGCTGTAAGGATTTATCTTACTAAGAAAAAAATCATTATTGTTCCTAATATAATGGTTCAACACACCATATCCCACTAAATCAGGTACATTAATTATAATGGGCCTTGGTCATCAATACTAATCCATTTTGGTATTGTAAATTGTGTCATGGAATGTTATGAAGAGCGTTTATGTAAAAAAAGTCTTTATTTTTTTTTTTTTTTTTTTTTTTTTTTTTAATTAGCATTTTTTGGTGATTTTTTTTTGCAACGGACCGATGTGCAGTACACAAGATGCAAGTTATATTATTATTATTATTATTAGCACGATTACATGGCATGATTATTTCATATTGAATTCAATACAAAGTATTTCTAATTTTGCTATAACACAATTTGGATGACAAACTGTTTTTGGTTTGTGTTAAGTTTATATATATTTTTTTCAACACATTTGTCAGGTTAAGTTAATGCATGTTATTTTCAACATACACAAACCTAACATGATAAATGGAATAATAAGTGATTACGTTCAACATTTTTTGTTTGTGTTCACGACTTTCACTAGGATGACAAACAATCTATTTAGACTACTTTGACGATTTTTTAAAAATTATCCACTAATTCGTTTTTCGTGTTGTAAGTTGTGTTATGGAGTGTTATGAACAGAGTTTATCTAAATTGGTCTATTTTGGATAGGGATAGAGTACCATTTGTGTGTTCAAAATTATCAAAAAAAATTGGGTCGTCATGAAAACAACCCATCTAGACAACTTTGACGATTTTTTAAAAATTATTCATTAATCTATTTTCAGTGTTCTAAATTGAGTTATGGTGTGTTATAAACAAAGTTGATGTAAAAAAAAATGATCTATTTTGGGTACAGATAGATTATCATTTGTGCGATTAAAATTGCAAAAACAAATTGGGTTGTCATCAAAACAAGCCATCAGGACAATTTTGGCGATTTTCAACAATAATTCATTAATCCGTTTTCAGTATTGTAAGTAGCGTTATAGAGTATTATGAACATATTTTATGTTAAAAAAGGTATATATTAGCTGCGTATAGAATACCGTTTGTGCGTTTAAAGTTATAAAAAAAATTGGGGTTTTACCTTAATTAGGCCGGATGTAGCATATCCGGCCCATGTTACAATAGCCATAGGTTATACCTCTAGCTTAAAAAAATATGAAAAGCAAAAGTGACCTTATAACCAGGATTAATAATCCTGGCTATATATTTTTTAAAATTTTTAAAATGAGAAAGCCGAGATTGTGTATCCCAACTTTAAATAACCGGGATTCACAATCCTGGCTTATAATATTTTGATAAATAAGTGTAAATGGACCATTTTTTAGAAATTAAATTAAAAAAAAATATTATTACGTAAACAACTTTGAATTTTTAAAATTTAAAGAGAAAAATACACTTTAACCCTTTATTTTCACTATAGACTAGTTTTAGACCCACCTATAATGCGATTCTAGTAAAACAATTATATTAAGATATTATTTTTATTTGAATGTTAGGCATACGTACAATTGATCCTTTAATTTTATAATTCATATATTTTATGAAAATATGAAGAAAAAAAATTGATATTAAAAAATAAAATAAAATTATAACAAAAACATTGTTAATGTTAATCTTTAAAACTATTAATGTCATCACTCATATTTAATTTCAAAAAATGTAAATAAGCTTCTAAAGGGGCTTTTCAAAAATTTTATTTATTTATTTTTTTCAAATAATGATTTTAAAATAATACAATAAGTCTTTATATATATATATTATGTAATAGTTTCTATTATTTGGTTTAAAATTATTGGAATAATCTTTTGAGCAAATGAAATTTAATACATTTTATATGTAATTAATAGATGGAGAGATGAAATTTTATTAAATGGTTGGATAGAGATAAGGCAAGGAGGAGATAAGTCACATATAATTGAGGGTTAATTACACTTTACCCCCTTATGGTTTGACCCATTTGCACTTTACCCCCTGTAGTTTAAACGTCCCCACTTACCTCCCCCGTGGTTTGTGGACCAAAGTGCAACACTAACTCTGTTAACAGAAATGTAAAAATGTAGATTTTACCCTTATATAATTATTAATACTTTTTGGGGAAAGGTAAAATATATTTTTTCAATTCATTTTGCAACTCTCTATTCTCTCTTTCTTCTCTGATCTCTTTCTCAGATATCGTTGGCCAAGCAAGTAGGCTATCCTCTTCGTTGAGGTCCTCGATGGTTCGATTCTGAAGGTTGAGGCGGTGGCTAGGGTCCTCAATGGTTCAATTCTGAAGTTGAGGCGGTGGCTAGGGTCTTCGGTGGTTCGATTCCGTAGATAGACGATTGTCTTCGCTAGGGTTAGGGCAATTAGAGGGTCTCTCCTTAGCTCTCTGTTCTGTAATCATCTATTGGGGTTTTGGGTTGGAGCAATCAGGGGCACTTTCTTCTCAATCAGCGAAGCTTCCAGGGGTTATCTCTGGTGTTGACTTCCAGTGATCTTCGCTTGGCTACCCGCCGAAGAAGTTCCAGATGCTGACAAGAGATACGAAGGTATTGATGCTCTTCGACGGGTAGCCGAGCGATTCTTCGATTTGACCCAAGTTGTCGAGCGCTGTTATGCTCGACCCAAGTCCACACGTGGTGGCGACGAACCGAATGAGCATGTCCATGCTGATGAGCGAGAGAGAGAGAGGAGGACCAAGTTCCACCGAGAGAGAGAGAGAGATGAGAGAGTATTTTTGACACTTTATACCCCTAAAATTTGACCATTATTTTTTTATTGTTTAATAAAAACATAAAAATATTTTCAATTGAATTCAAGTAAAAATATTTTAATTGACTTCAATTCAATTCAAAATATTTTTAATTTTAATTTTTAAAAATATTTCAATTGAATTTACTTCAATTGAATTCAAGTAAAAACATTTTCAATTGAAATTAAATTCAATTTCATTTAAAAATATTTAAAGGAAGAAGAAACAAAATACACAATAACCCCTCAAAATATTGAAGAAGAACTATAACTCCAAATTAAATGTTCTGGGTATGAAAATAAATTACATTATCACCTCTCAATTTATGTTTTATGTAGATTTTAACCCTATATAATTATTCATATTACTGGGTATTGGGATTTACAGTCGATAGTACTTAATATTTTAGTTGTTAAACCAATAGTGTGATAGAGCACACTTAATTCGTCCAATGCTAAGTTATTAATTGGATTATTAGACAACACCTTACTTATATTATGGGACTACACAATACTTTGCGCTATTATTTGATATACATGGATTCTATCCTAGGGTACAACATCCAAGGGTGTGCATAAAACTACCTTCTAGGCAATACTAAGGAATCCTTGTAAATTTTATTGAAGAGGTATCAAAATAGGAAAAGATAATTGTTCTGCAGTGTGAAATTAAATTCAATGTCTAATCCCGATTTGCTCCTGATTTGGTAAAAATGGAAGAGACAAGATGTAGACTATTCTAGAAGGATTTGATTTGGGAATACGTTCCAAGTTGACGAGTAGGCAGATCAAAAGTTATGCGGAATTAGTAAACACAACGGAATTAATAGAGAATGATGTGTGGGAAGCGGCCGAGAACTGTGAGTCTGTGTTGATAGATGGAGCGTATAAAGGCAGTCCGCTTCGTATAGGTAATAGAGAATTATCGGTGGATCTATTACCCCTGAGTATTCACGAATTTGATGTGATACTGGGTATGGATTTTCTATCTGGTTATCATGCCACGGGGGATTATTTTCAAAATGAAATTATCTTTCGGGTCGCAGGCGAGCTATAGTTTGCATTTTTGGGGGGACAGAATCTTTACCTCTGCTAGTTTGATTTCAGTTCTGGAGGCTAGGAAGTTACTAAAGAAGCGATGTCAGGGATACCTCGCGTATGTGATTGACACCAGTTAGAATGAAGTTCAGGTGGCAGACATTCCTGTAGTTAGGAATTTTCCCGATGTGTTTCCGGAAAAATTACCAGGTTCACCAGTGGATAGGGAGATGGAATTCACAATTAAGTTACTTCTAGGAACTGCTTCGATATCCATTCTACCCTATCGTACGGTGCCAACCGAGTTGAAGAAATTGAAGACTCAGTTGCAAGCTCTGTTAGACCGCGGGTTTATTAGACCTAGTGTTTCTCCATGGGCAGCTCCAGTATTATTCGTAAAGAAGAAGGACGGCACGCTAAGGATGTGTATTGATTACCGATAGTTGAATAGGGTGACGGTTCATAATAAATACCCGTTGCCTAGAATTGATGATTTATTTGACCAACTGCAGAAGGTCAGGGTGTTTTCCAAAATAGATCTTCAATCGGGATATCACCAATTAAAAGTCAGAAACAGTAACGTGGTGAAGACGGCGTGCCAGACGAGGTATGGGCATTATGAATACTTGGTTTTTCTATTCGGGTTGACGAATGCCCCTGCTGCTTTTATGGATTTGATTAATCAGATGTTCTAATATTATCTAGATTAGTTTATTATCATGTTCATTGATGATATACCGATCTATTCCCAAAATAAAGAAGAACATACAGCGCATCTCAAGATTATGTTGCAGACTTTACGAGAAAAGCAGTTATATGCCAAATTCAGTAAATATGAATTTTGGTTAGATCGAGTTGTATTCTTGAGGCATGTTATCTCGGGAGATGGTATTAAAGTGGATCCAAAGAAAATCGAAGTCGTTGTTTAATGGAAAAGATCGAAAAGTGTGACTGAAGTTCGAAACTTTTTGGGATTGACGGGTTATCGTCGTCGATTTGTGCAGGGATTTTATGTTATAGCTATCCCGTTGACCCGATTGATCCGCAAGGAGTCTAAATTTGAGTGGACTGACAAGTATGAGCAGAGTTTTCAAGAGCTGAAGAGTAGACTGATATCTGCGCCAATACTTTCCTTTTGGACTGAAGGTGATGACTTTGTGATCTACAGTGATGCTTTACACCAAGGGCTAGGATGTGTGCTGATGCAACATGGTCACATGATTGCATATGCCTCCTAAAAATTAAAGAATCATGAGCGTAATTACCCGACGCATGATTTGGAGTTGGTGGCGATTGTATTTGCCTTGAAGATTGGAAGGCATTACCTGTATGGCAAGACTTGTGAGATATACACCGACCACCAGAGTTTGAAGTATTTGTTTACTCAGAAGGAACTAAATCTGAGACAGAGACATTAGATAAGAGTTGATCAAGGACTATGATTGTACTATCTACTATCATCCTGGAAATGCCAATGTTGTGGCAGATGCGTTGAGTTGAAAATCGGCAGGTTCGGTTGCACATATTCAAGTTGTTCATACTAATCTATACGTTGAGTTGAGATCTTTGCGAGTTTAGTTGGCGGTTGGTCAGACGACAGCCTTACTTGTGACTTTGACTTTGAGATCAACATTGATCGACCGTATTATAGAAGTACAGAAGTCGGATGCCCAATTGGAGAAGATCCGAAATAAACTGAAAAATGGTCAAAGAGTTGACTATCGTGTTAGGGATAATGATGAGGCTTTGATGGTGAAAAATGGACTGTGTGTGTCTAATGATGTTAATCTGAATAAAGATATCTTGGAAGAAGCACACAGCTCAGCATACGCGATGCCCCCAGGCAGTACCAAAATGTATCGAGATCTGCGAGAACACTATTGGTAGAATGGAATGAAATGGAAAATTACTGAATTTGTTGCCAGGTGTCTCATTTGTCAGCAAGTCAAGATCGAACACCAATGTCTAGATGGGTTATTGCAGCCTCTACCTATTCCAAAATGGAAATGAGAAAATATCACAATGGATTTCGTTTCAAGATTACCTCACACTCAAAATGGACATAATTCCATCTGGATAATTGTTGATAGACTTACTAAATCTGCTTACTTTTTTGCCGTAAAGACGATGTACTTTCTGGATAAGTATGCCCAATTGTATATTGACGAGTTTGTCCAATTGTATGGTGCGCCGGTTTCCATAGTGTCAGATAGAGATCCAAGATTTACTTCAGAATTTTGGCCAAGTCTTCAAATTGCTCTAGGTACCAAGCTGAAATTCAGTACCACTTTTCATCCTCAAATTGACGGTCAGTCATAGTATACGATTCAGACGTTGGAGGATATATTGAGGGGTTGTGTTCTGGAATTTCCTGGTAGCTAGGATGATCATTTGACGTTGATGGAATTTGCCTATAATAACAGCTACCATTCGGCAATCGAGATGGCACCGCATGAAGCGTTGTATGACAAAAAATACAGGAATCCAGTCCAACAGACTGGACTGAAGTGGGAGAACGAAAATTATTGATACCGGATATAGCTCAAATGATGACAGACAAGGTGAAAGTTATTCAGGAAAAATTGAAAATTGCTCAGAGTCGGCAAAAGAGTTATACTAATAAGTGTAGGCGGGAGTTGGAATTTGAAGTGGGCGATCGTGTATATTTGCGTATATCCCCATGGAAGGGCATAATGAGGTTCAGGAAGAGAGAAAAGTTAAGTCTGAGATATATCAGGCCATACGAGATCTTAGAACGAGTTGGTGCGACAGCTTATTGACTTGCCCTACCGCCAGAATTGTCCAAATACCACGACGTTTTCCACGTGTCGATGCTTAGGAAATATGTGTAAGATCCTTCACATGTGTTGACTTCTCAACCAATCAAGTTGGAAGAAGATTTGACATACGTTGGAGAGCCAGTCCAGATTCTGAGTCGAAAAGATCAGGTGTTGCAGATGAAAAAGATTCCATTAGAGAAAGTGTTGTGGTGCAGTCATTCGGTGGAGGAAGCGACGTGGGAGCGAGAGGACGAGATGAGAGATAAATATCTGCACTTGTTCGATCAAGGTAACTAAAATTTCGGGACGAAATTTCTTTTAGGGATGAAGGGTTGTAAAACCCTAATTTTTGCATACGCATAATTTTAGCTGCATTTTAGAACATTTAGAAAAATAACGGGGTGGAATGTGTCATTTCTAATCTAAATTAAAAGTTTAGGGGTCAATTAGTAATTTTAGAAATATTCATTCTAAAGTTTGGGATTTAAATAATAACCTAAAGAAAATTTAGGGGAGGTTAATGTTATTTGGAAAAAAGATATATATATGCATATGATAGGTGTAAAATACCTATCTACTTCTAAATCGGAGTTGGTAGTTTTCGAGTGTTTTAGTTATATTTAATTATGTTTTAGTTTGTTTTTAGGTAAATTAGGTGTAGGGATGCAAACAAGTGGAAAACGAGCGAAAACGGTGAAAAAATGGTGAAGAAACAAGGTTTCAAGAACACAAGAGTCACCGCCGCGGCGAAGAATCCACCGCCGTGGTGGTGAGAGTGTAGAGAGAGCTGAAAATGAACAAGTCTCACCTTCTAGGCAGTGATTCCCACCGTCTAGGCGGTGAAATGACAGAGAGTTGGTGTTGTTTGCACCGCCGAGGCGCTGATTCCTACCACCTGGGCGATGAAACAACAGAAAGATCTTGAAGTTCACCGCCGCAGCGAAGGACAAACCGACTTACCCACCGCCGTGGTGATAAATCCTACCGCCGTGACGGTCACTCTACAAACAGAAAGAAAATATTTTCAGATATTTTAAAGCCTTGCACCTAGAAATACCCATTCTCCTACTTCTATTAAAGCCTCTTAGAGAGGTTAGACACTCTTGGACACCCCTAACCTTAGGAGGTGATCCTTGACCATTCTTGAAGAAGAGATTCATCATCCGGAGAAGAGGAAACATTGGCGGATCGATTTTTGGCTACAGTGGATCACTCCACTTTAAGATTTGATCTTTCTCTCTTTATTTCTCTCTTTGTAATTTAATGTTTTATTGTAAATGATGATGAATATCTCTTGTATTAATGCTTATATGGTCAAGATCATGATAGATTAGATAAATGTTTGCTAAGGATCGATGTAATTGTGTAAATACTAGTTTGATGGAATATACGTTTTCTTAACGGTTGTTTGTGTTTAAATCCGATTGTGTTCATCATTTTATGACGAATTTAATATGCTTGTTAAGGTATTAGGGTTGGATTTGAGAATACGGGATTTGACACTCGGAAGAGGTAACCCCAGATTCGGATTAGGGTAAATACATCGTTACGATCTAAAGACCCGGGAGGGCGTTAGTTAGTGTGCAATCAATGACGTTGGGGAAAGACTCACGCGACCTAGAGTCAGTAAGACATTGAGGGGGATTTCGGCGTTGACACGAAATCACGTATTCCCCCATCTTACACTTGGAAGAGGTAGCGGAGGAGTTTACGAACCAAGGTTGTCGGATACCATAAACTCTATTATTGTTAACTAAAACGAAATCAAACAAGTATTAAGTGAACAAAATCAATCCCTAGGTAATCAATTTAGTTAGGATTAACCCACTAATTGTAGTTTAACTTAATTTTAATTAGTTTAATTTAAAAATATTTCTTTAACCGTCTGGATAATAGAAGACTATGCAAATTGCGGTACTCAATTATTCAACCCGTCCCTGTGGGAACGATATCCGATCTTAAACGATCCACTATATTAAAATTGGGTCTCATGCACTTGCGAGTAGTCAATACGCGAGCGTGTAACAAACGCTTCAACGTACAACATATATTCATATAATCATGGAAAAAAATAAGAAGAAGGATGAACGACATGGTAATTTAAGGGATCAAGGAACACCAATATGATCATGTATATATATATCCGTGCATGTAATTCGCAATCCCAACACCTAAAAAGAAGAAGAGATTAGAAAACGAGAGAAGTGGGCCAGCGGTGGGGGGTTCTAATCGTCGTCGTCTTGTCGCCGGCGAAGTGTGTGTGTGTGTGTGTATGTGTGTGTTTAGTTATGGGTATATGATTGGACGAGTGTGTGTGATCGTGTAGGTGTGTCGTCGTCAATTTCAGGAGAGTGGGGGTGGTCGGCCATTCAGGTGTGAGTGTGTGATCATCGCCATTCGTCATCGTATGTTGTGGGTGTGTCGGTCGTCCAACCATTGTCGTCTGTGCATGTGTTTGTTGTGTGTGTGTGTGTGTGTGTGTTGCTGATCAGTTGACGATAATCATCAGTGTGTGGATGGGTGATCGTTGTTGCTTAGTCGTCGTCTGTGTGTGTGTGTGTGTATTCAGATAAGTGTGTGTGTGTGTGTATGTTTGTATGTTCTGTGTGTGTGTGTGTTATTCGTGTGTTCAATTGTCGGTGGGTGTGTGTGTGCAATCGATGGCGTGTGCGCAAGGTGTGGGGGTGATCGCCTGTGTGGGTGAGCAGTGAGAGGGTGGCTGGCGGTGAGTGAAAGTTAGAGAGAGAGAGGGCCGCCACAGCGGTGAGGTTCGGTGAGCAGAACCCAGAACAGAGGAAGCGGGCTGTCGCCGCGGCGGTGAAGTCCAACGACCAGAAACATGAAACAGAGGGAAAAAAAAAAAAAAAAAGAAAAAAAAATCAACCTCTCGGCAGGCAAAAAATTCGGGAACAGGTAAAACAAAAATTTTAATCGATTATTATTTTCGTTAAAATAAAATTATTAGCATTAGATTTTCGCAATTGTGGTAATAATTTTTGTAACTAGTAATTTTAATAATTTTGGTACAGTAAAAATTAACGTAGCGAAACGAACAAAATAACTATTTTGCATAATTAAATTTGGAGAATGGGAAATCATGTTGTGTAGGGTCATGCATTGCATACTAAGTTATTTTAAATAAAATATTAATTAGGGCCATATCGTTGTTAGGTTCGCAGGCACCAGCGTCCCGGTAGGTTTTGGACGGTGATATTTTTGCAGTGTGAAAAACGAGGAGAGTGTACCGTCTTCTATGTAATTTACAAATCTTATTTTTCGTATAAATTGTGAAAAATGTGTTTATTTAAAATGGACGATTTTGCAACTTATATGGATCAAGTTGGTTTTAAAGATGGAAAATGATTTTTAGATCAAGTTGGTTTTAAAGGTGGAAAATGATTTTTGAATCAAGTGGGGTTTAAAGGAGGAAAGTGATTTTTGTCTGACTATTCCATAGTTTTGATCCCGTCAAGAGAGCATGTCCTGCAGGTGGTTGATGATATTATAACCTGTCAAGAGGATTAGTCCTGCAGGTGGTTGATTATTATGACCTGTCAAGAGTGTATGTCCTGTAGGTGGTTGATGATATTATGACCTGTCAGGAGGGTAGTCCTGCAGATGGTTGATTATTATGACCTGTCCGGAGGATTAGTCTGGAAGGTAGTTTGATTGACCCGTCAAGAGTGCAAATCCTGCGGGTGGTACCCCTACCATTGCGGATAATAAATGGCCCTGGCACTGATAGCCACTTTAGATGGCACAATTGTACAGGTTACAGTACCATCGTAACTCTCGATCGTGAGGTAAAAACGATCCTATGGCTAGTAGGAGAGGAGGTGTGGTGTATTTTATTATACGTTTAAAATATTTGGATTGGTGGATTTAAAATATTTGAATTGGTTGACTTAAAATATTTGAGTTGGGTGTTTATTATATTACTTCATTTCATTGGTGGTAGTGGAACTGGGTTTTTTTTACATAGTATTCGGTTAGATTATTATAGTTTAAAACGTTGTGCTTAATACTTCTGCTTGTTTTAAACATATTAGTATCCTTACATTGGTGACAGTGGAACTAGATTCTCAACCTGGTATGTGATTATAAAATATTATATTTTGAAAGGTGATATTTAACAATTGTACTTGATCCATTAAATGTTTTTATTATGAAGACAGTACACAGATAAAAAAATTATTATTTGGTTTCAGGTGCCACAGCTAGGAGTGGGTCCACTACTGGCACTAGGTAGAGTTCGGAGGTAGGGTCATTTTGGAGGTAGGCCGGTCAGAGGTGAACCGTAGAAGGTTCAGCATTTTGTAATTTTTGTTGTGTATATATATGTGTGTGTGTGTGTGTCCCATATTTTTGAAAATGAGTAATAGGTATTGTTTTTGGGAAAGAAATATTGATAGCGGTACGCGTGCGTCTGAGTATGTATATATATATATATATATATGTATGTATGTGTTTGGTTGGTTGGTCAGGGAGTGTCATGCCAACGTCACGCCTGGTCTCGGGTGACGGGTGCCCGGGGTGGGGTGTGACATGGAGAGTAAAATGAGAACAAGGAAAATGTATTTTGGAGGAAAAAAAACACAAAAAAACACACATATCCTCATTCCTGACGCGTGGGGCTCACTTCTGTCAATTTTGACAGAAAGTGTTAGTTTTGCAATTAGGCCCAAGAGTACAGGGGAGTAAGTGGCGACGTTTGAACCATAGGGGGATAAAGTGCAAATGGGCCAAACCACAGGGGTAAAGTGTAATTAACCTTATAATTAGTTATAATAAAAACAACCATGAACTATATGGATAAGTTTCAGTGATGCCCATTGTCATTTGGAAAACTTACAACAATATTCTGCATCATTTGAAAAATATCTCTGACTCCCTTTTTGTTTGATGTTAAAAAACTTATTTGTCCTTATTACTATACTATTAAAAATTTAATTAAAACTATTTAATGAAAGAATTACAATTTTGAACAAATTTTATTTTTGTACTTAAATTTTGTTTATGTAATACATTTTCAATTCTAATTTTTCTTTTATTACTTTTCGGATCAATTGTTAGTCGCTATACATTTTTTTAGTATTTAAAGAGTACTTGGTGTTGAAATTTTTAAATTTAAAATTATTCAGAGAATTAAATATTATTGGTTTATGTAATACATTTTCAATTCTATTTTTTAATTACTTTTGGGATCAATTGATGATTTGTTACAAATTTTTGAGTACATAAAGAGAATTGCTATTGATTTTTTAAAATTTAAAATTATTGTAAGAACTAATTTTTTTATTTATTTATAAAATTTAGTTACAATTTATATATAAACTATTTCATTTCGTTATAGTTTTTTCTTTTTGAATTGTTTGGTGAAATTTTATATAAGAATTTATTTAGTAATATTTTCACTCAAATTAAAAAATAATGAGCTTGTGGATTTTTTAATTGTTACTTTTTTACTCTTTATTACATTTGTATTTTTTATCTTGTTTTGTATATGAATTTTTTTTTGCATAAAAAGAAAAAAAAAAGAAAAAAAAAGTCATTACTTCTATCAACACTTATATGAGAAACAAAGAAAAAAAAAAATAAAATATATATATATATATATATATATATATATATATATATATATATATATATATATATATATATATATCTTTTTAAAATAAAAAGTCTAGTAAATTTGAAACTATTTGCATGAAAAGAAAAAATATTCATTACTTCTATAAACATTTATATGAGAAACAAATAATATAAAAAATAAAAAATATATATATTTTTTTTAATAAAAAGTCTAGTAGGTGAAATATTTATAGTTATTTATTTATTAATTTACCATTTAAAACTTATTTAAATAAAATGTTAATTAAAGAAAAAAATTGAGAAGAATGGACTTTGTGGAGGAGTGAATTGAAAATGAGTGAGAATGCAAGAAATATATTTATTGAGCTCTCATTCATTCTCAAGTTTTGTCTCCCACTAGATATAGATTACACAAGTGTCTTTTCTTATTTTTTAGTCCATCTCCACTTTCATTTTGTTTCTATTTTGTTATAACCATAAAATAATAAATAAACGAAAAGGATAAATAAACAAATATCGTTGTAGATTATTATTTTTTTCTTGTTTTATTTTAGGAGTAAATAAATTTTGTTAGAAACATTTTTTGTAACAATCTTTTTATACATTGTCGATTTAACAATTTATTTATAAGATAATAAATAATTTAGAGATGGATTTCCATTGGAAAAAAATTGATATATATTCTAAATTATTTGTTTTTATTTTTTTTTATTCATTTTCATATTTTTCAATTTTCAATTTTTATTTCAATTTTTCTAATTGTGATTTCATTTTAAGAATAAAAAAATAAATAAATAAAAAATAAATAAATAAAAGAAGATAAATTTTGTAAAATAAATACATAAAAACTAGGGGCATTCGATGACATGTCACTTATTTCACCCTTAATTTTAAAAAAATCTCAAAGGCGAAATCAACTTGCATTTTAGTCCCGCCTATTAAAAAAAGGCAGAAGCCCAATGCACCCGCCTACACTCTCGCAGTTACATGTAACTATTTTGTGTGTAAATTTTTGTTAGATGTAATAAATATTACTGTATTGTGTAACATATAACTAATTTGTGTGTAAAAATTTGTTAGATGCAATAAAAATTACACAAAATTACACGTAACTAAATTTACACAAATATATGTAACTAATATTAAACTAATTTCTGTGATTAATATTTATTAAATGTCACAAATATTACACAAATACATGTAATTGTAATATGCAACTAATATTACACAAGTACATGTAACCAAAATTACATAAATATATATAAAATATAGTTAATTATTAAATTGTAACTAATATTAGTTATATGTAACTAATATTCAATATAATATGAATTTACACACCAAAATTCTCTCTATAATCCCTGTAATGCCTGCATATGCGGGACTAAAACTCAAGCAAAACCTAACGTAATTAAGAGACTAAATCAAAACTTATGTCTTAGGCGTGACTTTTTTAAAATTAAGTATGTTATTCGGGACTAATGGCCAATTATCCCTAAAAATTATATGATAAAAACATATAAATTATAATCACAAAAAAATGGCAAAAAAAAAAAGAGTTTTTAGGATACCCTTTTTTTTGGAAAAAATTATATACAAACAAAAAGAAAAATAATAGAATAATGAAAAGAGTATTTATTTATGGGGCGCTTACAGTACAGTCCCCAATTTAGGCGAAAACTACTGATTACACCCACAAAGTTTGTTGTGAACCAAACAGTCCTTCTGGCAGATTCGTGACTAAAATGCCACTAGTTAATATGCCTTCTTGATATCATCGTGTTTTCTTTCCCCTTTATCTGGAACTAGTTGGGCAGTATACACCCTGTTGTGGATGAAAAACAAAACTAATTGTTTTGATATTAGTCTAATGTGAAATTTCAAAATTTTTATGTGATATTTCTGTGCGAATAATTATCTTTAAAATGAGATATCAATCTTTTTTTTTTTTTTTTGAGTTGTTTATCGTTATGATAGTACATGTTACATGTAACATTTGATCTATATCGTATCATCCATTATGGCGTTATGAAAATGTAACATTCTGGTGATTAAAGCCAATGTTACATGTTATATTTGGTCTATAGTGTATCATCATTTATAATGTAGTGAATGTTGAATGTCACATCGTAATGGGTTGTTGAATGTAACAACTTAAGAACACATCATTGATATCCCTCTGTGTGTACCGTATCGTGTGCGTGTGCGTAACACTTGATCATTGCCCCCTATACCGCCAATTTCAAATATTTCAAAGATCGTGGACGTGAAACGACAATTTTAGGGAACCGTGCACCACAATCATTCCACCTATTCCCAAACCTTATGTATTCTTCTCCGGTACGAAAACCTAGTTATCTTCACATCACTTTCCATTTTTCTCTGTGCTCAACTATTGTCCTCTCTTTTCTTTCCCTACAAAAAAATCTATCTCTCATTCGTTCATTTTTATCATCTTCTTCAATTCTTAAAACACAAAACCTTGGTTACAACACGTCGAAAAAATGAAGACCAAAAACCCCAATACCGCAGACGACCCCTTTAATCTATCGGATTCCGGTAAAGTGTTTGGTTTGGATTTTCGCCATAAATATACTTGACATCCTATTCCTAGTAAAATAATCTAAAAATTTTATTCTATACGTATCATAAGTTGTTGAATGATTTCACACACTTTTTGTATGATATAGTGTGTTTATGCAACAACTATTCACTTGTTGTTCCTTACATAACTAATTGTACACTCTATGATGCACATGCGACTCGATACTGCAAACGTTGTCCGCGTTTTTAATTATGTTGTTGTTGAATGTAACCAATATGTCAGTCGATGGGTTGAACATTATCTATATCGATGTTGAATGTAACAACGTATGTGTTGCTTTTGAATGTAAAGTCATTTTTATGAACATCACCGGTATTTGTTTTGTTAAAATAGTTGTTGAATGTAACACAGACATGAAAATCTTGTTGTTGTTGAATATAACAACTTGCTTTGTTGTTTGAATGTAACATTAACAGTATTTTCGTTTTTCCGTGTGTATGTTGAATGTGACACGTTGTTAGACGTTTCTAATGTTTGTTGTTATATTGTTGTTGAATGTAACATATTAGTAATATAGGGGAATAATAGTGTGTCGGTTGTTATATTTTTGTTTTTCAAATGTGTGTCGCCGTGTTGAATGTAACATTTTATGTTTTTGTGCCAGATGACTTTTTGCCATATCGGGAAACACAAGAGGAAACATCTGCAAGCTCTTGTGATGGTGTTGACGGTAAATATACGCTCTTCTGAATTTTTCTCTCATTTTTTGTGAGTTTTTTAATGCTTACATGTTTATCGTTCTTTTGATAGATTCCAAAACGTCGCAGCTCCCATAAACCCATATTGTCCCGTCGACAGGCAATTTTCGTGTTATGTACTGTTCAAACTTATCACAATTTCAGTTGCTTGTCTCAACCCTTCCATTAAATGCAATGCACTTTGACTTGTTGTGAAGGACACCATTTTGGAACACGATATCGGCGTTGCTACCCATTAACTTGGGCGGCAATTCGTTTATCAAACTAGAAGGTTTAATCACCATTATCATTCGCCCATACTACAACGACCTGATTTCCCAACAATAGTAAAATAGTGGATAACTAATTAATGTTTCGGTTTTAAGAATGGATTTATTATACTTTAAATATTTATTAATTATTAAAATACTAATATTTGGTTTTGTAAATAATTTAATGGTATATTTTTTATTTATTTATTCCAGGAATTTAACTGAATTTATTTGAAAATAGTGTGGCGCTAGATATTTTATTTGGAATTCTATTTAACTTGGAATAATTGTATTTATTAATTATTTGTAATAATTGTAGTTAATATTTACCGTTGCAAAAATTGAATTGATAAATTAAGTACAATTATTGTCGTCGTATTGAAAAATTTAAATCGACAAATGATAATTGTCGTCGTTGAAAGGTAAAAAAAAGTTCCAGATTTATAAAATAAAATGTTGATTGTTCAGTTTTAGCTTTAATTCTCCTAAAGGAGCAACCGCGTGGCAGTCTTGGAAAACCAGACCGTTACAAAGGGGTATCAAAGCAGAATTATTGGTAATACTAATTTATTTATAAATTGTGAAATATTTGGGGTAGAATTCTCTATAGGAGAAACTTAGTGGTGGCCCTAGAAAATCGGGTTGTTATACATACACTCCGTATATGAAGGCATTTGCATTTGGGTCGAAATTTCGTTGAATTCATCCTGAATGACGTGCAATTAATATTTGGTCTGATGCTTAGTACTGTCCTAATACCCTCCTGTTATGCAAAAAAATATGACTCTGCCCTACTCCGGCGCCATATAAACAAAATCAGAGTTGTTGAACTAAGGGTCGAAATGTTTAAAGCAATTGATAATGACATTGCAATTGATGTCGAAGATGTTGTTAGGCTTGTTTGTTTACATATCATAACAACCTACTTCTTTGCGAATAAAGGTCAATCTGTTGGTGTGTCCGATCTGGCGCTTGTTGAGGATCTCAATGTTATGTCCACATACAACTGGGTGGAACGGATACATTTGAGTTTGATGTCGTCCATTGAGGTTGGATACCGAAATCCTGCTGCAATCATTGGTTGTGTGCTAGCATTACAGGTTAGGGGGACACATACTCCCACTTGAAAAAATTGGTTTATTTATATTTTTTCATTCCCATGATATTAATGATGTATGTTTTCTTGCAGTTTTGACTGTGCAAGCATATGACCTTGATACCAGCTACCTCTGATAGGAATCGTTTTGTCTCTCGTTGGACAAAATGGTTACACTTATGAGTGCAACATCTGGACTACAATTATCATCTATAAGTGATTCCCAGGTACATATTTTCCTATACATGTCGAATGTCAATGTTTGAAAAATATCACATTTTTTTGTGCGTTGAATGTAACCCCCATTATCCCAATTATAACAATAATACTAAAGGTCGTAGAGGGAGCTATTTTCGAATCTGTCGCTGAGATTCAATTCAGCATCTTGCTGCTAGTATATGGTGACACTGATGACAAGGCGTTGAAAAAGAGTAAGCCGCGTAAGGGTAAAGAGAAAGTGGATACCCCTGGTGACATTCCTAATTTTGATCTCAATATATCGCAACAGTTCAACAAGGGTATTGCTAAATTTTGTGGTGTCGCAAAATTTGGCTACGCTTATTGAGCGCAATCGCCAACTTGCTACCAAGTGTGACGAATTGAAGGAATCGAGAAAAAATCTGAAGACGAAGTACAAGAGAAAAATTAGTAAGTTGAAGGAAAAGATAGCGGCGATGAAGGCTGATAAGTGGAGATTAAGAAAGGCGTTGGTTGAATCTGATGTTCATGTTGTTACGCAGGAGGAAAAACATGAGTCGAAAAAGGAAAAGCTTGTGGACCAACTTGTTGAAGCTATTGTCTACAACGTAACACAAAAGGTTGAATAAAGACAAGATCGTGATGAATAGGTCGGTGGCATGGGGGAGTTTTATGCGTATGAGTTGAAAAAAAGGGTCAATGTCATTGTGTAACAGGCGAATGAGATAGTACTCCATGATGATTCAGAGTCAGCATTGCTTTTGAAGCTTCCAATAATAAGGAGGGTCACGGGATCAAAAAGTCATACGAAAACTCCAACTTCGCTTGTAAAAAAATATGAAGAGTCATGTGCGAAAGAGTAAGACGAGTGAGTACGAAATTCCCTCTAAGAGACGGAGATTGCGGAAGGCTTCGAAACAAAGTCATGCCGTCGACGTTGTTGTGCATCCCGGGAAAACTAGTACGTCAACTCCGACACTTGTCAATCCAAGCATTCTACCCCCCAGAGACAATCTTGTTGCACGGTTATTAAGTAATAAAGACTAGGCAAAACTTGAGTTGAATATGAAAACTGAGGGTCGGTCGTAAGTCTCCAAGTTTGAGTTCTTTGATGTCGTTCATTACCATGTGACATGTTTAAAGACATCATTTTATTTTTATTATTATTATTATTATTATCTTCATTTAATGACACATTTGTGGGGGGGGGGGGTCAGTGGCCAAATGCTCAAGTCTCATTTTCAGATTTTCAAATTTTGTAAGTTATGTCATCTTTTTAGTTTTAACAATTGCGTGTTACGTTCAACCAAATTTATTGATTGTATATTCCGCTTATTGTGTTAAATATGTGATTAATAAGTAATAAACGGTTGCATGGAGCAGATGTGGGTTGAGTAGTCGCATATCACCATCGAATTGCTAAATCTATTATTCTTTGTCAATTGTGCATGTTGGGTAATGATAATATGAACAATATATGTCTTAAAACATTTAAATTTGTGTGTTGTGTGTGACTTAACCTAAACCCAACCTGAAAAAAATATTGAATCCCAGTATGATTCAGACATTCACGTCTAATGTTCGGTATATACATTTCCCCATCAACATGGAGGGTGAAACATCGTCTAGGGGTCATTGGACATTACTTGTCTGTGACAAATAATGATCCATATGGATTCATTACAACTCCGTAAAGCTACGTGGACTGAGGATGGTTGATCGATTTTATGAGAATGCAAGGAGATTAGTAAGTTTTGTAGTACATTATCCACTTTAGTTTAATGTCGTCTGTGCAAAAAAAATAGTTATGCATAACTTCTTTACTTCCAGGTCACGTATGTAGACACTTTACTGGTAGACAAAGCTAATTAGAATCGTCTAGAAGTTGTTGAAATCAGCAATGTGGATGAAGTGCCCAACCAAAGTATGTCAAGCGTAAGTAACCCCATCCTCCCTCACATTCAACAATTTGGACATTTTGTTCCTCTCCCACTCTCTTAGCATCAAACTTCATATTATACTGATGCACTATAACATTCTTGACCAGTGTTGACTATGGAGTGGTGGTAATCCATGTTATGAACCAGATATACAGTTCTAAAGATATCAATGTTAACAGAGATTGTCTGGATTCCGTAAGGAACGCGCCACCATCATCCATAACTTCCTTGATGATCATCCGCATTCATGGACCCTCGACTTTTACCAAATGCAAACAAACCACAATGCCAAACCATGAAAAAAAAAATTGCTCTCTTTCTGAACATATATTGGTTGATCTGTATTTGCTGGACAAACATAATTTTTTATTTTTTATTTTCACAAATATTTTCAATTGCTTCTTTGCAATATGCACATATCCTATTTTGCTGTTTATTTTTATTAATTACTGCTTGTAGATACGCTGCATTACCATCTATGTTGAATGTTACACTTATGGTGTTGAATGTAACATTGTGGTTGTTGAATGTAACATTACTTACATTTTCACCTCGATTGCCACGTATCGTCTTGAATGTAATATCTTTCACTTATATCGTTGAATGTAATCTGTAAATGTTGAATATAAATATTACTCACGTTTGATAACGTATTTTGCAAAAACATGTTCTTTTACATTGTTGAATGCAATACTATCTACGTTGACTGTAAAATTACTCATGTTTGAATCCCTATTACCAAAAAAAAAAATTGTGTTGAAGATCAGTAATGTGGTAAGTACCATTACCAGCCATGTTGAATGTTAACCCAAAAATACACAATAGTCTGGAAATGTTAAACGTTAACCCATACCATGTTGAATGTAACCACAATTGAAAATGTTTATGAATTGAATGTAAAAACCTATTTTGTGTCAAACCAATGTTACATTCACAATGTGGAATGTAACAAAAATCTACTATTGCCATGTTAAAATTAACATCAATGACTTCATCTAAAAAATATGTTTTCATTTAAAAAAAAAATTAAGAATGTTATTCAAATGACAAAAGTTGAATCCAAAATATCCCAACAATATAACCCTATGTTATACCATTGAGTCTTTGCACGTATTTCTATTGTGTCTGCCCATTTTCCTACATCTCCCATCTTTTCTCTCTTTTATCTCGCTTTTTGATAGTATTCTTACTTTCTTCAACTGACTAGGTTGTTTTTTTTGACAACGTTGGTAATATAATTGCTTTGCTCTCAACCCACATAGGTCGTTCCATTGTCATTATTGTGTATATATCTCTTGAATACGTCTCATGGTAAAAATTAACACGAAAGTATTCCACTATGTATTCATGTGCAGGCAGACCACTCTTGTTAATCGCTGCACAACCGTGTACGCATGGGAATCCCTTTATCTACAATTGTCTACACGAACATGACCGTTCCATCGTATCAACTAGCACTGATGGTGGAGAATGAATCTTGTAAAATCCATTGTCAGACGAGCTGATGTTCCATATTTTTCCTTCGTTAATAATTTTGCACAAGTTTTTTTTTTTCCAGAACGGTGTGATCTCATCATCCATACTTTTTAATTCTTCTCTCTTATTAGACATCAAATCCATCCACCATATTATGACTTTATCAATCAATAATATTGCGGGTAAGTGATGATATTCGTTTACCCGAGAATGAAAACATTATGCCATATTTGATGACATTTTACCCTATCGTTTTCCCTAGAAAAATGCATTACTGAATTTCATTGCAGAAAGATCGTGCATGAATCTTTGAACTTTTTCTCCACCTTCATACATTATTTGATCGTACAACATTTTGTAAACTTCAGGTGTGTGCGCATAAGCCAACCCATTCAATTTTTGAATCATTGATTCCTTGAGTGCAATGTTTCTTCCAGCCATTGCAGTCCATAGATTCATCTTTAAGTGAAAAAGGCAATATGCGTGGTAACAATATGGGAATACATTATGTACTCCTTCTAATATTCCGTTGCGCCGATCCAATAAGAACATGATCACGAGATCTGGCTCAACAATATTTCTGAACTCAGACAAAAACCAGTTCCAATTCTCACCATTTTCTACGTTAACGATTACAAATGCGACCGAAAACATTCCTACAAAACAACCAGCTACAAATTTCATCATGTATGTTCGTGTATGGAATGTAATAAATGTTACATGTGACAATATTACATATAACATTGCCTATGGAAAAAAAATGTTATATGTGTCTTGAATATAAATACTTATTGTATGAAAAAATAAGTACCTTGGTTGCCATCTTTTACCGTCTCAGCTAATAAATTCCCTTTATATCGGCCAATAAGAAATGTTCCATCAAGGAACACCATTGGACGACAAAATTGAAACCCGTAATACATGCTTGGAATGCTACAAAAAGATGTCTAAAATGTTGTGTTTAATCATCATAGTCCAGTGTAACGTGACTTCCAAGGTTTGTCTATCTACACTTATCAACATACCCAAATACATTTTTTCAGGCCCTTTCAACACTGAGCCACACGTTAAGATATGAGATCTCAATACCATATTACCTCTTGAAACTGTCAACATCAACGGAGCGTGTTTTTGGTTTGCATGCACGTCATGAGTCAAGTAACTGGATATAATCTCTGAACTCATTCGCTTGTTTTTGTTTCTGCGGAAAGCAGTCCCACACATGTGTTCATTTACCAAATTATGGATGTAGAATATACCATTTTTACGCACCACACGTCCGTGCACCAACCATTGGCATTTTGTTTCCTCTATTAGTACACACACAGCTGTCACATGCGCTTTATCATTTTTCAAGGAACAAAAATTGAAACCAATCTCAATTGCATATTTTTTTAAATACATTTCGAAACTCGTTTGTTCTTCCTTTGAATTTATGTCTCTTTTCTTGGATACCATTATCCCATTGGGATGAAAATAATAATATGTCGTTAGTTTGCTGTAGAATATTGTCATAACTACCTATGTAGTCAAGTTCATTCTCGTTGTTGCCACTACCGTTTATCGAACAGTGGTGTTTGTCGATGCACCGTTCGATCCGTTTGAATCATTCATTATTCTTTGGATGCATATCTCCAACAACTTAATCTTCATACGGTTTATTAGCAATCATATATCTTCAAAGTCGTTTTGGTCGTCAAGCATGCGATTAGGATGACTGTGCAACAAATCCAATTTACACTTAGCTAATTCTGGCCATTTGTTGACAATCTTCTTAAATAACTCACAAATGTTGTTGTCGTTTCTCATCCTCAACACTGTTGTCACTCCCTTGTATTTGCACAAACATGCAACTAAAAATTGCTTCCTGATGACGTACCAAAAAACATCAGATCGTGTTTTTTGTCCCCGAACTAATATTAACAAGAGTTGAATGTGTGAAACTGTGTGAATCAACCTTATATCATCCAAAAACACTACTATATATGTCGATCTGCATCAAAAACATTGTATCATCCATTCATATATGTTTTTCGTATATATATATATATATATATATACTACTCATATTTGTACATACATCTACAAAGAATGCGATAACACACACGTGATCATCGAAAAATGCGATCTTTATGAAAGTAAACTGCATTGCTGCTATCGAAACTCGACCTATGAGGTCAACAAATGTGTAAATCACTACGATTGACACAGATCAATGTGAATAAATGTTACCTACTTTTGCTCGGCTCGGAATGATACATCAAATGTCTCTCCATTGCTGCGTCTGGTGCTCGACTAGGAATGATACAATTCGATTTCTTGATTTTGAAATTCAAAATGGAATGTATAATAGGAAATTTTGTATGATTTCCTATTTATAGAATGTTTTGACAACTAATTAACGATCAAGAATGGAATCTTAGTTGCGCATATAACGCCAGGGCAAATCAGTCACCGAGAAATGTACGAACAACGATTTTTGGATTACACTATGCATAAAACCTCAAGCTAAGGACTGCTCTTTTTGGTAATTAATTAATGTGTTTTATTGGTAGATTACCACTCAATGTGAGTTCAACCGTTAATTTTTCCTTTATTTCGTGATAAATTCTTTTTTAAAAATATATATAAAAATTGTAAGATTTGTTTTTAAAGAATCATATACTATATATTAAAAGTGAAAGCCTTAACCAAGATTGAAGGAGAGAGCTCCAATGCTATTTTATTGGCTTTTAGAGAGTTCAACTCATTTTAATTATTAATTTAATAAATTTTAGTGTTTCAAATGGATTTGTAATACCATCAATGTTCATGTGTTGCTAATTAATGTCGAAAAAACATGTGAAAGGTCAAAATTCTTAGTATTTAACAAAATAAACAATAAATAATATAGATATTTAACACTAATAGGAATATCTTTGAACGAATATAATTAAATTATAAAAAATAAAAAAATACAAGAAATATTAAAAAAATTATGTCGAGTTGTTAGATTATTTTTGCAAAAACTTATATATCATCATTTTTTTAATATATAAAAAATATAAATTAAATTATTTATCATACCAAATATAAAAACATAATAAAATTATTTATTTTGTATGTTTTGCTCAGGTAATAAACTAGTAGAAGAATAAAAAGAAAGAGGATTTGTTTTTATAAAACAGTTGTTTGAAAAAAGGAAATTGAAGGATATATATATAAATGATAAGAAACAAAAATAGGACTTAGAAAAATTAGATGTTTTTTTTGAGATAGTAATTTTTTGAAAAAAAAAATTATAATATAAATATAAAGAAATTGTAAGGAAAAGAAAAGAAAAAAAAAGATGATTTTTTATCGCAGTTTTTTTAGGGAAGAAAAATACAAAAACTAGGGTTTTGTTTTTTGTTTTTTTTTTTTTTTTTTTTTTTGGGGGGGGGGGGGTTTGTTTATAAGTATATACATAACAAGAAAATTTTAAAAAAAAATAATAGAAGGAAAAAATAAATAAATAAATAGCAGGTGTAGTTTGTGATGAGCATTTGGGATAAAATAGAAATTAGTTTTAGACCCGCGTTAAGTACGAGTTTTGAAATAATTTTTACATGGATTTTATTTGATTTATTCAAACATAATTTTATACTTGTTGTTTCAGAAAAAATATTTTGTATTAGTTAGTGGGGTTTGTATTGTCATTTTATTTTATTTATATTTCGGTGAATGAACTATGTATTATTTTGCAGAGTTTGAATTTTTTTTTTTTCTATTTTGTAATATTTGTTTTCAATTAGCATTATGAATATTTTACTTTTGGGTGTGGAAATTAAAAGTATTGTTTAATATTTGATAAAATGATAAAATTTTAATTCAACATAATTTTAATTTCAAAGAAATGTGTGCGTTCAAATTATTTAAAATAAAATTAATTAACAAATACTCTTAATAATTTAAATATACTCAAAATTCTGAGAAATAAGAAAAATAGTGTTGGCAAACTGTCAAAAAGATGGGATGTTATAGAAGGAAAATGAAGAGACAATGAACAATTAAAACTCAATTTTAAAAACTAAATTTAAGTAGTGGAATTATGAATATAAAATTAATTAAAAAACATTTTTTATAATTTAATATACTCAAAATCTTAAGAAAGAAGGGAAGAAGTGTTGGAGAGATCTCATTTATTGGAAGATTTGAGCTTCCACTTTTAGATTCTCTTGTATGATATGATCTGAAATTAGTTGTATAAATAAATTTTTTTTTAATTACTCTTATCAACACTTATATGAGAAACGAAGAATTAAAAAATATGAAAAAAAATTAAATAAAAAGTCTAGTAAATGAGTCATTCATGGTTTTTTTGTTATTTATTATAAAAAAAAATTACCTTTTATTTAAATGGAAATTTTCACTATTCCAAATATAAGAAATTTATTAAAATTCTTTAAACCCGTAATAAAATATAACAATTAAATTCACTAAAATTGTTATATTAATTAATGACAAATAATGCTTAAAATTCATTTAAACAAAATAAAATGTCAAAAGGGAGAGAAATTAAGGATAATTAAGAGAAGGGATTTTATTATATATAAACTATTTCATTTTGTTATTTTTTCCATTATTTGGTGAAGTAATCATATGAGAATTTATTTAGTAAGTATTTCACTAAGGTTCAAAAATTGTGGGTTTATGAATTTTCTAATTGTTATTTTCAACTATTTTTTGTTTTTCATTTTTAAGCTCGTTTTATATATAAAATTTGTTTAAAAAAAAAGTTTTTTTTAATTACTCTTGTCAACAACATTTATATGAGAAACAAAGAACATAAAAATATAAAAAAAAAAATACTATTTTTTAAAATAAAAAGTCTAGTAAGTGAGTCATTCATAGTTTTTTGTTATTTATCATTAAAAAAAAATATCTTTTATTTAAATGAAAAATCTCACTATTTGAAATACAAGCAAACTTTTAAAATTCTTTGAACTATATAGTAGTAGTATATAATAATTAAAGTCACTAAAATTATTATATTAATGATAGATAATACTTAAAACTCATTTACACAAAATAAAATATTAAAAGAGAGAGAAATTAAAGAGAATTAAAAAAAAAAAAAAAAAAAAAAGTTTTGTAAGGTCTCATTCCACCTTTTTAAAATCAACTTGGTCCAAAAAAAAAAAATCATCTTCTACTTTTAAAATCAAATCTCACTTGATCCATATAATTTGCAAATTCGTCTATTTTTAGATAAACACGTTCTTCACATTTTATATGAAAATATAATTTTGTAATTTATAGAAGACAATGCACATGCTTCCTCCATAATACAAAAAGAATTTATGGATCAAGTTTTTTTTTATCCAAACACTACTTTTCAAAATATAATATAATATATATCTGCAGACAGTGTTGAAAATCCAGTTCTACTGCCACCAATGAAATGAAATAATATATTTAACACCCCATCCAAATATTTTAAGTCAACCAATCCAAACATTTTAAATCCACCAATCCAACATTTACGTCAATCCATTTAAAATAATATATTTAAACCAACCAATTCGAGCAGTTTATTGTATAATAAAATACTGCACACCACCTCCTACTAGCCATAGGATCATTTAACCCTATGATCGGGAGTAACGACGGTACTATGACCTGCATAACTGTGTCATCTAATGTGATCAATAGTGTTAGGGCCATTTATTTTCCTCAATGGTAGGGGTACCACCCGTGGAATTTGCACTCCAGACGGGTCAATCCACATCTCGCAGGTCATTCTCCTGGCGAGAAGAAATTCACATCTCGTAGGCTATACCCGCCTAACGAGAAGAAATACATATCTCTTAGGTCTCCGCCCAACTAGAAGAAATCAACATCTCGTAGGTATCCGCCTAACGAGAAGAAACCACATCTCGTAGGTCTTCGCCTAACGAGAAGAAATCCACATCTTGTAGGTCTCCGCCTAACGAGAAGAAATCCACATCTCGCCAGTCATATCCGCCGGACGAGAAGAAAGCTATGGCATAGCAGGATAATAAAATCACTTTTCATCCTTTAAAATTTTACTTGATCCATGAATCATCATAAAACCGTCCATTTTATCAAACTTTTTTTTTTTTTTTTTTTTCATAATTTAATACGAAAATATAATTTCATGATTTATGTAGAAGACAGTATACACTTTTAAATGAGTAACTCAAATTTAGTGACAATTTCCAATGGTCCATAACTAACACGACACTCACCCAGACTTATTTAACTCATTATCGAGTAGCTTCATTAATGCACCGTCATCTCAGATGTTAATATGTTCAAATTTAAAACGATAGGGATCAAAGTGAAATAATGGTAATAACACATTGGTATAAGGTGTCTAACCTCCCACAAACATAACGGAGACGTCAATGCCTATATGTATATTATTAATCTCACCGCTAGATATTAATATTTTTATCCACAATCACACATTGAAGTTCATTCACTATCACATATTAGTACCAATAAAATGCCCAACGTTTCGTTTATAAACTTCCGAGAATTTTTATCACTTAATCGAACAAATTTTTCAACATCAGTGGTTTATGCAATTATTACAAAGCGCAATTTAATATCAAGTCCCAATTTGTCAAGTCAATATTAATATTAACAATTTAATATGATCAAATTGAAACTATAGGAATCAAATTATGCAATTTGGCTAACCAAAAGTTTCACCTAATCAACCAAACAGGTATACAAGTATGAGTCATTACAGTCCCAGTCAATTGTAACACGTAAACAATCACCAGATTAAACCTAGAGTTAGTTGATTAAAGCTTACTATTTACAATTTAATTGTCCCATGAATTATTTACCGTAATTCTTTTTTTTTTTTCTCACTTTTATTTCGTGATTTCTATTAAAATTATTATTTTCATATTAAATAATTTATTATCAATGATGGGTATTATAACCTTGTCTCAAGACGGTCGCAAACCCCACTCTGATACCACCTATAACGGCCTGGTTTCCTAGGGCCGCTACTATGGTTTCTCTTATAGAGAATTTCTACCCAAAACGAATAACCGATAATTTATTAGGTGTAAATGCGAACAAATTTCATTTACTACGGCAATAAATTTCTTTTATAAATATATCGACAATGATAATTAAAATTTATATCCAAAACAAATTTGTTATCCATCTCTTTATCGAATATAATAATCGGTTTTATTTATATACCAATTTGGTGTATACTATTTATCAATTTATAACTAAAGCCGACTGGTCAAATCTTCTATCTACCAATTTCAGTAAATTTTATAATAATAACGATAATTTGAGTCGCCGATTTTTCTACGGTAATTATAATAATCTCGATTTAGATATGACCAAATAACCGATCATCTATTTTGATTTAAATCCCCAAATTTTATATATAACGGCGACAAAACTTATAATTTAATAATTTATAAAACCGTATATTTAATAGTTCCAAAATTTAAAAATTTTATAAAACCGATCGACCGAATTTAACTTCTAGAAAATCCAATAGCTTTTTGAATATGTCGGCGATAGATAATTAATAATTCAATTTATAAAAATATTTCCAATTTACAATCCAGTAGCAACTAATAATTACCGAACTCATAAGTTTAAAACCGAATTTTCAACATTTAATTAAATCGGTTTTCTTAAAACAATTTTTATTCAAACCGCATATTCATTATGTTAAAAGAGTTAGAGATTTTACAATGACTATGATAATTATAATTGTCGTTTCCTCCGATTATAACAATAAATAATAAATACAAGTTTTACAAATAGAAATTTCATATACAATATCTCTTCTCTCGTTTTCTCTCATTTGACCCTGCAACCAAAAACTATGGGGTTGTGAGCCAACGCTCAGTAGAACTACAACCCCTCTACTACGTGCATTTAATTTTTAATACGCCACTTAAAACACCTTAGCATGTTTTTCATATAATTTCTATATAATCAAATAGAATCAAAATAATTCATGCGAACAAATGACGCTAAATATACCGATAATGATAGCACAAATGTCACATTGAGAAAATTAAATGCATATATTAAAAGAGTTAGGAATTCTACCTCTTCCGAATCGTCCGTCTGCTGCGAGATGAATTTTGGATTTTATTGGGGTTGTTTGTGTAATTTTTTTGTTTTGTTTTGTTTTTTTTTTTTTTCTTTTTCTTTTTCTTCTTTCTTTTTCTTTTCCCGCTTCTTCTTCCTGCTTCTGATTTGCTGGTTCTTGCCGCCGACTGACTCCACTCGCCGCTGACCTTCACCCGGGCGATCAAAACGCACCGATCACAACTCGACACCGAACACCCAACAGCACACACCAAACACACGGCCGGACGATGAACTCCGTCACACCCACTGCCGGACCAAACAAACAGACACACACACCTATCTGACCGAACACCCACACACACACACTCCGGCGACGTCGACGGCACCCCCCACACAGTCTGCACACCACCGGCGAACAGACACCCACCTACTGACTGCTCTCTCTCCTCTACTCTCCACTTTGGCGACGACGGCGACGATCAAAACACGCACCACCGCCACCTCCGTCACCGATCAGAATACACACTCACACCACAACGATCAACAACATCCACCCACACAGCCGACCAACCACCCCGCGACGATCACCTGTCGATAAACAGCCCACACCGCCGGACCGAACTTCTCTCTCTCTCTACCCACTCCGACAACTCACCTACGGCCGGAACAACACACCCACATATTCGTATCAATTGGACACACACACACCCAGAACACACAAACACACACAGACCCACATCCCCTGCTGACGATCACACTCCGCCGGCCAACGACACCACCTCTGATCCTCTCTCTCTCTTCTCTGCTCTGTTTGTTCTTCTTCTTTGTGTTTTGTGTCAATTTTCTTTGTGTTTTGTGACAATTTGTATAGTGCTCATACCTATATATATGCATGAAGGAAGTAGTGTGAGCTTGATCCTTGCTTTGCCACGTCCGTCCCGTTTCTCCGTTCATGATTTGGGATGATCTCAGCAGCCTATACATATATGTGTGTATATATATATGTTAATCTTTTTCCCTAATTACATTATTCACCCCTTAATTTTCTTTAAGTTCTTAGTTAGACCCAAATTCTAATTTTAATATTTTAAAAATTTAAAATTGACCCCTAAAATTTTAAATTTAAATAATAAATAATACCATCTACCCCGTTATTTCTAAATGTGCTAAAATACGTCTTAAATAAAAATCAAGGTCTTACGTATATGATATAGATATAGATATTGATATAGATATCTAATTGTTAATTTTGACTCTTTATTTTGTTTGTAATTTTTAAGCTTGTTTTGTATATTAATTTGGTTGCACAAAAAAATTAATTACTCTTGTCAACACTTATATGAGGAAAAAAATATAATTTATTTTAAAATATATATTATTCTAAATAGAAAGTCTAATAAATGAATTATTTATAGTTTCTTATTATGCATTGTAAAAATAAATTACCTTTTATTTAAATGAAAAATCTCAGTACTTGAAATAAAAGTAATTTTTTAAAATTCTTTGAACCCACTTTTACAATAATAAATGACAATTAAATTCACTAAAATTATTATATTAATGATAAAAAAAAAATAATAAATAAAAAAAAAAAAAAAAACTTATTTAAATAAAAAAAAATATTAAAAGAAAAAAAAAATTAGGAGAATTAAGATAAAGGGTTTTGTGGGGCCTCATTCGAATTTTAGTTTCTTATATAGATATTTCATATAAGTTGTTTTAAAATAAAAATTTGAGTAATGGTTTGTTAGTTGAGTGGGCAATCTGATGCAACAACTCAAACATTAAAGGTAATACGTGATTAGAGCAAATCAGGAAGGATTAATGATATTTGTCCTTCAATTTTTGGGCTAATGGTGAAAATACTAAAGATTTCTCAATCCACTTGGGGATAAGTAATGGAGAACTCCAGAACTTTACCATCGCTCGTCTACCTACACAAATTCTTACTTCGAGAGGGTTCATCCCAATGAACAACCTTGAGCATGAGGATAAGTATCTAGGTAAAGAAAATTGCTTCAATGGTTTTCTTGAAAATTAGAGTTTAGTCCCAATTATCTGACTTTTATTATTTATAAATGTCTTTGGCAGGAGATGATTAAATTTCATGGATAAGTCGTCGCTAATGAGTTCTCTCCATGTGGGATCCAACCAGTTGCGGCCACTGAAGGAGCGCAAGAGGGAAGTTTCATGTGACGGGGAGATCCACATGAATCCATCAGGTGGGCGCATGAGGACCCAAATGAGACGCGGGTATTGGGATTCGTTAATAGGATCAATACCACATGGCTAAAGACATTAATACTAATTATTATCAAATACAAATTTAAATAAAAATAGTATTTGGGATTTGAATTTGGCATGGAGTAGAAGAAATAAATAAATCTTGAGGAATAAAGACATAAGATAGAAATGAAAATAAAAAACAGCATAAATTTAATTTCATCGAGTATTTAATTTTTAATGTGAATTTATGTGCATATCTAAAATTAATCTCAACCATGTACGTATAAAATGGTCGTATGGAAATATCAAAATTGACCACCCCATGACTACAAATATGATTAAGGTTGCGATCAAACTTTTTGTTCTCATTCTCGTTATCTACATTTTCACATCGATAGCTGGAAGAGGAGGCAGTGGTTCCAGATCTGGATGTGGCGGCAGTTTTAAAGGAGGAGGAGGGAGGAGTAGCGGCACAACAACTCCCCATGTAATTGTTATCCCTGTCAATCACCGATCAGCCGCTGCAATTAATGGGTGGCACACCAACTATCAAATGTCCCTCCTACTCTTTTCATGCATGTCCATTTTCTATTTGCTCAATTGTTAAAGCTTGAGGAGGTTTAAGGGTTTGTTTGGCACACTAAATATCAATAATTTATTTGATTTTAAAATAGAATTTCTAAATAAATTGTGAGATGAATTTATTTGTTTTGTAATCTCGTTTCCAGACAATGAAAAAACTGATTTTTATTGTGACTTTTAAAAGCAAAAGAAAATGTTTTTAATTTGTTTTAGAGCTTTTGCACCTTTTACCTCTGAAGTTTCAGAGAAATCTCACTTTAACCCTTGTCCTTTCAAGTATCAAAATCGTGTCAAGTCAATCATTCCGTCATTCCTTACGACGAAATTTACTCACGTCGGTGATTCCGTGTTTGACGCAAAATTAATTTTCACCATAAAAATAACAGAATTACCAATTTGAAATTATTTGATACCGTTTGGATACTTCAAAATTTAATATGTTCAAATTGAAAATATAGAGGTTAAAAGTAAAATTTCCAAAATTTCAAGAATGCGAAGTTTAAAAACCTCTTTATTTAATGTATGACAAAAACAATAATTTTTTTTTTTTTTTTAAATTTGAAGAACTCTCCAAATTTCCTTTAAAAAAATTGCAGCGAACTCAAAATTTGAAAACATAAATATTAAATTAGGTTAATTACACTTTATCCCCCTGTAGTTTGGCCCATTTTCATTTTATCTCCCTGTGGTTTAAACATCGCCACTTACTCCCCCTGTGGTTGTTGGACTTAAGTGCAAAGGTTACTCCGTTAACAGAAAACATGAAATGTCAATTTTGCCCTTCCATAATTATTCACAATTATTGGGGTGTAAAGTGTAATTAACCCTTAGCTCCTTAAAAAAAATCCTTCTCTCTCTAGAAAAATGGGCTCTAACCCTACGGAGGCTCTTTCCTCTCAAGAGCCGCCGCCTCCTCTGCTTCCTTCTCAACCTCCGTCCACACCCAACCTCGCTCCAAACATCGTCCACCCTCCACCTAAATCATCTTCACAAATCTCATTTGCTCAAAAATCCTTTGCGAGTATACTGAACAAGAAAGATTAGTTTATTCCCAAAATCCAAACCTATCACTGGACTTGAAATCAGGTGTCAACATTGGTTTTCTCTATCAAAAGACTGTGGATTGGTTGCGGCTCGCATGGATTTTGGCAGGCAATCCTCTGGATGGATCTGGACGGCAGTGGCCGGATCTGGACGCTCTCACCGGACCAGCATCGTCGCTACTAGTTTGTCCCTTTCTCGCGCGATTGTCCTCTTTCAGTGAGTAGTTAGGGATTCGATTTGGCTTCGAATGGTTAGGGATTTCATGAATCCCATAGTCTATGTTTATGTTCTGCAATTTTTTGTTCCCAAATTTGTTTCTATTTTGGGAACAAAACATAAAATTTTGCTGAGATCGTCTTGATCGTATTTCAGTGCAGTATATTTTCTTGTTCTCTAATCGCATTTTGGATTCGGATTTTGAACCTAAACCATCTCCTTGATTATGTTTCTTATGCTTCTCCGGCATCCGTCGTCTTCAATTTAGGGTTTCAAGCTCTACAATTCATCTCTAACACTACACTGTAAGCTCCTATTCTCAATGTAAAGCAATGTTTGTTATAGATAGAAAATCATCTGCATGAGGTTTGATTTTGCCCTTTTTTTGTTGCTGAGAAAATTGGAGTTAATTTTAACCTGAAATTTTGCGGTAAGTTTTGGATCTAGTGATGTTCTTATCTATTTTTGTTTAAATTCGGATTTGGTTCATTTTTTTTGTTCTGATTTGATTTTGATTTTTGTTTAGAAGGGTTTGATTGAAGAATGATTACTGTAATGAATTTGGTGAGCAAAGCAATGAATAGTGGAGAAGAGCTTGGATTGGCAGTTATGGCACGCCTGTGACGGTGGCATGGTCCAAATGCCGCCGGCGAACTCGAAGGTGTTTTACTTTCCTCAGGGACACACCGAACACAACAACGGGGCCGTCAATTTTGGCAATTTCAACGAATTCCGCCTTTGATTTTGTGTAGGATTTCGAACATCAAATTCATGGCCGACACTGAAGAGCTTCTGATTGTTTCGGAATTGTTTTCGAAGATGTTGGATTCGATTAGCTTTTGATTTTGAATATGTTTACTTGTTTAATCAGATCTGGGAGAAGAAGCCACCGTGAATAGGGGCTCTCTGAACTGTGAATTCATTTCTTATATTTTTATTTTTATTTTCAGTTGATGTCCCCCCCCCCCCAATCAATCTATATATACACAAAAACACCATATCAAGATGTGTTTTCAGGTCAAAACACCAAAGAAGGGGGCCTCCTTTCATGACCAGCGAAGACAGAAAGGAGGGAAGAGAGAGAGAGGAGGGCCAAACTACCAGAGAGAGAGAGGAGAAAGAGAATCAAGTAGGTTCAAAAAAACATTAAGTATTTTTGACATTTTATACCCCTAAAGTTTGACCATTATTTCTTTTATTGTTTAATAAAAATGAGACTTTTTTTTGTCTTTTAGTTTTTACTTTTTTTTATTTCATTTTTCTATAAAGAAACTTTTTTTTTTTAAAAAAAAAAGGTTACAATTCAATTGAAATATTTTTAAATGAAATTGAATTTAATTTCAATTAAATTCAATTCAATTGAAAATATTTTTACTTGAATTCAATTGAAATTAAATTCAATTGAAATATTTTTAAAAATTGAAATTAAAAATATTTTCAATTGAAGTGAAGTATTTTACTTGAATTCAATTGAAATATTTTTAAAAATTGAAATTAAAAATATTTTTAATTGAATTGAAGTCAATTGAAATACTTGAATTCGAGTAAAAATAGTTCAATTTAATTGAAATATTTTTAAAAATTTAAATTAAAAATATTTTGAATTGAATTCAAGTACAAATATTTCAATTGACATCAATTCAATTGAAAATATTTTTAATTTTAATTTTTAAAAATATTTCAATTCAATTGAATTCAAGTAAAAATATTTTCAATTAAATTGAATTCAATTGAAATTAAATTCAATTTCATTTAAAAATATTTCAAGGAAGAAAAAATAAAATACACAATAACCCCTCAAGATATTGAATATTATATACAGAAACATGGAGGGTAAAATAGAAACAAGAAAAATGCATTTTGGAGGGAAAAACACAAAAAAAAAAAAAACACGCCCATTCTCATAACTGGCACGTGACCCGCACATTTGTCAACTTTGACAGAAAGTGTTAGATTTGCACTTAGGCTCAAGACCACGGGGAGGTAAGTGGGGACGTTTGAACCACATGAGAGTAAAGTGTAAATAGACCAAACCATAATGGAGTAAAGTGTAATTAACCCTATTAAATTTATCAACAAAGTTTGATTAGTAGAAGAGAGATGGCTTCATAGTGAGCTGCGAAATTTGAGACATGTGAAAAAAAATTAAAATAAAATAAAATAAAATATAAGGTGTCAAGTCGACCTTTGTTTACACGCTACATTTTGTATGTTTGAATGGAATGGAATGACAATATGATTGAAAGTAGGGTTGATTATATTTTACTCCGTCGTGATTAGACCGTTTTGCACTTTGCCTCTCCGTAGTATTCGTATCACCACTTTGCCCCTTGTGGTTAGACCTTTGTTATACTTTATCCCCCTCATCAACACTTTGTCCCCCCTATGGTTATGCCTACATTAAGTGGTAAAGTGTAACAAAGCCTAACTACAGGGGCAAAGTGATGACGAAAATACTACAGGAGAATAAAGTACAAAACGGTCTAATCTTTGGAGGGTAAAGTGTAATTAACCCTTGAAATTACTATAGTAATAGAATAGAATGGACCGAATGGTCATTTCCATTCCTATGTTAATGACAAAAGGAATTAGATATGATATTCAAATGATCATTCTCATTCCAATATTTGATTAATGTTGGGATTAAACTAAGAATATAATGTATTTACGGAATAAAGTCTCCACTTGAAATATATATATATATACATAATAAAATATATTCGAATATAAATCAAATGAAGTTTCAAATAAGAGGGGTGTGTGTGTATACAGAAGAGATCTAGAGAGAGAAGAAGAAAAAAAAAATGAAAGAGACAGTGGACACGGAGATGGGGGCGGCAAGGGGTGGGCAGTGGTAGTACTAGTGGGGGGGGCGGGGGGGGTTGGAGGGTTAGTTAGAAGATGAGAGACAAAATCTGACACCAGTTGCCGGTGTCGGATTCTCACCAGAAAAGATGGTGTAGGGAGGAAGGAGGGCAAAAGAAGTGTTAAAAAAAAAAAAAGATATATATTTATTAGATTTCAAAGGATAAAATAACAATTTAATTAAATTTTTCAAAGGATAAAATAATAATAGAATTTTTATTGTTTAGCCCAAATTTTACACCCTCTCTCTTCATTGAACCTTTTAACTAAAAAAAGTTATTATTTAATCCTTATTTATTATTATTTAGTCTTTTGATAGTTCAAAAAATAACAAAAGGACAATTATACCCCTCTATAAATAAAAATACCCTAACCCTAATTCTCTCATTCTTAGCCCCTCTCTCTTTCTCAATATTTTATGTAGCCCACCACCATTAAGCATCCTAATCTCGCCGTCGTAGCCGCTCGCCTCTTGCTGCCGCTCGCTGTTGTTCACCACTCGTTGCTCCCCGCTCGATTGTCTCTCTCTCTAACTTGAGAAATCTCAGATCTGGAATTTTTCAGATCCGATTCGTATTGTTGTCGTCCTATATCGCCCCTCGTCGTCGTTCTGCTTCGATCATCGCCGTCCGATGTCGTTGTCTTTTACCGTTCGCAGTCGTTTACTGACGTTCTCCGTTGTTCACCGTTGTTTTTCCGCCAACGGTGGTCTACTGCCATCATCCTCAACCCAGAGTTCGATGTCAGCTCTCTCTCTCTTTCTCTCGTACTTTCCAGATCTGGTTTGATTATTCCTGAATATTGATGTTCAATGTTCATGTGAAATAGTCAGATCTTAATGTTCATTCACAGTGTGTGGTTTGGTGGATGTTTATTTGCAATTTGATGAATATTCATACTGATTTTTATTAGGTCTATTTTCATTTTGTTGATTTTTGTGATTTTTTTTTTTTTTTTTTTGCCTATTCGTGTGAATGTTCTTTTCGTTAATTTAGGATTCTTCAATATTTTTTTATTTATTTTTTGTAAATGTTCGATCAGGTTTCAGATGAGTTGGATTTAGTTTTCGGGTGTATTTGTCATTTATGGTTGATGAATATTCATACCGATTTATTTTATTTTTATTTTTATTTTTTTTGTTCTTAGGGATTTTCGATGTCTTAATTTGTTGTTCGTAATGTTTTGGGTGAACATTCATGTGGTTTATGTTCTAATTTATTTTTTGTTGATCTATTTTTATTTTTATTTTCAGGTGGTTTTGGTGAAGGTTCATACCGAGATTGTATTTTGTTAATTTGTTCACATAAAGAACAATTAACATTCACAACAGCAGAATCATAGTAAAAATATATTAAAATGCTTAAAAAAAGTCAAATAAAATATGAATGTTCATATCTTGATTTTTTTAAGAAAATGACATTGTACGTAAATAATAGAAGAAAGATGGTTAAAGAATAGAGGATTATTTTCTAAAAATATTTAAGGACTAAAAACTTTATTATGGTAGTTGGGGGTCTATTTTCCAATTTATATATCTCTTAAGGACTATAAAATATTTTTTTCAATAATAATCATATTATACTACTTAAAAGTATAAGCCACACATCTCTAATGAACCACAGCTCAAATTGGACCATCTCTGTAATTTCCTTATTTGCATAAAATCAATGACCCATATTTTCCCTCTCTTTACCTCTATTATAATAGACGGTCAAGAACTATTATTTGCCACCAGGAATATCATATCCACTCCCCCTTTCCTAAATCCCATTTCCCCACTTCTTCATCTCCCTCTCCCGCAGCCGACTTCACTTTTTTGGAGAGGAGCTATGGAAACGTTATGTAATATCTCCCTGCTCAAACAGTCACCGCATACGTCGCCGATGAAACTCTTTCTCATCTCCCTTCCCCCTCACGATGGCGACGACGGAGATTTCTACTCTCAACGACAAAGTCGGTACCTCGGTTCAACCTGACGCTCAATCTCCCTTCTCACAGACCCGTAGCAGACGAAAACAGAAAAATCTTAGACCCGACGCTTGATCTCCCTTCTTACAAAGTCTCCGTGAGCACTGATGTCGAAACCACCAAATAGCGTCAGAGACTACAATAATTCCCACTTGCGACGACGACAGTCGTGATTCCTAATTGCACCACCGACAACAGCACTCCGTTCAACCATCTTTATTGTCGTAATCGTCGATTCATAACTGTTCATCATCATAAACACTTCAGGTTCATCTCTCTGTCTCTCTCTCTCTACCCCCTATGATAGTCTCCTTCAAATCCCAAATTGGAGCTCAATTAGGCAACATATAAGTTCAATTTCTATAGATATGTCCTCAATTTGTTTAGATCTAATTTTTAATTGTATATATATTGCCCCAATTTTTGCAGATCTGACAATATCGTTCAACAACCTTTCTCCATGCTCTATCTCCTTCCTCATAGAAAGCCGACTAAGCCGATGCATGTAAAACGAGCAACTGTGTTCAGTAATGGCGGTTATTCACACTGTACACGCTTTCCATCACCACGACCGCCAAAGTTTCATCCCTCTCTCTACCTGTCTTCCATTCGTATCCATAAAAAAATTGATTTTGAGCTCAATTAGGCTAAATATAAGTCCGATTTCTATAGAGATTTCCTGGATTACTGTGAATTGTAAGCTCTGATCTCGAATTCTGTTGATATTCCAAACTTTGTTCTTCTTACACTGATTTGTAAAAAAAAATTGGAGTATTTTTCACATATATATTGTATATGTCTTACCCTAAATTTTGTAGCTTTGCCACTTTGTTCTCATTTCCATGATTTGGAGTATTTTTCACATATATATATATACTAGGGCCTAAAGGCACGGGCGAAAAAAAAAAAATTTGAACCTTAAAGAAACCGATATAAACTCCTCTATTTATACAACATTCTATACATATTTTATTAAAAATCAACAATAATTAACATTTAAATATTACTATCTAATTACTTAGATTTTGTTTATTAAAATAATACCACAATTTGTAATTTTTTATCTCTTACTTTAACTTTTTTTTATATTTAAAATTAATTAAATTACCCTATTAATATATACTCCAAGTACTTTAGAAATGAAATTGCAAACCAAACAACCCTTAGGACTAATACCATTTTGAGTTTAAAAAATTATACAAAGAAAAAAAAAACATTTTTATGACCAATCAAAACACTTTTTACTTTTGATGTTCAGCTTTTTAATAGATGATCAACTTGATTTTGAAACATTCTGAAAATTTTCAAATTATCCATCTCCCAAACAGGTTATAGTTTCCGAAGTGACAAACACCACGTTTTGATCCAAAATCGAACACCAAACCAAATGGATCTTTATTCGAACTCATCCAACTTCCAATTCCAGTCATATTCTGCATAGATAGACCTCCAAGATTCAAATTTTTAGTATTACTACCAATGTTAACATTGGTGTTAACATTTGATGCACTTGTATAACATTGGTATTGCCTAGTTTGGGCAATGAATCAGTCATGCTCCCTATCAAATAAGCACTCCTAGTTTAGACAATGAATCAATCATGCTCCCTATCGAATAAACACTCTTAAAAAATTAAAAATATTGACATAATTTGCTTTGTTTATATGACACACTCCATTATTCGAAAGTTATTTTCAAATGAAGATAATCAATAATTAATGTAAAAAAAATAAAAAATAAAAATTGGACATAACTCCCTTTATTTATATGACATTCGAAATTATCAACTCTTGTTTTATAACAAAACACTGACAAACACAACCAATATCAATCAGGCATGACAACAACAAACACAATCATATCATACAACAATAAGACCATAATCTACAATATGAATTTTAACAATACGACGAATAATAACTATGTATATATATTATAAATTTAGTAATATAAGTCCACCACCCAGGACACTAGAGCCCACCACCTAGGGCTACTGGAACCTACCTTAATTATACTTTGTCAAGTCATAGATTTCTCCATTTATCTTCAATATTTGAAGTAGCACATGTTTGTATATCTTCAAGTGAAAATCAAACACAAAAATTATCAACTGGACAAATAAATTAGAATCATATTTAAGACAAACAAATAAATAAGTCAACTCATGTTAGGGAAAATTACCTTAAAGATAGACTCTCAAACCAAAAATTAAAGACAACATTAGAGCATACTAAACAATTGGAATTTACACTAAGGGCATGTTTGATAAAAAAAATAAGTGCTTAAAACTGATTATATTAAGTACTTAAGTAATTAAGTTTGTTTGATAAATGTAATTAGTATCACTTAATTAATTAAGTTAACTTAAAAATTAAGTCAAAATGTGAGTAAAAAATTAAGTCAAAATCCCTTCACTTATTTCATTTTGCTTAATGCACTCTATTATTTCCCACTTAAAAAAAATATGTTTTGACTATTTTACCCTTGATTCCCTATTAGGGTTTAATTAGAATTAGGATTAATGAGAATTGAATTAATTTTGGATTATTTTATGATTTTAATTTTATTTTATATTTAAATTATTGTTATAATTTAATTTAAGCAATTAAATTACATAAAAAAAATACATAATATTTACATATTTTTGGGTTAATTTCTACTTTTAATTTTAATATAATTTTATTTTTTTTAAAATGGCACCCTGATTTTATTGTTTTGTTCTCAATTTTTTTTTTCACATTATCTTGATTCAAAAGTAGTTATGTAAATTAAATAATTTTCAGCATACAAATTTTGTACTTATCGAACTAAAAAAAATTCAGTACTTAAATTTTCAACACAATTTTATCAAGCAACCTTCTTAAATTTTCAGCACTTAAAATTTCAGCACTTAATTTTTAGCACTTAAATTTTTAGCACTTAAAAATTAAGTCGTTATCAAACAAGCCCTAAATGTTACAAACATAACTCCAGTTTTTAATAATCTTGTAAAAAAATTATCACTACGTAGAAAAAAAAAATGACAAATAATTAGATCTCATTTAAATGCATAAAATCAAACATTATTAGGGATTCCGTTTCACATTGACTTTATTAGCTAAATTTCATAAAATTAGGGATTTTGTTTCACACAAATCTGTTGACATTATTGACTCTAATATGTTGCAAACAATGCAATTCATGGACAATTAGTTAGTTAACCCCTAAACTAAACAAACCATATATTTCAAACAACATTCTCTAAGAAAAACGGATGCAAACTTCCATAGCTAAAAAAAACATAGCGAAATATTAACAGAAGTAATCCCAATACATTTACATACTCACTTAACAACATAGAATCTGTAAAGAACCAATTAACCCTAATTCTTTAGACAAACTAAAGCAAAAACAAATTTTAGAACAATAAACAAATTTCTTAAACAATTAAAGAAATTAGCACCGATGAAATTGCAAAATATCACTTCATCACCATTGTTTTCACTTTCCAATCATTTCTTGAGGTAAATCAAATTAAAAATAAATATTATGATTACTGAATTGGTAAGTTTGATCATTCAATCTTTTAACCCATAGTTTCGAGGTTTTAGTATTTAAGGTATACATTTCATACATTTAAGAGTAGAAATTTCGGTGTAATTTGTTTAGTGTTTTTGTTCCGTGCTTCCGTTTCCATAAAACTCTGAAGAGAAACAAAAATCTAGAAACCTGAAAATGTCTGTTTTTGTTCCTGAATTTCTGTTTCTGCTCCCGTAAAACCGATTGAAAAAATGTGTTTATATTTTGTTCCTATATTTTAGGACAATTTTTTCCGGAAACGAAAATCTGAGAGACAAATATAAAATCTAAGAGACAAATATAAAATCTAAGAGACAAATATAAATTAAATGACCACCACATAAACAGAAACACAAATTAAAATGAATACATGAAAATTTTGGGAATGGATTTGAAGAGGAAAGGTAGAGGTCAAATTTTGGGAATGGAGATGGCGATAAGATTGATAGAGCAAATAAGTCGATTGCAATTATGGCGGGATTGTGAGAGATTTGGGGGTTTATTTGTAGATAGGGAAACTATAGTGTTGTGACTTGAGAGATTTAAAAAAAAAAAAAAAAATCAATCAAAACCGTTGGATCAAAACGATCCCATAGTAAAAAATGATCAAAAAATCTCAACCCATGATTTAATCTGATCTGATGGCCAAAAATGTCTCTTGTATCATTCAATTTCGACCGTTAGATATTCGATCCAAGGGTCTAAAATGTCTCAAATATAAAATGTCTCCAGGTGTAATCTCAACCGTCAAATATTCGATCCGACGACTCAAAATGTCTTAAAATGTAAATATGTTGTGATTTATATATATATATTCTCAGTTTCAATTTTGTTTCAGTTTTGTTATCTTTTTTCCAAAGTAACAATAATAAAATGATTTTTCAAACTAACATATTTCTAAAGAAAAAAAAAATGTAAAACTCTTGGAAAAGTAGATATACATATCATAGTTTGAATGAAGAGGTTTTTTTTTTTAAAAAAAATGTAAAACTTACATAGTTTTATAGATCATTAATTATCCTTTGAATGCTCAACTGATTTTTACATTTTTCCGTTCTACAAATCTGTAAAACTGTTGACTGGCTTGGAGATGGTTGGGCAGGAGTAGTCAAAGAAGATGAAGTGATGGACATATGGAGAAATGAAGAAAAAGAAAAAAAGAAAAAGAAAAATAATGTTATATTTTGAATTGGCCCCTTATATTTTAAATTAGACCATGTTTGATAACCAAAAATTTAAGTGCTAAAATTATAAGTGTTGAATATATTAAATATTCAATTTTTTTTTAATATTTTTAACTTCAAAAAAATTGTACAAATTTTTATTCCTAAAATAATTTTTACAATTTTATTTTTCTAAAATATTCTCTCTCTACAAATGGGGCCTTAGTGTTAAAATTAAGCTTATTAAAAATTTTAAAAGGTATAAATGTTCTTTTACATTAATAATCTAATTTCAATTGACTTTTGTCCGTTGGCCGTTGAAAGTTAACAGACTATCGCAGTTAATTCTTAAGCATAGCTTAAGGGGTGTCATTGGCAATAAGGGTGGAAAGTGAAATTAGATCTAACTATATAGGTGTATAAAATTTTATATAATTATATTTTTGTTTGTGGGTGGGTAAATGTTTAAATAATTATTTTTTCCTTTGTGCTTTGTAATTGTTTATATAATTATATTTTTATTTGTTGACATATAAAGGTTTGTATAATTATTACTTTTTTAGGTATGTAAAGGGTTTTTTTTTTTTTTTTTTTGTTGTTGTATAATTGTATTCATAATTATTATTATTTTTGTTTGTGGATGGGTAAATGTTTATGTAATTAATTTTTTATTTGTGGGTGTGAATGTTTTTATAATTATATTTTGTTTGTCGGTACGTAAAGGGAGATTAGTTGTTTGAAGAGGTGATGGAAGATAAAAAGATAGAAAAAAATTTAAGATAAGTACAGGAAAAAAAATTTAATGATAAACATTAATAATTTTAAAGATTGTTTTGTAGTTTACAATTTTATCAATTGTTTAATATTCAAATAAAAAATATATATTAACATAATTTTTCTTTAAAATCGCATGTGGATGTAAAACTCATTAAATTAAGTAACGGTGCCTTTAAGAGAATCAAAGCTCTTAACCTTTATGATTAAATAATAATCAAGAAGTGGGAATGTGGCACTCTAATTTTTGTCCATTTCTTTTTTTTGAAAAAATAAAATAAAATCACAAATCGCAAGCAGCTTTTGCACATGGTGAGCATTTGCTATATTTGGATTTTATTTATTTATTTATTAAGCCGTGTTCAACTATTGCTTTTGGGCTTTTTCATCATAAGGAAAGAAGGGAATAGCTTTGCATTTAAAGTTCAATCTGTTTGGGGAAATTATGTCTATTTTATTGAACCTAAATTATGGATCGATGTAATTTTTTTTATTAATTCATCTTTGGTGTATGCTTTGACATATTGCTTTTGCTTTTCTAGGTTTATTTTTCCCTTTGATTTATAATATTTTTGTAATGTATTTTTGGTGTAATGTTCTAATTAAAATTAATTCCCATTCTAATATTTAGTTAATGTTTGGTCGAATTTTTAGGCCGATAAAATATTAAAATTTAATCTTATATAATTAAGATTAACTAATATCAAATTTACCTTGTAATTGATTAATTCCATATTTTGTGAGATTAGAATATACCAAATATAGGAATGTAATGATGATTTCCATTATCATTCCAATCCTTTGTGGAATCCCAGTTACCAAACATGTTAGTAAGGGTAAAAAGTGTAATTTAATCATAGTGTTTATGAACCCTACACCGCACTACCGGGGGTACAGGATCATATATGAACGGTCCCAAAGCATCAAGCAAACCATTCCACTACCCCGGCCGAGGAGGAAAGGCTACGAACAGAAAGGGTTTCCGCTTTCCACTTCCCACCGCCCATGAACATGACTAAGGTTCAACATGTTCTTCTCCTCATGCTCGTCATCCACGTCTTCACGTCGGTGGTTGCAGAAGCCGCCCGCGGCGGAGGAGTCGGCGGAAGTCACGGCGGAGGAATCGGCCACGGAGGAGGCGGCGGCAGAAGAGGAGGAGTGATTATCGGTGGCGTCGGTGGTGGGTCATTATCAAATGCTCAAAGGCATCATCACAATGGCTCGTCTTCCCCCGCCGTAGCTTGTGGATGGCGCACCAATTACATTATGCGCCTATTTTTATACGTGTTGCTAGCATATATTTACTCCATGTCCTAAATATAAAGGAATTTTAATATCTAGATGTCACACGAAAGGTAGTGTTTCTGTTCCCATACAGAAACAGAAATATGGGAACAAAAATATTATGTTTCTGTTCTAAGTTTTGAGGGAATGCAAACAAAAATCTAGGAACCAAATTCCCACGTGTATTGGTTCTCTATTTACTCAAATCTCATGCATAAATTTTAAGAGCCTTAAGGGTTTTTTTTTGTTTGAAACTGCGTAGCCTAATGCCCTTTATTTTGGTGGCCTTTGATATGGGCTTTTGTGTTTCCATTAAACTGGCATAAGAATCATGTTTTTTGTTTTGAAATATTCCGAAAATAAGAACATGTTTAGTAATAATCATTATCCTGAAATTATTCCGAAAATAAAAACAAAAACATAAATATAGGAACAAAAACAAAAATATGTTCCCAGATTTCGGTTTTTGTTTTTGTTTCCATATTTCTGTTTTTGTTTTGTTCCCATATTTCTGTTTTTGTTCCCAGATTTCTATTTTTATTTTTGTTCCTATATTTTTGTTTCCGTTCCATGTTTTCTGGGAACAAAAACATAAAAGCAACACCACCATATTTTTATTTCTGTTCCCAGAATTTTATTTTCTGTTGTGAAAAATACGGAAACAGAAATATAGGCTCATCTTCTTACATAATATCTCATTTCATTTAAGATTGACTAATCCCATGAGTTGTAGGATTAGTCATTATTTGGGAATAAGAATAAAAACCAATCCCACCAACCAAACGTAGGAATAGAATAGTCATTCCTAACTTCATTTCAATCCCAAGATGAATCCTATGAACCAAACGTGACCTAACGGCTCGTTTGGTTGGACGGAATGGAATGAGGGTGGAATAGAATGGAAGAAGTAATGGAATAAGAGAAAGAATGGAATGAAATTGTCAGTGGAATCGTTATTCCATTCTCTTGTTTGGTTGATATGAAATGAGGGAATGAATGAAATAGTGAAATATAATAGAATTCACATTATGCCCTTATTACAAAATTTTATTATATTTCACTATTTCATTTATTCCCTCATTTTATTATATTTCTCTATTCCATTCAATTTTAAGTTTCTGTCATCTAATTTCTGTTTTTGTTCTCAATTTTCAATTTCTATTCTTTAATTTCTGTTTCTGTTCTCAATTTTCAGTTTCCGTTCTCAATTTTCCGTTATTTAATTTTCTGTTTTTGCTCACAATTTTGAGTTTATGTTCTCAATTTTTTATTTATGTTCTCAATTTTCAGTTTCTGTTCTTAATTTTCAGTTTTTGTTCTCAATTTTCAGTTTCCGTTCTCAAATTTCTGTTCTCTAAATTTCTATTTTTGTTCTCAATTTTTAATTTATGTTCTCAATTTTCTGTTTTTGTTCTTAATTTTCATTTTTTATTCTCAATTTTTAGTTTTTGTTCTCAATTTTATGTTCTCCATTTTCTGTTTCTGTTCTTAATTTTTTGTTCTCAATTTCTGTTTCTATTCCCAATTTTCTGTTCTCTAATTTTTATTTATGTTCTCTAATTTTTGTTCCTGTTTCTTAATTTTTTATTTTTGTTCTAAATTTTCAAGGGCTTAAATATAAGGATTATTATGTAATTTAGGATATTGATTCTATTGGGTTGGAATCTCATTCCATCCTATCTCAAATAGAATCACATTCCACCATATTTCATTCTAGTGATTCCATTAGAAAACCAAACAACGGAATAGAAATCGAGGGTAGAAAGCGATTTCATTCCGTCCCCGATTCCATCCAACCAAACATGCCGTAAGGGTTTTTTTTGTTTGAAACTGCATAGCCTAATGCCCTTTATTTTGATGGCCTTTGATTTGGGTTTTTGTTTTTTGTTTTTACTTCCAATAAACTGAGATAAGAATCATGCTTTTTGTTTTGAAATATTCCGAGAATAAGAACATGTTTAATAATAATCATTGTCCTGAAATTATTTCTTTTAATTTTTTAGAACAGAAACAAGAAACACATTTGGTTGCAACATTTATTCTTTTTTTTTTTTCTTTTAAATATATAGTGGCCGGCAGGGTGACGGCTCACATGGTGGCAGTGAGAATAGTTTTGTGAGAGTGAATAGGAATTAATATTTTTTCATTTCTCAAATTCTTAAGGAATTCAGGAACATGTTTACCAAATGTGTTTATGTACATTAATTCCAAAAATTTGGGAGCGAGAACAGAAATCAAGAAACGGAAACAGTGATCAAACGGGGCCTTGTGTTTTTGTTCCCAAGACAAACAAAAAATTGTATTTCTGTTTTGTCCCCATATTTTCCGAACAGATTTCTGAAAACAAAACCAGTGTATTCCCAAATTTCTACTTCTCTCTACTAAGTCTTCCGAGAACAGAAACAAAAGTCTGGGAACCAAAACACAGCACAAAAGACTGTTCTTTAACTCTGGGGGAGAACAAAAGGAACATTGGAGTAAAAATTACTCAGAGAACAAGGCGAAATGTGAGATTGATTCGTATTGAGTCTGCCTTTGAGCGTTTGGGAACAGAGTGAAGCCAATCCCTCTGCGTATAGCCTCTCATTAACAAGAGTGATCCGTGTTTTAATGTAAAAGTGTGCTGCCCGGAAGTGGTACTGTTCTTCTTTGTTCGCTTGTTCTGAGGTGCGCCCTCGGGTCTTTTAGCTGATTCATAAAACGGAAAAGCAAAATCGTGTCAAAATCAACTACATGGAAAAAAGAAAGCATATGGCCAGTAAGACAGGTTGCATTTGATTAAGTGGAGAGTTTGCTTAGGCCCCATTCACTTAGGTTGCGTTTGGTTAGTGTTCTCACTTTTTTGAACCCAACTGGAATGGGTTGGGTTGAGTTGAATTGGGTTGGGTTGAGAATTTTGAGAATAGAATTACGTTTGGTAACGACAATTTTTGTTTTGTGCTGAGAACAGAATGTGTTTGGTAACGATTTTATTCTAAAACTAAAAATTTTTTTTAAAAAATTTTTTTTTGTTTGGTGGCGGCCAGACGGCGGCGGCAAGGTGGTCGGACGGCCGCCGGCGGCGGCGGAAGTGGCCGGAGACGGCGGACGATCGCCGGGCAGCCATGGTCGTCGGAGGTAACCGCCGGCAGCGGAAGGCCGCCGGAGGTGGCCGGAGACAGTGGTCGGTCGCCGGACGGCGGCGGCGGCGGCGGCGGCCGGCAATGGTCGCCGGACGGTGGCCGGCGGCGGCAGGCAGCGGCGGGTGGTGGTGGTCGGCCGGCAAATGAAATCGGAAGTTAGAATTTTGGGTTGAGTTTTTTGAGCACAAAAAGAAACAACTTTTTTTTGTTTCTGGTTTCTTTAGGATTTTGAGAATCAATTCTTATTTTTTGGGTTGGTTTGGGTTGGGTTTTGTGCATTGCCAAACGCGTTCCCAACAATCAATCCCTGAATTTTTGGGTTGGGTTTGGTTGAGAACACTAACCAAACGGGGCCTTACTGTTTCTATTCCCTGATTCCTGTTTCCAATAACAAAATATTGAGATTAGTGTACAAAAACACGCTTGGTAAACACGTTTTTGTTCCTAAAATTTTGAGAATAATTTGGGACTATTTCTTAAATTCCTTGAGAATCTAAGAAATAAAAAATTGTTGATTCTTGTTCACTCCCACAAAACTATTCCCACCACTCACTAGCCACAATCACCCCACCGGCCACCACCCATCACGCTGCCCACTATACATTCAATGAAAAAAAAAAAAAAAAGAGCAAATATTGCAACTAAACGAGTTTCTTGTTTCTCTTCTCATAAATTAAAAGAAACAATTTTAAGATAATGATCGTTACGAAACATGTTTCTATTTCCGGAATACTGCAGAACGGAAATAGAATTCTCATCTCAATTTACCGAAAGTAGAAACAAAAAAACAGAAACACTAACCAAACACCACCTTAGTGTTTTTGTTTCAGTTCCTGTTTTTGTTTTTAAAAAAACTTGGAAAAGAAACAGAAATATGGGAACAAAAGAAATCCGTTTCATTTCTATTTCCACAAGTTTATTCTAATAATCTGGAAACAGGAGAAATAAATTTTTTTTTTCTATTTGTTGTTGTTGAAGGATTATGTTTCTTTTTCAATTTTCCGGGAAAAAATCAGGAACAGAAATTGTAAACAAATGTCACCTTAGTGTTTCTGTATCTCCCTTTTTATTTTTATTTTTATTTTTTTTATTTATTCTCAGATAAGATGAATGCAAACAGAAAATCGAAAAAGAAAAAATATTTTCCTATTCTTATCTCATTAATTTATTCTAAAAATCCGGGAATTTAAAGAGTTTTTTTTGTGTTCCTGCTCCAACTTTTCTGTTCCCATAAACAATTTTAAAAAAAGCAACAACATGAATCAAACGCCTTCGAAATTCCCTTATTTGGGATCAAAATGAGGAATTTCCGATCCTAGTGCCAAATCAAGCACAAACGAAAGCTGGTAGAAACAATCTAGGGGATTTTATTATTTAGTCTTCTATAGAGATCATATAGAGGAATAAAATCCCCTGACATCATGTATTTAGTTTTCAGACCCTATAGATTTTTTAGTAAAAAGTCTTGCATTTTTGCCCCTCTGTTAACGTTTATTTATGATTCTGCCATTTTGTCCTATGCAACAAGACAAAAATGTGTAATAGGACGTTAACGTGAAACTATTCAAGCAATTCATCTTACCTATATTACAATACTACAATTGAATTTCACGTTAACATTATTGCACTTCATGTTTTTTTTTTTTTCTTTTTTTGTGTTCTCGTTAATTCATTGTCCTTATCAATCTTGTGTGCGTTAACGTTAACTCATTTTCAGCAATACACCTCTCTATTTTTTTGATTTTTTTTCCTCAAACTTTGTCTATATTACAAAATTACGATTTGAATTTTACGTTAACGTTAACGCATTTATTTTTATTTTGTGTATTCCACGTTACTGCATATTTCTTCGTGTGTTTTGTACATTAACGTTAACGCATTTTTAACCATTGAACTGTGATTTTATCGTTAACGTATTTTTATTTTTTTTTGCTTGAATATTTAACATATTTTGTTTGAATATTTATGTTAACGTCCTGATCAATACTGTTGTCTTGTGCGCATTAACGTTAACTATCATATGTAATATTTTGTCCTTTTGATTTAAGGTGTGTTTGGGTTGAGTTTGCGTTAATGTTAATGCACATCTTTTTAGTTCTCTTCTGTGTTAAAATGTTAACTCACCACTTGTGATATTTGTCTTCTTTTTTAGCTAGGTGTGCGTTAACGTTAATGAACATTTTTTGGACTTCTCTATATTAAATGTCAAAGCATTTTAGTTTGCGTTAACGTTAATACACATTTTTCTGAGATCTCCTGTGTTAACATTAATGCATTCATGTTGTTTGGAAACTCATATGTGAGAAATCAAAAAGCACACACTTAATATTAACATTAATGAACATTTTCACCCCATATGTTAACGTTACCACATCCATGTTATCAGGACGCCCATATGTGAAAAATTAAAAAGCGCATACTGACGTTAACGTTAAATGAACATTTTCACCCCATATGTTGACGTTAACGTATCCATGTTGTCTGGACACCCATATGTGAAAATATCAAGCAAACACTGACGGTAATGTAAAAAATGAACACCCCTCCACCTCCACCCCCACCCCCACCCCCACCCCTATTCATATGGCCACCATCATCATCGTCGACGCCATTTCCAAACCAGATCTGAAAAATTTAAATCAAGAAAATCTAGATCTGAGTGTGAAAGTGAAGGTGAGAGTGTTAATTTGTAGAAAAAATTAAAAAATCAAAACTAAAACTAAAATATGGGGGTGAAAATGTAATTATAACACCATCATCTTCATCATCCTCTTTAGAGGAAAAAACCTCCATTGTGCGAAGAGAGAGAGAGAGACATGGAAATCCAGATCAAAGAAGACCTCAAAAGAGCTCAAGGAGACGAAAAAAAAAAAGCTCAGATCTGTGTGAAGAGAGAGAGAGAGAGAGAAAGAGCGAGTGAACCACGACAGCGTCTCGACGACAATGGAAGTCACCTAAAAAACACCACCAAAACGAACAACACCGTCAAATCAAAAACTCCGCCGAACAATACCGTCGAATCGAAAACGAACATCACCACTACCGAACAACACCACTGAATCGATTATCAATACCGCCGCAAACCACCACCAAAATGAACAATACCGTCGAATTGAACATCAATACCGCCGAAAAACACAGACCGATTCACACACAAACACACACATCCACGTGCGCCTGTACATAAAGATTTGAAAAGATGACAAATCTTTCTGAGATGAGGCATCAGGGGTTCTCGATTCGAACGTAGTACTCATCCTCAACACCGCCGAAAAACACAGATCGATTCACACACAAACACACACATCCACGTGCGCCTGTACGTGAGATTTGAAAAGATGACAACTCTTTCTGAGACGAGGCATGAGGGGTTCTCGATTCGAATTCTTCATCGTCGTAGTACTCATCCTCGTGAACAGAAACAATCACCATGAAACTTCGTAACAGCGACTTCACAATCGCCGTCGGTTTCAGATTAGGGTAGAGAGAGAGAGAGAGGTGGGTTAGGGTAAAGAAAGAGACACAATAGAGTGAGAAATACCAGTGTTCATCTCCGGCGTGCTCAGGAACGGCGGCAATCTTCGTCGGAAGAGAGAGACTCACCTAGGGTTTTAGAGAGAGAAACTCTCTCTCATGAATTTGAAATTATGTGTGAGTGAACGGTGGATTGTGGAGTAATTATTATGAAATTGCACGTTAACAGTTAACGTGAATGAGAGAGAAATTGGTCTTGTATTAGGGGTATGTGTGTCTTTTTACTATCCTTTTTTGTCTTTAGAAAACTAAAAACTTAATTAATTGTACCTTGAGGTCTGATTCCTAAACAAACTGTTCAAAATGATTTTTTTCTACATGATCACTTAAAAGAGGACTAAATGGCAAAAACCTCAACAATCTATCAGCCTGAAAAAAAATGCTAATTCTCTAAAATAAATCAAGAAAAAACTATCTTTTTTTAATAAGTAAAAACGAATGGTATCGAAATGATGATGAGGATTTACCTCGAGATCCTTTGGCGGGTTTTTTCTTCAACAAAAACTCGCGATCACATCCAAAGGAAACAGAGGCAATTTCAGGAGTTGGTCCATAGAGCTTTTCATCGTCAGCGTGCCAACCTACATAGTCATTGCCTCCCTTGTACCTATTTAATAGCAAGCTGTTAAATCTGCTACCAGGAAGAGCTTTGTGAACCTACATGCACAGCATTGAAGATATAAGATAATGTTTTAGGTGGAGTTCGTTTTTGCTCCTATAAAACTTGAAACAAGAACAGAAACACCAAAAACAAGAAAAAATCTATTTTTGTTTTGATCCCAGAAATCGAAATACATAACCAACACACTGCTGTCTGTTTTGTGTTTATGTTCCCAGAAGGGACAAGAAATACAGAAATCAAAAAATCCGTTGCAGATCGGTTCCCAGATTTTTAGTACAAAATTTTGGGAACAAAACAAAATTGTTCCAAAATTTTTGTTTCTGCATCAAATTTTCTCAACACCGAAACATAATCTGAGAACAGAAACACTAACAAAACACCACCGTGTTTGTTCTTATCTTGCTGTTTCTCTTCCCAAAACAAAAACAGAAACACTAATCAAACCAGACTTGGAAAATCACTAGTTTATACAATATGTATTTATTAAGAAATCTGAAAGGACAACATTCTTACAGCATCTAAAATGTCTTTAAGTGGAGGAAATTCATCCCAGGAATAAGCACTCGGTTGATACCCACTGTATATTAGTTCTGGCAATCCGGAAGTCGCAACATAACATGTATCCCTTGGCTGTAGGGGAACATATTATCCCATGACATTAAGATTCAAAAGCTCAGACCTTAGAGTAACTATGAAATAAATTTTGCACCAGATAAAGAACGCAAAAAAACAAAAAGGAACGACGCATAAAATTCTCAATGCCCATGGCATTAGAGACACATTTTAGTGATCTTCGTGGAAAACGGAAGCAAGAATATAACGAGCAATATTCATCTTGTGCTACTGTAATAACATGTTGTATGTCAGAAGAATCAACTCAATCTCAAAACTCCAAAGAAAAGCTTATCTCCTACACTAGTGCTTGACAATGACGGAAGGCAAATTGCTCAAATAAGCTAAGGTTGCGTTGGGTAAGAGATTTGATAAATTCCTGGAATTTGTAAATGATAGGATTACAAAATTCTGAATTTTGAAATTTCGTCATTTACAAATTTCTTGTTTTGATAACCATTTTAGATGAAAGATTTGATTGTGTAATTTCATAATTTCCTTATTTGGAATGACTAGTATTTGTACGTAAAATTTTGAAATCTATTAAATTTAAATAATAGAAAATATGAAAATATACTTAATAATATAGTTTTTATCTTAGTAATTTAATTATAGAATTTTAACAATATAATTTTTATACCTATTTTTATAATAAATTTTTAGTATTATCGTTTTAATTATACTATTTTTATACCTATTGTAAATCTATTCTATAATTTTAATTATACTATATTTATACCTATTGTAAATCTATTCTATAATTTTAATTATACTATTTTTAGTAATATTATTTTAATTAAACTATTTTTTTTTATAGTAATTGCATACCTTTAATTCTACTATTTTAATTATATTATTTTTATACCTATTTTAATAATATAATTTTAGTAATATCATTTTAAATATACTATTTTAAATATAGTATTATCATTTTATTTATACCTATTGAAAGAAGTGAAATCTCTTTGGAGGGATTTAAAAATAACACATGTTTTGAAGAGATTTGGAAATTTCATCCCTTTGAAATTCCATTTTACTAATTCGTCTTAGTAGTACCCAAACAAGGGATCTTAAAAAAAAAAAAAATGTTAAATTTCTTTTTAAAATGAAATCTCATCCCTAAATCTCTTACCCAAACCCAACCTTGGGGATGGGATTTCATTTGGGTAAGGGATTTCAAAATCCTTTTTTAACAAATACCTTATTTGGTTATTGAGTAGGAAGGATTTGTAAAATCCTTTCAAGTGTGAAATAGTGTAAAAAAGAGGATTTGGAAATCCTTTTAAAATAGGTGGAATTTGACAAATCCTCCCAAAAGAGGATTTTATCAATATGTTCATCAATCTTCTCCTTCGCAATTGCTTCTCCGTTGTCCATCTCCTTCTTCGTCGACTGTGATTAAGGTGTAGGATTTCACCATCGTCGATTTCACAACTCTGAGACCTATCGTTGATCCTCTTTTTCGTCGATTGATCTACGTTGTTCTTCGATCGCGTCTTCGGGCTTCTTCGTCGTTCTTCAATCACGTTTTCGTTGTTCTTCGATCGCCGTTCTTCGTCGCGTCTTCACAATCTACACCGTTCTTCGATCGCGTCTTCGGGCTTCTTTATCGTTCTTCGTCACGTCTTCATCAATCTACGTTGTTCTTCGAACGCGTCTTCATCGTTCTTGGGTAAGGGTTCATTTGATTTCAATTCCTGTTTGATTCAATTGTAATTGAAGTTCGTTTGATTCTGATTAGGGTTCGCAATTACGTTTTGATTTTGATTCCCGAGTAAGGGTTCGCAATTGTTCTGGGATTAGGTTTCCACTCGCAATCGAAGAACAATCACAATCGTTCGCTCTTGTTCGCTCATGTTCTTGATTTCGTCTTCATCATTCCCTCGCAATCGTTCACTATCGTTCACAATTCGCTCATGTTCTTGATTTTGTCTTCATCAATTTTTTTTTTCCTTTTTGCGATGGGTAATGTTTGATTTTTGTTCTTTTGTTTTTGGTCTCAATTTTAGAAAAACTTTACAGTGCTGTCTGATTTATCCAAATAGGAAAATTATAAAATTACACAATCAAATTGTTCGGTTCAAATAGTTATCCAAACAAGAGAATTGTAAATGACGGGATTTTGAAATCCTATCATTTTACAAATCACTTAGATTTGTCAAATCCCTTACCCAAATGCAACCTAAGTAACTGTTGATTTGTGTCACAAAATTCCTGAGAAGAAAAATATTGTTTCACAGATATAACAATTTGTACAGCCAATCCTTGACTAGTGTTTATTAAGCGACTCTGCTTACTGCGAGGAATCATTAAAATTTGCCTTATTTGCTACCTATTTTCACTTGTAATTCGAAGGTTTGTTCTTGTGGTGTAGAGGAAGCCTGAACCAATTATGGGTTTAAGAAAGGAAGGAATGCAAATTATTCTTTTTGTGTCTTTGTGAGCGCATACGCGCGGGAGGATTTTTTCTTATATTTTTATGGATTGAAGTTGGGAAAGTAAAACACTTCAAAGGCTAAAATGGTCAATGTACACCTTTCCGTACTGGAATCTACAAGGGTTCATGTTTATTTAGTCAAAATGATGGAGTTCTTTGGTCACTTACCAACCATCATCTAGTGCCCATATCAATGAAAATTTAGTGTTCTCCGAACCCATGATCCATAATGAAGCAAGAGCAGTACTTAGCACAAAAATTGAAGGAACAGCAACATGAAAATATGAGAAATTCAATAGATACATGCAAGTATACAATTACTTATAAACACACACATAATTATTACATATACACACAGCAATACACACACATGTATATATGAATGATGAGAGAGTTGAGTTTTGGAGTACCTGGACACAAGAACGACCAAAGACACGAATAGTAGGCCTAGTCCAAGGGATGTGCTTGTTGAGGTAATCAAAGAAACTCCATGAATCCACATACGATATAAATCTCGGAATGTACACAACTTCACTCCCATTTCCTAGATCCATCCTTCGCCCTCCACCCACTTTTCCGCCTTCCTCGAGAGGGTCTGAATGCTTGGACGATGATGCACACTCTAGCCTTAACCATTACAAGTTCATTAAGAAGGACAGAGACCAGAAATAATTCAGACAACAAGAAACATTTATTCACGTAGGCTTTGTGGCTCTTAATTTGAAGTAGGATGAAATAAATATTGACGTTTAACTTTCATCGGCAAATTGGAATAAGTTCTTATCATTTTACTTGTACATTGTTCCTGTTCTTAACGATGAGAAAAATTTACCCCTATTCCGAACCCTACTCCACACTACTTTAGTGCATCCACTCTCACATGTAGACAAATTGGAATTTAACTAAGGCAGTTACCAAATCATTCTTTACGGGATGAGATCCAGTCCGTTGTTTGATTTCAATTTTGTATTTAATAGCCCAAAAGATAATCATTAAATAGATGAAATTTAGACCATTAAATGGATGAAAATGGACAAAAAATATTGGATTAGATCTCATCCCATGACACGAGCATTGCACTGCCACCTATTCCCCCATCCACGCCCAATACCAACCTGCCTATTCCTTCTGTGAAACCTAAATTAAATATCCAACTACATGCACTTGTATTATTATAAGTGTGAGTTATGTCTATATGTTTAGGTGTGCATGCTTATTTTATGTTTATACATATACACACACATATGACATTTGAAAATGTATATGTGCGCATGTTTATATATGTGACCATCCGTGTCTTTATATGTACAGAACTATGTGCTTGTATACATGTTTATACAGAGAGAGGGCAACAAGGTCAAAGGATATGGAGATCAGAGTAATTCCGTTTTCAGATTTATTTTCTAGTAGTAAAATATCTCCTTTTTACTAAACAAACAACTATTTTCCTTCATTCTCTAGAGAAAGTGGTTACCTATTTGCAATCCTCCCCTCCCCCACTCAAATACTCCCCTATGATAATCCCTTCTTATTAAGAGGATAAAAGTTTAATCTCTTCTGATGATAAAAAAAAAAAAAAGGCAATTGAGCAAAGCAAAATTGATAATACTTCTTGATGTTCATTATATAACGAAGCCACACATGACTGCACATGGCTCAATCTCAACATTTATCCCCTTATTCAACTAAAAAAAAAAAACTTCCAAATCTTGAAAAATGACATGAATATTCTTCTGTCTTCACATAAATTGGCTAAAACATCCCATTACAAATGACATTACGGCATTAATAGTACAATGGTAAAGTTGCTCTATCGTGACCTAAAGGTCCTGAATTCAAATCTTGAAAACAATCTTTCTGTATGAAGGAAAAAGGTAGCATATATCTGACCCTCCCAAAATCCTGCAATGGCAAGAAACTCCGTGCACTAGATTGCCCTTTTTTATCCTTAAGGGTACCCAACCTTCACTAATTTCTTATGTCGTCCTACCTAAGAGATCGGCCACAAAACACATGATATCCCTTAGTACTCTATTGGTGCACAATATGACAAATTACATTACTTATATATAAGGTAGTTGCCGGCATAATATGACAGTGAAGTAGAAAAAAGGAGGAAAAAAGAAATGGAAAGACGAAATTTTATATCAGAAGTGAGAAGTGAATCTATAAATTCAAAATATTTAAAATTACGGATATCACTCCAATTCTTCCCAACCCCAAGTAGTTAGTATAGCGCATGGTAACATTAATGCTCCTTTAGCTAGCTTGCAATTGTTTACTCTAGGTGTTTTTGAACAATACTTTTAACAATCACTCTGAAGCTAATAAAAATAAAACACTAATACAAAGAATTACTAAAAATAGTTCAAAAGACTCCATTTTTTTTTTATTTTCCTCTTTCACATTTGATTAAAGACTTCATAGTTCATACACAAACAGCCCAGTGAGCATTGACAAAAAATGCAAGCCCTAATAAAAAAATATTAGAGGTCCTAAATGGGTAAGTCAAGTTACTACACGTCAGGCAGCTACATCAAAAGCAATAAAAGAAAAACAGCATAGAAGTTTGCGAATATTTACTAAGCACTGTCCCCATCAGCTTCTTCCATTATATAGTTCGAGGAATTTCCCGGAGTACCGTGCCCACTTCTATAAAGAATATCCAAATCATGAAAATAGGAGCATGATTTAGCATCATCAAGACGTCTCTTTCCATTTTCTGTTGTCCTACTCCTTTTGTAGTACTTGTTCATGTTTTCCCATTTCTGTTTACACTGTTTTGCAGTTCGTCTATAGCCCATATTAGATAATCCAGCAGCCACTTTTTCCCACAAAGAGCCTCTAGGACCCTCAACAAACTTTTGGTCCATAGCAGTTCGCACTATGATGAGGGCTTGTACTTCGGATTTTAACCATTTCCTATTACTTGAATCACAATCAAAATCTTCTTGGTTCTGAATTTCACCATCGTCGTTTTCTAGGTATGAGGTTTCCAGCGATTTGTAGATGTCAATTTTATGGCCTAGAAATTTCTGAATGAAGGAAATAAGGGCTAGGCTACGAGATGTTTCTTGGGCCCTTAACTCCTCGTCCCTCTCAGCCTTTGCAATCTGCTGCTGCTTCCAAGCCTCTTCTCTGAGGATCCTCTCATTTTCCTTCTTCTCTATCACCTCCAACAACTGCTTATGCATGTCCTCTTGCTTTTCCATAACTTTACTCATTAAACTTTCTAGAAACAATTTCAAATGTTTCCTTGTTCTTCTTTTTCTATTCCGATTTGAAGGTTCTTTTGTTGCTTCCCCTGATGATTCACTGCTATCATCTGAAGGCGAGCTGAGACCAAAGAAAATCAATTATTAGAATGGTTTAGAGAAAGATAATCTGGATGTGAAAAGACGTCTCAACTGCTTTCCTATTCCAACCCATGAATCATTTAACTCTTTTTCTAACTTCACTATTTTTTGCTCCATCCATCAGGTTAGCAAACATCCACTCTATTCTAAGACATTTGCATTCTTTCAAATAAACGTATCTTCTGCATAGCCATATCTTTTGCCATCTTAACTAAAAGGCGGTGGGAATTAGCATATTTTAGACCAAGGGATCACCACATCCACATGCTTTACCAGCTCATCTTCAAGCACACAGGCTGACACTACCCATAAAACCACCATCTGGCATTTACACACTCCTGACACCACCACAATTCCTATGCCACCTCCGCATGCATGAACAAGCATGACTTAACAACAATTAACATAAATGGTCTTGCCGTTAGAAATGCTCATAATCATATAGCTATCTCCAAGAAAAATAATAGTGAACATACATAAATAACACCCTTCCACATTTTCTCAATTCTCATCAGTATTTTAAAAGGCACTGCCTGGGGCTTGCCCCAAGGTGGGCCGATCCAAAAAACGTCTCAAGCTTCATGAGGACGGGACTAACCCTTTAAACCACACCTTTTTTTTGGTCTTGCACTTTGTTGAGGCTTAACATGCTCACTTTTTGCGCTTTTGCCATTGGACTTGCACATTAAAAGAATGTTATCTAATTTGTGATCGACACATTTCACATATTTCTAGGATTTGACATTTTTTCGTCAGTATATTAACTCGGCAATATTACTTTATTTTAATTAATATTGAAGATACAAAATTGGAACAATCTCTATGTATTTTAACTAAAAAAAAAATAATCCATTCTTATAATTATATCTATATATTCAAAATATTAAAAAAAAATCATTAAACTTATTCCTGAGTCGGAGATGCCTTACGCCCTCGCCTTTTAATACACAAATTGCATATATCGAATTGAGATCATATAAGTACATCTACAACAGAAGATCCAAAAGTTTGAATTTTGGAGGGGAAAAATGTAAATATTCATTGGGGTTACATATGGTTTCTTTTCAATGTTTTAATTTACAAATATGTGTAAGAAGGATTTGCAAGTTTTTTAATTCGGCCATGTACAAATAAATGTGAGAATGTGAGTGCACATATGCTCCATTAACAAGAATATGAGTGCACAAGAAACCCCCAAAAGAACAAGTAGAAAAAGGAAAGGGAAAGACAAAAAAAAGAAAAAAGAAAAAAGAAATATCTTTGGAACTGGAAAAAAAACAGTGCAAGTTATAGAAATCTATAAATATATATATATATATATATATAGACACGCACACACATATATATACATATGTATATATATAACGAGTTGGATTCAGAAAGTAACATATTAAAAAAGGTAAAAATATAAAGAGTAACATTCAACTTAAGAACTCACAAGAACATCATCATATTCATAAAGAATATACAATACAAAAAATAATAGTCAGACTAAACAAACAAATTTACCTCAACTCCGCCTCCAAAGTTCTCGCTTGCGATATTAAATTCGTACACTCGGCATTAATCTCCGACTTCATTTGCTGCATCGCTGCAGCCACTGGATCACCCACCGGCAGAGACGTATTGCCGCCGCCATTTTCCGGAAAAGTACAATTCGTGACCTCCTCCATCGCAGTCGAATCTCTCTTAGGTGCTCCGTCAACCACATCTGTTTCCGGAGCCGACTGCTGAGCAAGAAACCCTAGCTCAGCTGAATCAACGCCGCCATAGCTCATCATAGATTCATTAAGAAATCCAGTGGGATCCAAGTAATCACTGAAGTTACGGAGGTTGGACCTGACCGGACGGAGCTTCTGCGGCGGAAGGGTCGAGTGATGGTCGATCTCCGTCGGAAGAATCTCCGTCATCAGCCCATCGTGAAGTATGCCGTCGCTTCCATGGAAGGGGATTATATCATCGGGGAAGCCAACGAAGTCTTGCGGTAATTGCCTGTCGCCGGCATAGACATCCATGTCGAGCGATAAGGGGTTAAAAATGGACGGCCGGGTTTGTTTGAGATCGGTGAAAGGAAGGCGGTAAACGGGTAAAGGAAGTGAAAATTGTGACTGCAGAGGTTGCTTCTATTTGCATATCCTTATTTGCTAAAAGCACCTCTATTACAAAGCACGAAAGAAAAAATAAAAAGAAATGTATGGATTGGTTCGGATTAATACAGAATTACTATCTCACATTTTCTCTTTGGTTGATAATGGTAGGCACAATACAAATAATTTATACAGCTTCAACATTTTCGACTCAAGGAAATTTCGCTTTATCTTAGTTTTTCGCAGTTAATCCCAATTAAAAACTCCATTTGTATTTCATTATGATGATGGAATCATATTTTTTTCAATTTTTTTTTTAATTTTATGTGTTCTATTACTGAGATTTATAGCCTTATAGGCATGGTAAGAAGTATTTCATTATATGTTCACTTGTTTATTTTAAAAATATCACTTTTTATATTCAGTTATTTTTATTTTTTAAGTTACAAATGTTAAAAATGAAATTTTAAACAAAAAACCTCCCACTAGGAAAGCATGCTAGATAATCGCTAGGTAAACCTTGGGTTATCCAATTATACTTAGGGAAAAATATATTTTAAACCCTCTAGATATTAGCACGTTTCTAAATGATCTCTCTCCGTTTAAGTGTTTCATTTTAAACCTTCTAAATATAAACACGTTTTTATTTGATCCTTCCGTGAAAAATTCCATTCAAATTAACAGAATTTTGAGGTCAAAATCGTCATTTTACATTTTTTTTCATTTTTTAATCATTTTTCAATCTTTTTTTTATTTTTTTCTTTTTTTCTTTTTTTTTTAATTGTTCGACTTCTCCTCTCTTCCTCTCCCCCCTCTCTCTCTCTCTCTCTCTCTCTCTCTCTCTCCTTCTTTCCCTCTTCCCCTTTCTCTCTCCCTCTCCCCACCAGTCGGAACCCCGTAACAGGGGTGAACCACCCCTGTTATGAGGGGTGGCAACAGGAGGTGTTTTACCCCTTATTTATGGAGGGTGAACCATCCCTGTTTCAGGGGGTGGAACTACCCTGCAATAGAGGGGTTCTACCCTTGCAATGGGAGGGTGTTCACCCCCCATAATAAGGGGTGGTTCACCCCCTGTTACGGGGGGTGATTCCTGCTAGAGGGAGGGAGGGAGAGAGAGGAAAGAGAAAGAGAGAGCGGGAGAGAAAGAGAAATGAAGAAAGAAAAAATCATTAAAAAATTAAAAATAAGTAAAAGTATTGTTTGACCCTTATATTTTGTTAATTTTGACAGATTTTTTGACAGAATGACCATTTAAAAACGTGATGATACATAGAGGGTTTAAAATGAGACACTCAAACAGAGAGGGACCATTTAAAAAATTATCAATACTTAGAGAGTTTAAAATGTATTTTTCCCTTATAATTATAATAGTTAATGAATAAAAAAACAAGTTATACATAGTTTTAATATTAGGATAATGAACTATAAAGTTTAAAGTTATTTTATTAAAAAAATTAATATAATATTTTTTTTAATGAATGTACTATTGTCAATCATGCAACTCTGGCCTTAAAGCCAACTAGAAGGCGTGCTGTAAATGAACCATACATCGAGAGTGAGGCTTAGGCTGATAATGTAAGCCCTAACGGCTCGTTTGGTTGGACGGAATAGAATAAAGGTAGAATGGAATGGAAGAAGTAATGGAATAAGAGAAAGAATGAAATAAAATTGTCAATAGAATCGCTATTTCATTCTCTTGTTTGGTTGGTATAGAATGAGAAAAGAAATGAAATAGTGAAATATAGTAAAATTTTCATTATGCCCTTATGAAATTATTATTTTATTCTATTATTTGGTTGGTATGAAATGAGTGAATAAATAGAATGAAATATAAATAAAATTCTCATTATATTCTTATTACAAAATTTTATTATATTTCACTATTCCATTCCTTCCCTCATTTTATTATATTTTACTATTCCATTCAATTTTAAGTTTCTGTTCTCTAATTTTTATTTTTTGTTCTCAATTTTTAGTTTTTATTCTCTAATTTCTGTTTCTGTTCGCAATTTTTATTTTTCGTTCTCAATTTTTTATTCTCTAATTTTCTATTTTTGTTATCAATTTTCAGTTTATGTTCTCAATTTTTTGTTTATATTCTCAATTTTCTATTTCTGTTCTTAATTTTCAGTTTTTGTTCTCAATTTTCAGTTTTCGTTCTCAAATTTCTATTCTCTAAATTTCTGTTTTTGTTCTCAATTTTTAGTTTATGTTCTCAATTTTCTGTTTTTGTTCTTAATTTTCATTTTTTGTTCTCAATTTTCAGTTTCTGTTATCAATTTTATATTCTCTAATTTTATGTTTATATTCTCAATTTTCTATTTCTATTCTTAATTTTTTGTTCTCAATTTTTGTTTCTATTCCCAATTTTCTGTTATTTAATTTCTATTTATGTTTTCTAATTTTTGTTTTTGTTCTTAATTTTTAATTTTTGTTCTCAATTTTCAAAGGCTTAAATATAAGGGCTATTATGTAATTTAGGATGTTGATTATATTGGGTTGGAATCACATTCTACCCTATCTTAAATGGAATCTCATTCCACCCTATTTCATTCCATTGGAATCACAAAAGTGATTCCATTGGAGAACCAAACAACGGAATAGAAATCAAGGACGGAATGCGATTCCATTTCGCCCCCGATTCCATCCAACCAAACATGCCGCAAGAGAAGAAGGCATTCTTATGGGTTGATTGATTCTATAGGGGCGAAAGCGAAGGTTACATGGTAGTAATAAAGACACAGAACACATAGAAAGAATGTTGGTCCATAGAATAGTTGCTAGTTCGGGTTTCTAACTCAATCCAGCAATCGATGGCTAAACACATTCATTAAAAAAAATCATATATTAATTTTTTTTAATAAAATAACTTTAAAATTTCTAGTTCATTATCCTAATATTAAAACTATGTACAACTTGTTTTTTTTATTTATTAACCTTAAGAACTAACTCCAATTTTGATAAAAACAAACAAATAAATTATCCTAATTTTTTAAAATATAAATAATTTAATACTAATTTGAGTTTTTTATTATTGATTTTATATTTTATAAAAATGAAAAATATAAACTTACTATCTATTTATATTAGAATAACTAAAATTATGTTAGAAAAAAATGAAAAATAATGATTAAAAAAAGACAAGAAAATGAAAAACCGAATACAAGTCCTTCGATGGCAAGTTCGTGCCTTAAAATTCAAGATTTAAAATTCAACCTTTTATTTTATTTAAATAAATAATTTATTTTTTCTAAAAATAATTAATATTAAATCTTCAATCAGTTAGAGGGGGAGTGTAACAAGTAAGAGTAATGTCATTCTGTGCTAACCCATATGAAAAACGAGCTTAGGGCTAGGAAAACTGAACCAGTTGTTTGAATTATAGATCTTTGGTGTGACAATTCGGGTACACCCAAACAGAACCAAAAACAATTGGTCTCTCAAATTTAATATCCAAATTTAAGCGCAAAATACTGTAATATAGTGTGCTTAAAAACGGATGTTGAACCACATGGATTAAATTATAAGTATTAATTTTAATCTTGTTTTTCCAATTTAGTTTAAGAAAATTTGGTTTTTGGGTTTAAATAATAAAAATGTAGAAAAATAATTAAATTGAAATATATATAATTATCAATGACCAGGTTGGGGCATGTATTTGTTCTTCAATTATCCTAATGCGTTTTACTTCTTTATCTATTTTGATTTCGTGTATAATTAAATAATTTAACTACAAAAAAAAAAAAAAAAATTGCAATGAAAGTATGACTAATTTGTCGGCATGAACTACCTTCGAGATTCGATTTTTAATCTACAATAAATCAATCCCTGAGTATAATTCATCATGTCAAATGTATCAGTTAATCGACCATTTAATCGATATGGATTATCTTCAGGATTCGATTCCTAATCTACGGTGAATCAATTTCTTAGTATAATTCATCCTATTAAACAGTATCGATTTTAATGAGAACGGATTATATAAATGTTATATTTAAATTACAGGTATTAGATCTAACCCACAAATACTCCAATTTATTTATAATACTTATAAAATGATAAAAATAAAGATTGATGGGATAAACAATACAAAAACATTAATCCATTATTATAATACGCAGATAAAAATAGAACAAGAAATAAAAATTACATTGAGAAATCCAAAACCAATACAGCCTAACCCGGTGTATGAACTTAATTGTTCATGGATTGTTCTTCCAAAAGATGCTCAACCAAAAACCCCATTGAGAACTATCCCCAAGAATTCGACAACAAGAAAAGAATAAAAGATACACTAGAAAATGAAGATTGAAAAATAGTAAATTGCGTTATTACTAATTAAAATTTGATAAAAAGACTACCAAATTTATAGATTTAGAGTGAAAATTTAAGTACAAAATTGAGAATGATCAACGACGCCCCAAAACAACATTGTTTTAGAATTGTATAAAAGAGTCACATAAACACTAGCCTCTTTGATTACTACGTCTCCTTCAAGCTTTAACTTTCAGTTCTCATTGCTGCCGCCCAACATTCCAAGTTTGCAACCCTAGAATTTTCCAATTTCCAAATCTGTCAATAGGATTAAGGAATTTTCTCTCGATTTACATTATTTGTAGGATGGAATTCCATTAAACTTCAATATATTCTCATTTCCTTTTCTCAATCCACACAAAAATTCAAATGCAAAACTACTCAAAGTTTGAAACCAGACTCAAACCACCGAATCTATGCAACTGTTTTCGCATATTTTATTTTTTGAGTTTTATTCCACCAGCTCGACGCCCCTTGTACTCAATTTTTTTGTACAAGTCAGGAGTTGCACATATCTCATTATTCTCTCGTAGTCAAATCATCCTTGTAAATCGGGAGTTACACTTAATCACAAGTGTTAGATTATGTCATATATCAATCATTTGAGATTGCCTAAACTACTAAGGGTAGATATTAGATTCTAGTCAAATCATCTGTGCAAGTCGGGAGTTACACATTTCTCATCATTCATTCATAGCCTAATCATCTGTGTAAATCGGGGGTTACACTTAAGGGAGAGTGTTAGATTTATATCTCTCGTTGACCATTTGAAAGTGTCTAAAATCACACTATAAGTCAAATGAGTTACTCCACATAGCACCGTATAGTTTTAAGTTGGATTCTCCTAATATAGTATTGGAGCCAAGGTTATCTGAATTATTCTCTCTTCCCTAGTAACTAAATCATCCATACAAACTGAGGGTTGCACATTTCTCATTATTTTCTCATAGTTAAAATCATCCGTGTAACGAGGGTTGCACTTAAGAGCGGGTATTAGATTCATGTCACATATCGATAATTTAAGAGTGCCTAAAATCACTATGTAAATCAAATGAGTTACTCCACTTGGCATGATACGGTTTTAAGTTGGAACCTCCTAATATAGTATCAGAACTAAAGTTATTGAAATTTATCTATCTTCCCTTGTAGTCAAATCATCTGAACAAGGAGAGGGCTACATATTTTTCATCATTCCATCAGAGACTAATCATGCATGCAAACCAAGGGTTGCACTTAAGGAATAGTAAGAAATGTACACCTCTCGACTTGCACAAATGATTTGACTAGAATTTAATAGATAATATCTTGCAGTAAATAAATAATACTTGTCAATATAGGAATAAAAAATTCACCAACACTAAATGATTATGCTCAAGAAAGCCTAAGCGCAAGGTGAAAATATGTATCTTATTTAGTTTGACAAGATTCATGTTACATTGTTTTGTTTTTTTTTTTTTGTTTCTCAAATTTTAAATGAGTCACATTTGATTTTTGGAACATTAACATCTCAACTATATTTGCTCATTGATCAAGCTCTTTATTTAGAATACTCTTTTTAAAGAAATGTGCGAATAAAGAAGACATCAATTGTAAAAGTCAAGTTTGTTTATATGTGCCGGCCAGATGGAATTTCATCTTATTTCATGCTAAATAGGACAATTAAATTTCAAAAAAAATAAAAATTAAACATTTAGAGAAAGATGATGCACTATTTCAATCACTTCATAGATATACTGAGATTGATGATATAGAAGATGATGGGAATAATAGAGGAAAACAACGGAGAACGACTTTGGGTCCCCTAGGTACTAAAGATTGGCGAAAAAAAAGATCATTAGTAAAGTTTTTAAAACTCTGCTACAATCAACTTTAAATTTTTTTGGAATTTTTATTTGTAACTTCTACTGCTTTTTTCATGGAGCTCCTGATCATTAAAGGTGCAATAGCAAATTTATCAAATTTTTTTTGACATGTTTCTCTCTTCAATAGTAAAAAATTCAATCCAAATTTGAAAAATATTAGAGAAAATTTGACAAGATGAATCTCTTATTGTTGGTTGTGGTGGCACTTGATCCTTGATATAAATTGAGATATATAAATTTGTATTTGAGTATAAATTATGACGCTGTCGTTGTGGATGAAATAATGGGGAGTGTTATGGATTTTTTTTGACTAATTTATGTGATTGGTATGATTTCAATGAAAATATGACTAATTTATTACTTGATAGTAGGTTGAATGAAGAAAATGAGGATACTCATACTTTGTTTTCATCTCAGTTTCTTGAACATATAGAATAGGAATGTAATATGTCTAGTAATTTAGAGGTAGATAAATATTTAGCTTTCCTAGTTGAAAATGAAAACGATGATTTTGAAATTTTGGAATGATGGAGAGTAATCCAACAAAGTATCAAATTATTTATCAAGTTTCAAGGGATGTATTAACAATTCTGATGTCTAAGGTTGCCTTTGAGTCCACTAGGCCATACATCATGATCTAAACCCAACCGAAACCCCCCCCCCCCCCTTGCAGGCGGGTGGTTTATCAAATCTGGCCCAAAAATTCCAACAAACAGCCAACCATTACCCCAACTCGATTTTCTCGGCCCGATTCTATTTTTTTTTTTTTGGCCCAAACCGACCAACCAACCGGACCCATGTGCACCCCTAGATTTTATCAATATTCTTAAATCTTTTTCAAGCTATAAAAATGTTTTTTTACTAAAAAAATCTCTTATCCAATAGGTGTTAGTCCGTTTGGTAATGTGAGATATTTTTTTTCTCGTTAACCAAAATTCGATTTTATTGAGGAGCATTTCAATAATTAAACTTTGAATTTAATTATGAAAGTACTAGACCGATGAGTAGTAGTGCGTCTTAAGATCGTCATACCGTCAAATTAAAAAAATTAAATATTCTTTTAAAATAATTTTATGGATTTCTTTTGTGGTCAAAAAGTCATGGACTAGGATAAAATTTGCTGAAAATAACAGTAGTCGCCAAAAGGTCCAATATAATACTCCTGATCATCTTTGGACAGTTGGGCAGGGAGAAATCCATTTGAAGGTCCTAAAATGGTAGTCGTCAGATGCATACTCTCTCGATCTTCTCTGTTAAGTTTCGCCATTACAACCAGAAGAAATGTTCTCTCTCATTCAAATCGCACTCTCTCTAGTCTCCCAACCAAACAAAAATCGTTATTTCCATCTAATAAAGGTACTCAAATTTGTCTGTTTCACGTCACGAGTGCAATTATCGATTTTGATTTGTAAGCGTAACTAATTTGAATCGTTTCGTGTGTGTGTAGATCTGAGATCGGTCAAAGTTAGGTTTGCGGTTCACGGGAACGTCAGATCGTCGACGAGTTCTTCGTCTTCCTCTTCGGCAACGCCTGCGCTATCTGGGAAACGAGTGGAACGAGCGGAGGGATTGCTAGCTGCGAAAGACGACGACCATGGCGGTGTTATCGTGGAAATGGTGGCTGATCCTGTGGACGTTTCCGTCTTTGTTTCTGCGCTCAGAGCTTCGATTTCACAGTGGAGAGAACAGGTAATTTTTGTTTGGCTTCGATGGCAGATACATGTTCTTGTTAATTTTTTCAGCCTTGATTTTTAATTGAATTATATAGACGGTAGCAATACACACAATTCTTATCGTAGTTATACATTATACCAGGAAATATTTGAAATGTTGGCATAAATGTGGAATAATACGTTTTGCTAATTTTTCATGTCCACACAATATATGAAGTGCCCCCAATTGGATATGAAAACATAAAATCAATACTCTTTAGTTCAATTATATTCTTTGGGCAAAACTACCATTTCAGAATACAAAAACTTTCACCATTTTAGGAAATAGTTTCGTTTCAAGCTAGCTTCCAAGCTGAATTGTAACTGTTCTCACAATTCAATATAATGTCTTCTAAGCTAGTATTTTAAAGGACGTTTATAAAAGATACAAGGTGAGGCTCCATCTCGTCTAGAGGAAATCATGGAGTGAGATGCCCCTGCTGGGTGGCGACCTTTAGACCAAGAAAATAGCATGTACAAGAACTACTGTTTGAGGAAACTTCCACGTTGCATTTGGATGGATGGATTTGAAATGAATGGATTTGCAATTGAAAGTTATAGGTTGAACTTAAATTTATAAGAAGAGAGATGAATATCAACATACAAAAACATACCAAATGGAAGGATTTGAAATGACTCGCGTAAAGAAGCTATTAGAAATCAACCCTTCTAACTCAGATCTTATAGTATTTTTTTCCCTCCAAACTTGCTTTTAGAGTCCCGTGCTCACATTTAATTTTATTTTGATGAACAATATTTTTATTGCGATGAAATGCTTAAATCACTTGATGTCAATTCTATCCATCCATGATAACATTGAAAATGCACGAGCCAAGCATGGCTAAAAAGATGCAACTGGGTATGTTCGTACGACACACTTTATATAAGATAAAACTCCAAAAGTGCCAAAAATGAAAACTTTTTTGACTTCCCCTAACTTCACCCTTCACCCATCATGGTTTATGAGAGGGAGGAGTATACACTGATTGACTCGCGAGTCGCGATCTCTCGAAATCATTTGATGTCAAATCCATCCATCCTAATGGAGCCATAAGTCATTTAATACTATCCCAAAGAATCAACATTTAAACTACAAAATTCAAACTCTTTGATTGTAATTCACCTTCCGGCACAAAGAAAGATGGCAATTTTTAAGAAACTGATATTATGCTTGGTTTGCTTTTCATTTTCTTTTTGGTGACTCGAAAATTGTTTCCAAGAATTTTGTTGAGCAAATTTTCTCTCAAGAAAACTAGACTTAGAAAATATGTATAGAAAACCTTTTTTTTTTTTTTTTTTTTTCAAATTGCAATTCAAAATGACTCTAAATAGCTTAATGGAATCAAATATTGAATGACACGGATAAAGCAACCATTAGAATAATAAGTAAATGAAAAATAATATAAATTCTGCAATAAAACAACAAAGAATTGACAATGATGAACAAGCCAATCCCAAAACCGGGATTTTTTTTTTAATTTATTCATAGATTTTCCAAACTGTAAAAACTAAACACTGAAAGGCCCCTACCCACCATAATCCATTCTCCAATCTGCCTTCGCCAGCCTCACAACCACCCAGAATTTCAGTTTTGACCAACCATTTCATTTTCTCCAAACTAATCCCAACCTCTAAGGTAGCCCCTAGTGAACCACAATGGAAGTGTTGAGGGTCCCCATTTCCATTCTACTATTCAAAATGTTCTGTTTTCTAGTGTGGATTGTGGAATGGGTTCTAATTTTTTGTTGATTTAATGGTTTCTGTTTTCTGGACTCTGAGCATATCTTATTACTTGATACAAATATGAGTTTGTGGCATTTGAAAGATTCAAGTTTTTGTGCTTTATTAGTTATGTTAGAATTTCACTGGAATTGGAAACCATTTAGTTAAATCATCACCTGATTAGGAAAAGAAAATTGGGAAGTACCAATTTGCAGAAGTAGCGAAGCTTCATCATTTTTATTGTCAGTGTGTTCAAAGTTGAGAGATACTAGTTTGAGACTGAATGCGAACTTTGGTGACTTTGCAGGGTAAGAAGGGCGTTTGGCTCAAGCTTCCTATTGAGCTTGTAAATCTTGTTGAACCAGCGGTTAAGGTGACTTCATTGCTTCTATCTTTTTATCTTTCCACTTCCCCCTTTTGGTGAAATTACGTCTGGAATAACAAACAAGGTCTGTAATTATGTTGTCTACTCTCTTTCTGCAAGGAATTAGCATGCAAGTCACAGTCTCTTGGGGTTGCTCGCTCCACAACTTATTTATATATCTTTTGTGTTACTTTACAGGAAGGATTTTATTACCACCATGCTGAACCATCATATTTGATGCTTGTACGTTGGCTGCCTAATACTACAAACACCCTCCCAGTCAATGCCACACACCGTGTGGGCATTGGTGCTTTCGTCGTGAATGAAAACAATGAGGTATGTTCCTACATGTACCCCCTCAATATTTATGTAGCAGACGTGTTGTGCTTCACAGCTTCCTACCTAAATGTCTATTCAATAGAATGCGTAACTTTTCCCATTTTAGTCTATGTTGATTGTATGGTTCAAGACGAATGTCATTTAGAAAGGTTCTTCCCACAAAAAATCATAACATCAACTTAAATTCAAAATCTAATAAACAAAATACCATCGCACTCAAAACCATTAATGTCAAATAAAAGTAGTAACGCCCTATCTATTAGAATACTCAAAAGGATTTGTTATTTTTATAATTAGTCATCAATGAGGCCTTTTTAGAACATATAATTACTACATTGATTCTAGAGTAGAGTTGCCTAGATTATTTTTAGATAGGATTTATAGTTGTCATAGAAGAATTAGGGTTTCAAAAGTTAGAATAGCACTAAGGAAGATGAGGATTGAAAGAGCAATAGAGCCAGATGAGATCCCTATAGAGGTGTGAAAAAATTTGGGAGATCTTGGTATAGAGTTGCTGACTAGACTTTTCAATGATATTTTGAGGATTAAAAGAATACTTGGTGACTGGAGGAGGAGTATTTTAGTGCCCATCATAGTTGTTAAAGGCTCTAGGCGCACCGAGGCGCACAAGGTGTCCCGGAGCCTAGGCGCGAGGCGCACGGCGAGACGTTAGCCTGAGCGACACCAGGTGCACGACATTTAAAAAAATAAAAAAATTAATATATAACACTTTTATATTGCAAATCTAAAATCAAGAAGTAAAATTATGACTAAATTCCAATTAGAAAATATAAAATACACTCGCAAGTAGCCCAAAACTCTAAATGGAAGTTTTTAAACATACAAAAACAAAAAGCAAATAAAAATACAATCAACCAAAATCTAAATAATCAAATATCATCATCATCATCCACCAAAGTGAAGTCGTCTACATCTTCACCATTGGACTCGTGATCATCCCACTCACACTCTTCTTCTTCAGTCTTTTCTGAATTTGCTTCTTCCTCATCCAAATGGACTGTTGGAGTAGAAGAACTTGTCACTTGCTTATTTCTAGCATTCACCCTTGGAGTCGATTTCGATCTAGAATTATATTGACTTTCTTCTACTCCAGCAGCAGTAGCTACATTTGTCCATGTCAATCCATCTTCTTCATCATGCACATACTCATCATCGAGCTCCCTATCAGAAGCTCCATCAACTCGACCAATTAACCACTCATTGCTATCATCAATATCAGTCAATGAGATAGGATCAATGATGTCGCGTGCTTGATATCGACGAATCAATGCTCTATTATATTTCACATACACCAAATCATTTAATCGCTTTTGCGCTAACCTATTTCTCTTCTTGCTGTGTATCTGCAATAATTTATGCGCAATAGATTAAAAGATTATTATTTAAGGGGATTATATTTGATAACTTTTAAATAAATTCAAATTAAATATTAAAAAAAAAAAACTTACATGTTCAAAAACACTCCAATTCCTTTCGCAACCGGATGCACTACATGTAAGACTAAGGATTTTTATTACAAACGTTTGCAAGTTAGGTGTCGAACCACCGTATGAGGTCCACCAGTCGACTGTAAAATATAATTACTAATTTAGAATTATTAAATTAAAGTAATAAGACGACAAAAATTAAAACAAAAAATTTACCAGCTGACTTTGTGCTCCTATGTCTGACGGCCATAGGCATCCCAAAGAGGCCTTCGGATTTCTTGTACTTGTCCAATTCTACCGAAATTTTATCTTGTGCAACAACAGTTGGAACCAACCTCATAACACATTCATAGAAGCCTTTTATAACTTCCTCATCATGATGAATGTTTTTGTTTCCATGATAGTATTCCGGATTCAGAAAGTGACCAGCTGCATGCAAAGGACGATGAAGTTGGATATTCCATCGACGATCGATAATTTCAAAAATTTCACTATACTTCTCCTCGTCTTCTTTGAATGCTTTGGCAATGGCTTCTTTGGCTCTATCCATAGCCTCATAAATATACCCCATTGGGGGTTTTCTCTCCCCATCAACCAAACAAAGCACTCAAACAAGAGGGCCTGATACCTTAAGACCAAAAACGACATTTTGTCAAAAGGTCGTCATTAGTACAATGTCTTTTGCCCCTTTACCTTGTTGCTCCTTCGCCCACTTGTTAGTGGTCCATTCATCCGAAATAAACATTTTCCTCAAGTTATTCCTTTCTTGATGAAGTCTACACAACGTGATGAAAGCGGTAGCAAATCGAGTTTTAGCCGGCCTTAGCAATTCCTTTTGATGAGTGAATCGTCTCATCATGTTAACTACACCGGGGCGGTTATAAATGTAACCATTTAGAAATATCGCTTTCACAAAGGTTCGATTCATGTTTGGCAACTTAAAGATGTCTTCCAACATCAAATCCAAATAGTGGCAGCACATGGTGTCCAATATAAATGTTGGTATTTCGCCTCCAACAACCTCCCTGTGAAGAATAAAAAATAATACTTGATTGCTAATAAATTCGAAAAATGTATATTCTAATTAAAATATAATTATTAGAAATTAATATTTAAACTTACTTGCCATGACATTAGAAGAGGCACTATCTGTAACCACTTGCACCACATTAGATTCTCCAATCTTATCCACAAAAGTATTAAGTAGCTCAAACATCTTCTCTCCAGTCTTTGCATAAGCGGAAGTATCAACGGATTCAATAAAAACACTTCCTCGAGGACTATTAACCAAGAAATTAATGAGAGTCCTTTCTCGTTTGTCTTTCCAACCATCCGCCATAATTGAGCATCCATGGGTTTCACGTTCCTCCTTGTGCTTTTCAAGCATTTCATTTGTCTTCTGCACCTCCTTCTTTAATAGAGGAACTCTAACCTCATGGTATGATGCCGCTTTCATATCGTGACCATATTGTCCGATACCCTCAATCATCGCTTGAAAACTATCATATTTGACTGCATTAAATGAAATTCCCGTATCGTACATCCATCTAGCAATGAGTGTACATGCTCTGGACCTTAACTCTTTCTTCGCATGATCATTATCATCCAACTTAGTTTGTTTCCCTTTCCCCTTTCGGTTTTTCACAACCGTTTCTGGATTGGGAGTGTAATACAAATCTAAAGGTCCTTTTTGCTTTGGCCTTTTTAGAACAAATGTACTTGAATTTCTACCTGAAGAAGGTGTTTGTCTTTTCAGGGATGTCACATCTCGAACATCATCCTCATCTTCATCCTCACTTCCGGCCTCGTAGTCATCAAAATCCGGAAGCAAATTAACTTGATCTTTTTCCTTCTTCTTCTTGGACATGTAGTCTCGGATTTCATCTCTCACGTGAGATGGACATTTTTTGTAAGCGGTGACATTTCTATATCCACCAACAATGTGTTGTTTAGCCCGATATATACCTCCTTTCGTCACTTTTTTACAAAAATTGAATGTGACCGAATTTTTGTCTTGTGGATTCGCCAAATACGCATGGCTCCACGCGGGGTCCCTTGATCCTTCACTAGCCATTTAATTTGTCCTAACTTCTAACAAACAATTAAACAAACAAATAATAACAAAAATAAACTAAATAAATAATTAAACAATTAAGTTTTAATATGAACATAAACATATATCATCAAAAATCAGAAATAGAAAATTAGAACACATTTTACAGAAAATTAGAACACATTTTACAGATGAATCATGAAATAACTAGGCAAATCATAAATAAAATAACTAATTAAGTAATTATATAAATAAAATAAATAAAACATAAATAATTAATTAAGTAAATAAATAAATAAACGATTACCTGAGCACTTGGAGGACGAACAACGACTGACCTGAACGATGACTGAACTGAACGACGAAAATCGAAGCAGCAGCTGCAGTCGAAGGAGAAATCGAATAGCGAAGGAGAAATCGAACGGCGAAGGAGAAGCAATCGGAGCAGCAACAGTCGGAGGAGAGCAAACGTGATGAGTAGCGAAGGAGAAATCGACGAAGGAGCAGCAATCGGAGCATCAGCAGTCGAAGGAGTAGCAATCGGAGCAACAACAACAATGAGCGATGAAATCGAAGGAAATTGAAAGAGAAATCGAAGGAGAAATCGAACGAAATCGAAGGAGAAATCGAACGAAATCGATGCGATTCTGTTCGAGAGTCAATCAACGCCGATTTCCTTCCAATAGGGTTTCAGAAGCTCAGGTATGGGATCTGGGAATATATTAAGGACTTGGGCTACGGCTAATTCGAGAGTCCATAAGGCCACGATGGAAAAAAAACGCCTCGTCCACCGCAGGCGCGCCTCCGGCGACGCACATGACTCTCGCCCAGGCGGTAAAAGTGGTCGCTTCTTGTACCTTCAGCGCTTAGACCTGAGCGAAGCACAGCACCTGCGCCTAGGTGAGCGCTTGGGCGCGACTTTGACAACTATGGTGCCTATCTATAAAAATAAAAGGGATATTCAAAGTTTTACGAACTATCAGGATATAAAACTTACGAGTCATATTATGAAATTTTGGGAGAGAGGGATATAGTATAGAATAAGATAGGAAATGAGCATAGAAGATAACCATTATGGATTTATGCCTAGCCGATCAATTACTGAGCTATCTATTTACTCATGAGATTAATGGGAAAAATATAGAGAAAATAAGAAAGTTTTACATATAGTATTTATGGACCTAGAAAAGACTTATGATCGGGTACCCAGAGAAATTTTGTAGTGGGTGTTAGAAAAAAATATGTATCCAATGTGTATGTTGAAATAATTAAGGATTTGTATGAAACTGTAGTCACTAGTGTTTAAACAGAAAGATGCGATACTTGTGCATTTCCTATTAATATAGTCTTACATTGAGGATCATCTTTAAGTCTTTACCTATTCGTTCTAGAATGGATGAGCTCATAAAACATATTCAAGATGGGGTATTTTGGAGAATGCTGTTTGCGGATGATATAATACTAGTTGATAAATATAGAATAGGTTTTAATGCTAAGTTATAAAGATGGAGAGAAGTATTAGAGTTTAAAGGTTTGAAGGTTGGCAGAGGCAAGACAAAATACATGCTTTGCAATTTTAGTATGGTGCGTTCAAAATTAGAGACGATGAGGTTCCAAAGGTTGATCATTTTAGATATTTAGATTCAATGATTCAGGGTAATGGCGAAATCGAGGAGGATATTACTCATATGGTAGAAGTGGAGAAGCGCAGTTGAGATGGTACATGATCGTAGGATACCGTTGAAACTCAAAGGAAAATTCTACAAAATTGCAATAAGACCGACACTTTTATATAGTTTAGAAAGTTGAGCAATAAAAACAAAGTATGTCCAAAAAATTGGTGTGATATAAATGAGAATGCTATAGTGGATGAGTGGAAATACGAGAATAGATAACATTAAGGCTGAAACTCTTAGAGAGAATGTAGGAATAACACCCATCGAAGAGATGGTGAGAGAAAATCATTTAATGTGGTTTTGACATGTGCATAGAAGACCCATAGAAGCACTTCAAGTGCAGGGGACTACTAGAGGGAGAGGTAGGTCTAAGAAGATTTGGGACGAGATTATTAGAATTGATTTGATGACATTAAACCTGACTGAGAGGATGATCCTTGATTGATCTTTATGGCGTAAATGGATTCATGTAGCCGACCTTACTTAAGTGGGACAAAGGCTTAATTGTTATTGTTGTTGTTGATGATTCTCAAATTGGAAAAAAAAAAAATATTTTTAATATATTTATTAGTATAATATTGGGTCTTGTAATTTCTTTTACTTTATATTTGTATTAATAACTTTGCGCATGGATACCTGCTAGTATGTATATCTTATAGCTTCAGTGTCTTTAAAAAGGAAAGATTGTTGATTTTTGTTTGTGACATGCATTTCGGTAATGAATGGTTGAATATGGATACCTGCTAGTATGTACACTTTGCACATGGATACCTGCTAGTTTGTAACTTTTTCATTTTTTTTATAGCTGCTGGTTGTCCAAGAAAGAAGTGGAAGATTTCGTGGAACAGGCGTGTGGAAGCTCCCCACAGGAGTTGTTGATGAGGTATGTCCATATGGTAAGTTCATTGTAGACTCGGAAACAAATATTGCTAATTTTGCTTAGAGATAATTGTGTATTGTCAGGGGGAAGATATTTGTGATGCAGCTGTTAGAGAAGTAAAAGAAGAGACGGGAGTAAGTGAAAGTTTATGATCCCTTTGTTCAATTAAAATTGGGTGCTTAACACTTGTCAGTATAGATGTGAATATGGTTGGGTTGAATTTTGGATTATCTGATGCTTCAGATTGACGCGAAATTTGTGGAAATACTGGCATTCAGGTATTTTGTTTTTGCTCGAACTCTTCTGCTTCAATCATTTCAAAACCCTGGAATCTATGTTGAATCCCACTTCGCTTGTGCTACCTGATCCTAAGGTATATATAAAGCATAGGGTAATCTTCTTCTTTCAAGGCGTCTTTTGAGAGTGAGTTAGGCCCATTAGGTATCTACATAGTATCGGAGCCAGATCTTTTGTCTGATGTTGGATGTGTTGAATTCTATACAAGCGACGTGGGATTCAACACGCCACATGACGCGCAGGGTGGACTTTGCCAGACTATTGCGATATAATGCATAGAGTAATCCTCCTCTTTCAAGGCGTCTTTTGAGAGTGAGTCAGGCTTGTTGGGTTTCTACAATCTGTTTCTAGTCTCTTGCCATACCTCGTGTTCAAGTTGTAATTATTTGTTGCCACCTTTTTTGCCATAAAAGTAAATAATGATCTTCTGAGCTTAAAATACGCAAAGAGCTTGCTATTTTGCAGCACTTGAACGATCTATCGTGCCATTTGTTTCATTTTTTTGGTTCCTTGAAAACTTGGAACTAAAGTAAAAATGCTGGAACAAAAAATCTATTTTTATTCCACTCCTAGATTTTTAGAACTTTTTTTTTGGATCATAATTGAAATATATCTATTTTCGATTCCAGATTTCTGTTTCTATTCTAAGCTTTTCAGGAACAGAAACAAAATAAGTTAACAAATGCCACCTATAACTCGACTCCACAGTTTCTTAATTTTATGTACCATCACGTCTTTAGAAGAGAGAAAAAAAAAAAAAAAAAGAACCTAATTCCTAGGCTCCTATCAGCTTGTTTTATGTTTCTTATCATATCCCGAGAATTTGATTCACAGGCAAAGCCACAAGTCGTTTTTTGAGAAATCAGATTTGTTCTTCGTGTGCATGCTGCGACCTCTATCCGTTGACATCCAACTGCAGACTTCAGAGATAGAGGCAGCCCAGGTATGCCCTTTCATGTTAGACTGTTCCGTTAGGGATTCCTTTCAAGTGTATTATGCCTGAAAATTATGTATATCAAAGAACATAAAGAAATCGAGCCCATGATGTCACGGTAAATACCGGTGTGATGACTCAAAGAAAATTAAGGGTTTGTTTGGTTTACAACTTGAAAACTATTTTTTTAAAATTTAGAAAATAGTTTTCTAAAACAGTTGTAAACAATCGTAAAAACTATTTTCAACAAATAATTGGTGAATGAAAATTTGCTCACTTGATTGTTTCTTGTATGCAGTGGATGCGAATCGAGGACTACACAACTCAACCTTTTGTTAAGAAACACCAACTCCTTAAGCGGATTGCCGACATATGCCTAGCAAAGAATGCTGGAAATTATGCTGGTTTTTCGCCGGTACGTACATTGACTAGTTTTTCACACAAGGATAGCTACTTATACTTGAATAGACAAGGACTTGACATTCCATAAACATTAACTTCAAGTGTATTTGATTTGTTAAAATGAAGATATTTATTCTATATTCGTTGCACTTTGCCTTCTACTCCGGTAACAACTTGATCGGAATGTGTCAATTGAATCTTTGCGGGATAAATTGCAGTAATTGAAACTTTGGGGGAACAAAGTGTGACTGAGACCAAAGTTTAAAATGCAAAGTGCAATTTAGTCTAAAAAATCAGTTGGGCACATCCATCAAGACTAATCTTGTATTATTTTGGATTCGTCATGAATCAAACAAACCCTCTCTTCTAAAATATGGTTACAGTTCAATTTTTTTTTTTTTTTTCCAGAAATATATTTGATAATTTTTTCAATTTTTTTAACCACTCATTCAAATTTTTAAGACTTTACACATATCTTAATAATATTACATATTTTTTAGTAGGAGTAATATAATAAAATAAAATATATTCCATCACAACTTAGAGGAGTAATATAGGCGGTGTTTGTTTAGTATTTTTATTTTTTTATTTCTATTTCCAATAAATTGGGATGAGAATTTTATTTTCGTTCTAGAGTATTCCGAAAATAGAAACGTGTTTGGTGACGATTATTGTCTTGAAATTATTTCTTTTAAATTATGAGAACAGAACCAAGAAACATATTTGGTTGCAATTTTTTTTTTCTTTAAATGCATGGTGTCGGCGGGTAGTGGTTGGTGGTGGCCGACGGGGTGATGATGGCCTGCGGGTGGTGGTTGGTGGTGGCCGGTGGGGTGATGGTGGGAATAGTTTTGTTGGAGTGAATGAGAATCAATATTTTTCTTCATTTCTAAGGAATTCAAGAATTACTTCCAAATTACCTTCAAAATTTTGAAAACAAAAATGTGCTTACTATATACGTATCTGTACATTGATCTCAAACTTTTTGAAATGAGAATAAAAATCAAGAAACGGAAATAGTAACTAAACTGGTCCATGTTGTCTCTCTACTAATCATGTCATGCCAATCGCAAAATTATGATTAGAGATGTCACAAAAAATCAAACTGATGGGTAATCGTGAGAAACTGAACTAAATGGTTTGGTTTTAAAACTGATTAAATGATTTAGGTTGCAGTTTTGGTTTTGAAATTAGCAACTGAAATAGTCTTGGTTACGTGATAGAAATCGCGAAACCGAACCATAAAACCGAATTGCGAAATTGATATTTTAGATATATTTTTATTACATATATAATCTTATTTTTTTGGTATATTTACAGTTTAACCCTAATATATATATATATTTTTTTTTTATTTACACTTTCAGCTTTCTTAAATTTATATTTATGTATGTAAAGGTACTTAGGGTTTCATAATTTTCATTTCTAATTTAACAGCCGTTTGACCCGTTCCTCAACTCTTTTCCTCCTCTCGTCATTTGTTATCTCAGTCTCATCTATGAGGGTTTTGTTTTTTATAATTTATGTTTTATATTTTAGTTTATATGTCAAAAACAACGGTTCTCATTGGTTTCACGGTTTTGGTTTTGTTTTTGGTTTTCATAAAATTGAAAAATCTTAAATGGTTTCGTAGTTTTGGTTTTGATTTTGTATAAATTTAAATGTTTTGGTTTTAAAACCGTTTAAAAAAAAATCGGTGATTTTGGTTGCAGTTTTGGTTCAATATATTTCTAATAGTTTTGGTTTTTGTTTTATATGAAATCGAACCAAAACGAAACTGAATCAGTGACATCTCTAATCATGATCATTATGGTCTCTTTAGCATGTACATGCCAACACGTAGTACGACATACCATTGGCTTCAATAATCGTAGAGAGTTTTGCAAAATAAATGTGTTGAGAAAGGTTAGTCGGTTGGTAAGGAGAAATTTTTGTTTAGTTTGATTCTCTTGAGAACATTTCAAGATTTCAAGAGTAAAATTCTAAATGCCAGACTAATGTGGAAGAATACGTCTTTCAAATCACTCGAAGAGGTAATTGGTCGAGGTACGCATAAGTTAGTCTGAATATAGTTTATTGTCTTAGAAGAGAGAGAGAAGACTTTAATGACATACTAATTTTTGGTTCTACATGGAGGAAATGCTATGTTAAAGAGATAAATGTTATATAAAAATAAAAATAAAAAAAGTAAAGTGGGAGAGTGAGAATTTTCTTATTTAATTAAAATATAGATACATATATCATGTACAATAATTTCTCATCAAATTTATGTAATGAAAACATTGAAATATTTAATAAGGCATACATTACATATAATGAAGGATATAAATATTATATATTTTTATGTGTGGAATATTAAAGAGAGATTATATATTTGAATAAATATAAAATTTGTATGAAGTTCTAATATATTGTCTTATTAATACTAGCATTCATAGTAATTACTTTTTATAATTTTTTTTAATAATAATTTTAAATGAAAAAAAGGAGAGAATGAAATATGGAGAATTGGAGATAGACACTCATGTTCTCCTTTTATATATAACTAGTTTTAGACCCACATAATGTGCAAGTTTAAAAAAATAAATTAAATTTATATTAATATATATTTGACATTTGACTATTATATATGAAACATTTAGTGTTGTTTTTTTTAATTTAATGTTGAATAATATTTTTTTAAAATAAAAAATGTAATTTTCAATCACTTTAATTTATTTTTACACTTCTAAATAATAAGAAAAAGAGCAACATAAATTTAAACATTAAATTCTAAAAAGAGATATATATAATTTTTAAAATTGTTAATGTGTGTTTGAATATTTATTTATTTATAGTTATTTTAATTTTGTTTTTTAGGCTAACTTTTAAACAAAATAATAGCTCTCACTTTGTGTTGTTTAGTAGTTATTATTATTATTATCAGAAATTTTAATAGTGATTATCAATAAAAAATCACAACAAAAGAAAAAAAATTAATTATGTTGGCCAATTTAAAATGTCATATTTATAAAAATAAAATAAAAAATAGACATTTATTTTGAATTAAAAAAAAAATCATTAAACTATTTGGGTAATTAATTAGAATGAAAAGAATTAATTTAAGTATGAAAGATTTAATTAATTTATATTAAAATATTATTAAAATTATACTATTTTTAAAAACAAAAAATATGAAAAGTCAAAAAATTATTGTAGGGAGTTAATATCACGAGAGTTAAATAAATCTCGACCATTCATTTATCAAAATGAATAGAAATTGAGAAATGAACAATATTTGAATATGAGAGTATGTCTTCCGCTTTTATATATAACATTTAGACAAGTATGTGTGGCATTATTTTTTTTTTAAAATTAAATAAAAATTATTGGCATTTTTTTTTAATATCTTTAATAATATTTTAAATAAGATTAAAAAAATAAAAAATAAAAAAAGGCATGACACACGTTGTCTTGACAATCACGTTCCATATAAAAGACAAGACACACATTGTTGTCTTGACAGTCACGTCCTTAATTTGATGAGAGTCATTCTAGCTACTGGACAGTGGACACAAGGAGCTATTTATTACATATTTGGGTTTAATAAGATTGAAAATTACAAAATGATCCCTTTTTTTTAGAGTTGATAACATTTTTCTTTCCTGTAGTTTGACTAATTTGTACTTTATCCTCTTGTAATTTGAAAATCGTCACTTACTCCCCTGTGGTCAGAAATTTGTTACATTTATTCCCCTATATCAGGGGAGTAAGTGGACCACAAATTTGTTACATTTATCCCTCTATATCAGGGGGTAAGTAGTTTGAAAATCTAACCACAGGGGGGTAAGTGACGATTTTCAAATCACATGGGAATAAGTGCAAATCGGTCAAACCACAGGGGGGTAAAGTTTAATTAACCTTTTTTTTTATTTACCACTTTGGGTCTAACCGGCCGTGGGCGGCCGGTTTCCAATTTTATTTTATTTTGTGAAACCGGCCTTCACAAAGCCGGTTTCACATTTGGGGGTTGCCCCCCAATCCCCCATGCCCCATCCACAATCATAAATGATTGTTATATATATATATATATATATATAAAATATAGATATTATTTAATACGTGTACATATTAGTGTATAACCCGTGCCTGAAGGCACGGACGAAAATAAATAACCTAATATTTAGACAACTAAACAAAAAAATCAAAAGATTCATTATCAAAATATCATTACAGAATATACTGCAAATATCTACAATCACAAACATAAAAAATAAAAAAGTAATGAATTTCAATTGTTAACATGTATTGTCAAAATGTCTAATCTACTCTTCTCAAAGTCAATATTGCTCGATCAACTCCTTTGTAGATATACTTGTTAATATGTTTAACACATCGAAGTCCAGCACAAATTTCAACATTAATATGACAATCAAACTTCTTTGAACGATATGCATTGTACAGAACAATATCTCTATTGCCAATCTCTTGTCCCCTTACTTTATAAACTTTTCCATTATTGCAACGACGATAAATAAGATATCATTCTTCATCCATGGTAGTTTCGTCTAAAAACACAAATACAAACTAAAAACATTTCTAATTTTTGTTAGCCTAAATATAAACATAAACAGAAATTAGAATAGAAACATAATTCAGAAATGAATAATAGGAGCAGAGAATAGAAACAGGAACAGGATAGAAACAGGAATGGGAACAGCAACAGAATAGAAACAGGAACAGCAACAGCAACAGCAACAGCAACAGAACAGAAACAGAAATAGGAACAGGACAGAAACAGGAACAGAAATAGGAACAGATATATATCTCTAAAAAATAATCCCAAATATAAACATTTCTAATTTTTAAAAAAGTATAAATATAACAAAAATATACAAACACAAACTAAAAACATTTCTAATTTTTGTTAGCCCAAATATAAACATAAATATAAATTAAAATAGAAATAGAATATACAAATGAACACAACAGGAACAACATGAACCGAGAACATAAACACAAACTGGAACATAACAGAAATAGGAATAGGAACAGGAACAAAACAGAAATAGGAACAAAATAGAACAAAAACAGTAACAAGAATGGGGACGGGGATGGGAACAGTAACGGAAACAGAAATTAAGGTAGTGATTTTGGTTATATGGAATTTGGTTCTTGAAACTGGAATTAAAAATCAACGCATTTTTGGCATTCGTGTCTAATTTCAATACAAAAACCCAAATTCCGTGCTTTCAAATCATACGTTGAGAATTTGTAATCCTTATGTAATGGAAGCACTTAACAATGAACAATATATTAAAAGATCATCATCATCTTCATCCTTTTTTTTTTTTTTTTTGTGATTTGATTTTGTGAGCCTTAAACATGATTTCATGAAGATGGGTGATGATCATTGTTAGCATATAGCACTTCAAACCCATGCAAATCTATCGGTAATCAACCGTTAGTAAAAAAAGGAATTAAAAAACAACACTATTCCATTGATGATTGTTTTTTGAAGATTTAAATCAATTGATTTTGAATCTCTAAAACACTACGCCAAACGGATACTAATTAATTTTTTTTTCTTTCACAAAATTGATGAAGAACAGAAACAGTACCCACAACAACAATTGAGGATAATTGTTATTTTCTTGCAAACAGAGAACAGAAACAGACACAACAAAAAATTTGCACCCAAAAAACAATGAAAATATCTATACCAGGACATGTTAAAAAATTGGTGATATTTTGCATTTGAGAAATCAACCAAATCCGAGTGCAGAAAATCAAAATAATCCTTAAAACAATCACTAAACTGTCAAATTCAACCCAAAAATAGAGAAATCAAGCAAAAGTAAGTGCAAAAAATTAAAATAATCCTAAAAACAGTCAGTAAACTATCAAATTCAATCTAAATATTGAGAAATCAACCAAGACTTTGTGCAGAAAATCAAAATAATCCATAAAGATAAAACAATCAACAAACTATCAAATTCAACCGAAAAATTGAGAAATCAACCAAAACTAACTGTAGAAAATCAAAATAATCCATAAAATCGGTACATATAACTACCACAGAAGATATCCAGTTCAAAAAATCACTTGGAGATTAGAAGCAAAAAAAAAGTAGAAGCAAAAATTTTAAATTAGAGAATAGAGATTAGAGATAAACATAACAAAAAAATAAAATAAAATTGCTCCCTCATTTTGTTTTGTTCCAAAATTGTTTCACAGAAAGTTCAAAATTTGGTGATATTTTTCATTGTTTGAGAACAGTTGGTGATATTTGAGAACAGAAACAGAAACACGTACGATTATACAGAAACATTAAAACAGAAATGGAGAACAGAAACAGAGAACATGAAATAGTAACCGACGCGACTAACCTTCGTGCGACGGCGAAAGTGATTTTCTGGATGCCTGAACGGTGACTCAGCTTTGTGCAATAGCAGAGGAAGACGACGACGGAGGTATAGTTGTGTCTCAATGTGATGGTTGTGAGGAGTATATAGAAAGAGATTCGGGGGAGAGGAAGATCGGAATTTGGGGAATTAGGACTCGATTGGAATAGTATAACTAGAAAGAGAGGGGCAAAAGGATTCCATTGCAACTGATTCCCCAAATTGAGTCGAAATTTGGGGAATTAGGGCTCGATTGGAATGGTATAACCGAGAGAAGGAGAGGCAAAGGGTTTCCATTCCAACCAATTCCCCAAATCGATTCCATAGATAGAACGAGTGAGAGAGAAGAGCATACCTATTTCCATAGATAGATCGAGTGAGAGAGAAGGAATGGAGAGAGCTGGCAAGATGTCAACGGAGAGACGTCAATGGAGGGCTTATTTCATCAAGTGAGAGAGAAGGAATTGGAGAAAGGCTTGTTTTATCGTCCTTAAACACTACATATATCTAATAAACGTTTTTGAAAAAAAAAACATTTATTTCAATTTGTTTCCTTATTATCGTTTATTAAACACTGCAAAAGGGAAAAAAGCATTTATTACAATTTGTTTCCTTATTATCGTTTATCAAACACTGCAGAGGAAAAGAAAAACAAATTTATTATATTAAACATCTGCACTGTTGATTATATTAATTTAATTTCCATTTCATTAACCTGATTTCTTTTTGACAAATTTAATTTTCTTAAATTGTCCTTAACTTAAGTCGCCATAATGTCCTAGTCAGCATTTTGTTTGTCTTAATCACCAATTTATTTGTTCTAGTTATATTTTATTTGTCCTAATCAGCAAAAGTCATCCTATTTTATATAATAGATACTATACTATAATAAATTAAAAAATGACTAATTTTTTTAATTAATTTTGGTATCTCTATTTATGGTTATGAGAGAGAGAATTAAGAAATGGAGAGAGAAAATTAAGTAATTAAGAAATTATATATATATTTTTTTATCATTATATATATTTTTATAAGCCAAAAATAATATTAATATAACTTTATTTCCTTTTAGACAAATTTAATTTCCTTATATATTCCTTAACTTAGACCACAAAATGTCATACTCAATAAATTTGTTTATCCTAATCAGCAATTTTGTTTGTCCTAGTCATATTTTTTTGTCCTAATCAACTAAAAAATCATCCTATTTTATATATATTATATATGTAATAATATATATACATATGTATAAAAAATAATATATACACACATAAATAAATCCATTTTTTTTTGTACATAAATTGTATTCGTAACACAACATAATAATGTTTAGAACACTAAAAACGAACTAGTGAATAATTTTTAAATAATCGTCAAAGTTGGTCGGACAAATTGTTCTGATGGCAATGTAGTTTTTTTTGGCAATTTTGAGTTAACAAAATTTTTTCTATCCGTAACAGAAATGAATCCCAATTTTTTGTGCATAAACTGCGTTCGTAAGACTATGTAATAAAAATAAAAATACTAAAAACGGACTAGTGAATAATTTTTAAATAATTGTCAAAGTTAGTCGGATGAGTTATTTCGATGACGATGAGAAACGCAATTCCTTTCTACATTTTATCATCTTTTGGTATATAAGTTTATTTATTTCATTTTCAGAATTTATTTTTTTAAAAAATAATTAAACTATAAAGAGTTAAAATCACAAACACGTTTATCTAAATTTTTTTAATGATTAATTGTACAGGTTAACGCGTTTAATTTCAGTATGATGTTCATTATTATTATTTTTTCAATAGTTTTTAAAATTAATTACATGTTAGAAAAAAAATTATAATTTATATATAATTTTTATTTTTAAAATATTAAATAAACTTTAAAATTATCATAATATTATATATATATATATATATATATAATATGATTTATTTTTGTCAAATCCAAAGTAACTGTTCACATTTAAGGAGTTGTCAAGTTAACGTTCATTGAGTGTTCAATGACCATTTACTTATTAATATGTTGAATTGAATATTTACTTATAAATTGACATAAAAAAAAAATAGGATTAAGTGAATGCGCACTAATAAAGTAAAATTTTCAGTATTGTAGTGAATGTTTACTTTCATCAGTTGTTAGTGAATGTTCACTACAAATAAATTGTAACTTTAGATTAATAAATGAATATTCATTAATAAGTAAAATTTGTATGAATTAAGTGAATATTTAAGGAATTTTTAGTATTTTGTCCTCTAAAATAATGAAATCTATTAAAAAGACCCCTAATTGTCAAAAATATTTTTTTTTGGTTCTCGAAGATTTTTCAGAAAACAGTCAATGTTCTTTGCCCATTGAGTTTCCCTAATTTATATAATATGTCATTCTACAAATCTGTAAGCGTATATATCAAAATAGAAAGTATATTTATTATAGAAATCAAAATTATGAACATTTCTAATATAAAAAAACTAAAAAATTAATAATTTTAATTTATAACTCACACTCTTAATTTGGATATACATATTGTATATTTTGATGTGATGTGAACATTCACAACATACTGTTGTACAATTTATTATTTTTAAAGTGATGTGAATATTTGCATTAGTATAAATATTATTGTACATGTTCACACTGATAAATATTTGTCAAGTTTGATGCTTTAAGAGTTGATGTTCGAAACGGTGTGACTGTTTACACTAGCATGAATAGTATTGTGAATGTTCACATTACTACTATTTACATTCAAACAACATTAACACAATGTGTGGTATCATTGATAACATTCTAATGTTCACAATAATATAAAACAGAAACTCACACCGCACTAGATTTTATAGAGTTATCAGTGTGAACATTCACACTTTGTGATTTATTGAGAACGTTCACACTATTTTGAAACAATAATTCACATCAAATTTAATAAGAGTTATTAGTGTATTCACACTACTATTTTCGCAGTTGTGAATGTTTAGGGGTAAACATGTAATAAATCCCTTTAATGTGTGTGAAACCTAACCCATAACCCAAGACCCACCATGTTTACAATCCTTGTCGGTGCAGAGCTTATCGTCGAAGATTTCTTGAATCAAGATCCACCACTTTGATTCAAATGAATTGGTCGGTTTTAGGCTTAAGCAAAGAGCGAGATTGTCGTTCCAATCTATTGTTGTTGATCCCTTAATTTCGCGACATCGTCAATAAAGTCTAGAGAATGAGGACCTACCACTACTTCTAGTGTTGGAATTGCAAACGAATGTCTAAAACCACTTTGATTAATCCATACAAAACCACTTAGATTAATCCATCGAAAATCTTTATCCCTATTGTTTTCGCATGCTCCGTCGCCCAGACTTCTCCTCATGTCGGACTATTTTTTTAGAAGTAGGTTTGAATAACCGTTGGTGTCACGATTGATAGACGCCCTAGCTTTAATGATCGAGTAACTGTTGAGGATGCATGACCGTGATTGGACAACCATCCAATTTACAAAATCACGTTCGTCGGCCGCCGAAGTTCATCTCTCCCAGCAAAAATGTTGTGCCCAACACAAAAAATCGGGAACACTCGATTTCCGTTGATATGCTTGAAACAACCTGAGGTTTTCGGTGGTAGAGAGAAAGATGAGGAAAAAGATAGATGTTTTGCTGAGATGAGAGATGGAGAATGAAAGGACTTTCCAATGCAGTTCCCATAACTTATGGAAGGGTTATAATGGCATGTCTTTATAGTTTATCAATCATTGAGGATTAAATTCTACACACTGTTTCGAAAAGTTTTTTTTTTTTTTTTTGTCAACATAACTCTTTGATTCTTTTTTCAACAGTAACTCTTAAATAAGGCTTAAACGATAAAAACCTAAATATTTAACTCCAAGTACTAATCAATGTTAGTGAACATTGACGTTAGATAATGTCAATATTAAGAATGACAAATGTGAATTAGTAAATGTTCACTATAGTAGAATAGTAATAGCATATCTTTGGAAAAATAATGAATAATTCAATAAAACACAAATATACGAGCTTAATGTATTAGTAAATGTTCATTATGGCTCTATAGTAGTGATATTAAATTTAAGAAATCATGAGCAATCAACATATTAGTGAATGTTCACTACGACATAGAATCGAGCCAATTTTAAAATTTTTTTTTCCTTGATTTGGACCCTCAACTTTGTTTGTTTTGGCTATGATTTGATGTTCGTTTTGCAAATTAGGGTTTTGGGGTGACGATTACACATACAAAATAAAGGAGAAATGAGCAACATATTTGGGAAGTTTTAGAATTGGCCATTGTGGAAAAGTGAGTTTTCTATATATTAGGAAAATGGACATTATAGCAAAATCGCCTATATTTTTTTTTAGTAAACATTTACTTAAAAAATTAAATAAAAAATAGTCCATATATATATATATATATATATATATATATATATATATATATATATATATACATGAAGAGGGTGAAATGTAGATTATAATTATATAATTTTTTCATGAAATTAATCCATAGTGACTATTCACAAAATGTATTTTTCTGTTGGTGTTTATTTCCATAATTTATGGGTTATAAAGAAGTGATCTTAACTGTTTTTGTAGAGAATAATATCAGTTGTAAATTATTTTCATAGTGAGAGGCAACGGTCGAAGGAAACTTAGGGAACATTTAATAAATATTCTGTGTACTAAATATTAATGTTTACTATTTGATGGACATATTTATAGATTGAGGAATTACCAGTGACATCCCCTATCTTTGAGATGATTGCCATAATAGTTCCATGTCTTTTCACAAATACCTCGGAGACCCCTTATCTTTTTTAATTAGAGCAGTCAACGTCCCAAATCAGTTGATCGGCTGATGTAAATATTTAAATTTCAATTTTATCCTTACAATATAAATTTGATATTTAAAATTACAAAATTACCCATTATTTTATGTTTTAAATGACAAAAATATCCTTTATTAATTTTCTTCTTCTTCTTCTTTTTCTTTCCTTTCTCACTCCTTCATCCGCCCACGATTATCTTCTCCGATGTCCATCTGCGGTTGTCGTTCGCCATCGACATTTTCTTTCCTTTTTTTTTTTTTTTCTTCTTCTTCAAACTCGCCAGATTTAGCAGATCTAGTATTTCCTCGCCGAATCACGTAGATCTGACTAGTTAAAAAGAGAGAGAAAGAGATAGAGATAGAGAATGACAAGAAGAAAAAGAAGAAGGTGGCAAGGGGCAGGCTGCAATGAGAAGTTGACAGGTAAATAGATAATTGATCATTATTTTTTCCGACTAGAAGTCTTTGTGGTATTTTAAAAAAAAAAGACAGAAAATTATCATGACATTTGTCTCAAATACAAAAGATATCACCACTAATTTGTCTTTATAGATTTTACTATTCATAAAAATTATATAATTAAAATCCAAAACTAAGGTGACGTTTGGTTAGTGTTTCCACTTTTCTCATTCCACTTGGAATGTGATAAGATTTCTATTTCTTTCTGGGAACTGAATTGCATTTGGTAACGACATAATTCTATGTCCTTCTGTGAACAGAATCCCGTTTGGTAACGACATTATTCTAGAATTGTTTTCCCAACAATTGTTCTTTTTTTTTTTTTTTTTTATTACTATTTATTTCCTTCTTAAATGTATGATAATAAATATCAAGTTACACCTAATTCAAAAAAATAAACATAAGTTAAAAATAGATATCTAAAAATATTGACATATTAAATGTAAACACCATACATATTTTACAATAGATGTCCAATTTGATTAAATATGATTCTTAGCGACAAAAATACAACTGTATAGTAAAATCTATTTGTCAAACGTGATAAATAGTATTTCGTAGCTAATAACCTTTCAATAGCAATTTTTTTTTTTTTTGAGAAAAATACATATTTACTCTATATACTGAAAATTATTACCCTATTTATATTTGTGCATGTTTTCAAAATTAAAATCATAAACAATCAATATACAATAAATAAATATAAAACATAAATAATTCATTTCTCAAATTAAATAACTATACTAAAAGCAATCATGATAAGGGAAAAAGGAAAAAAAAACAAAATTCTTCTTATGAGCCTAACATAAGTTGAAGAAGGGATCTCATCAAGAATTTTTTTAATTCCCACCTTGTTCTTTTTTTGGATTGGTTTTTTGGAAATGAAAAAAAATCCTAAAATTTTGAGATGGGATAAAAATGAAAATGAATTTGTCAAACGTGTTCTCAAACATCTATTTTAAAAAATTGAAAATGTGATTGGATGGAATGGGATGAAACCCTAACCAAACGGGGCCTCGTCAATTTATTTTTTATTTATTTATTCAAGTTAAATATTGAAGACAAAAGACTAATTGGAAGAGTTGTTTTTACATGTTAATGTATTATATGAGTTTGACCCATATGACCCATTAAGGCAAAACCCTAGCCTCTACTTCTCCTATAAATATGTGTATATCGTTGTATTATAATTGTATCACTTTTTTCTTAATATCAATTCATGATTCTTCTCTTACTTCTCAATTATCTTAACATGGTATCAAAAACAGGTCTTTCCTGGACCTATTCTCAATAAATTTTTCGCAACCCTAACGCTTCCGCTGCCACCGCCCTTATTTTTCCAAGGTTTTCGTCGCTACTGTAGGCTTCGTCCCTTCTCCAGTATCAACGAACACCATACCGCTGTCTTTGTCTTGCAGAGATGAACACAACGCCACCAAAATTATCACAATCAGAGTCTAGACGCACTCTCACGCGCCTCCAACAGCCCGCAGTACTACCACTCTTCAAAGTCTCGAATTTTAGGCTCTAATGCCTCAACTAGGGCTCCAAATTCACCTCACGATATACCATCGAAATTGTCTCGCCGTGATGATTCAAACAAACAAAACCACACAGCCGTTCACAACTGCTCACAATCGCACACGCCCTCACGCACGACGCGTAGACTGCGTTGTCGCTGTGCCCTCAAATTCACGCGCCTGTTGCTGCTCTCACTAACACGTCATCCCTAGTTGCCTAGTCAACGCCCATGTCAGCACCAAGTCAGGCCCACATCATCGCCACATCAACATTTGGACTGTGCCACGTCAGCATTGAACTGTGCCACATTAGCGCCACCTAAGCGCCACATTAGCACGTTGACTACCACATCACCCGTTAACCGCCACGTCAGCGTTACGTTACTAGTTCGGCTAAGGTACTTTTCTTTGAGCGGTTCAGGCATTTTTAGACCGATTTTTTGCAAAGTTGGACTAGTTCCTTGGGTTTTTTCGAATTTTTTCTCTGTTTTCGGGCTCCGTTTTGTGATTTGACGCTCACAGTATATATTTTTCTTTATATTCGCGTGGTTTCTATGCCGATTCACCCTTTTCTCACCCGGTTCTTGGAGATTTAATACCAGTTCATGGACAATTTTGGCATTCTGAATCCATCCATGACAACAGCTTCTCCAGGTTCAACAGCGATATTTGTGGGTTCTTCGCTCATTATCAATGTCAGAGAGAGTTCGAATCTTACCTCTACTACTGTCACCATGTCTATTGCAGATTTGGCCTCACTCCTCCTTCATACCTTCTCCAACATTGGTAATGATACAAACATTTTTCCTACTCTCTCACTTACTGCAGGTAACTCCTCTTAGTTATTTGATTCTGCTTATTGCAATCATATGACATTTGATCTCCATATTTTTTCAACCAAACTCTTCACAATGAATATCTCTAGTATTTATATCACTGATGGTTCTCAAAGGCGTGTTACTCATACCGGTCAGGTTTCTACTTTCTATCTTTCTGTTCCTGACACGTATTTGATTCTGAAACTCTCCTTAAATCTCTTGTCTGTTGGGCAACTTTGTGAATTAGGATTTGAAGTCATATTTTCTAATAATGGTTGTTGTGTGCAGGATCATCGGATAGAAGAAACTCTTGGGACTGGTTGTAAGGTTGGACGCCTATTTGAACTTATCAGTTTGCAGCTGCCATCTCCAACTCCATTACCACTACAACCCCAAGTCCCTTTATCAACCTGTGCAACCTCACTACCACCACCGGTATCCTCATCCTTATCTCCACAACCACCAGCTGGTCTCTCACCATCCCAAATGTGGCATGCTCGGTTAGGCCACACTTCATCTAACCGACTAAAATTGCTTATCTCTAGTGGTCAGTTAGGTTCAGTTCAACATAAGTTCTTCAAATATATCCATTGCCAACTTGTCAAACAACTAACCCTACCTTTTAAAGAGAGTCAGTCTATTTCTCTTGCACCCTTTGATCTAATTTATTATGATATTTTGGGGCCTTCTCCTCATGCCTCAATGGGTGACCTTCATTACTTTGTTATCTTTGTGGACGACAATTCTCGATATATATGGTTGTTTTTTATGAAATATCGATTCAAACTATTCCAAATATATTCTGAGTTTTCTTCTATGGTTCAAATCCAATTTTCTAGAAATATCAAAGTTTTTCACTCAGATAATGCAATGGAATACAAGAATCATATTTTTCTTAATCTGCTTCGCAAAAATGACGCGCTCTCCCATCACTCGTGTCCTAGTACATCCCAACAAAATGGACGAGCCGAACGTAAACATAGACATATTCTCGACACAGTTCGTGCTCTCCTTATTTCTTCATTATGTCCTGAGCGTTTTTGGGGTGAGGCTGCCTTCACACCTGTCTACACAATAAACCATGTCCCTTCCGCTACAATCCAAAACCAGTCCCCATTTGAACATCTTTTCGGTAAAACTCCTAATTACTCTGAATTCAGAGTCTTTGGTTGTGCCTGTTTTGTTATTCTCAAACCACATGAACACAACAAACTAGAACCAATGGCTCGTCTGTGTTGTTTTCTTGGATATGGCATCGAACATAAAGGGTATCGGTGCTAGGATCCCATTTCTAAAACCCTTGGTATCTCGTGACATGTTATTTTTTGGGAACATCAAATGTTTTCTTCCTTACATTCATTCGACATGTCAACCCTCACCAACTCCAGATTTTTTACCAATCTATCCATTGAGTTATTTCCAAATAATATAGCTCTAGGTACTATTGAGTTCACTCTAGTACTACTTGTTGCGCCCAACCCTGCACCTTATGCTGAGTCCACCCCAGACCTACCAGTTGAACCCACTCCAGAATCACCAACTGATCTCACTTCTTCAGCTCCAGTGACCATGCCTAGGACTTCTCTTGTGGCTGATGATTCTGTACCAACTACCTCTGAGACCCACGCTCCAGAACACCCTCGTCGTTCTACTAGGATAACTCATCGTCCACATTACCTTACTGATTTTAATTGTTTTTCTACTATAATTCATCTGTATGAACCTCAATCCTATAAGGAGGCTAATACTAATCCTCTTTGGCAGAAAGTAATGGATGAAGAACTTCAGGCCCTCGCTAAAACTCATACTTGGGATATTATTAATTTACCCCTGGAAAAACTCCTATTGGGTGCAAATGGGTATTTAAAATGAAGACGCTCTCTAATAGCTCTGTTGAACAATATAAAGCCCGACTTGTTGCTAAAGGATTCTCTCAAGAATATGACAATGACTATGAAGAGATATTTGCTCCAGTGGCGAGATTAACATCTGTCTGTACACTTCTTGCCGTCGCCGCCATTCGAAAATGGATTTTCTTTCAAATGGATGTCAAAAATGCATTTTTCAATGATGATCTTCTTGAGGAAGTCTATATGCATACACTTCCCGGTCTGGTGGCCCCTAGAAATAAAGTTTGTCGTATTCGTCGTGCCTTATATGGTTTGAAGCAAGCTCCACGTACCTAGTTTGCTAAATTCAGCACTACTATTCATCGTTTTGGGTTCACACCTAATTCTCATGATTCGGCTCTGTTTATTCGCCATACTATCAACAGTATTATTTTTCTTTTGCTTTATGTGGATGATATGGTTATTATTGGAGATGATCTACACGACATTTCTGAACTCAAAAAGTTTCTCAGTGGCCAATTCTAGATGAAAGATATTGGCGCGCTCACCTATTTTCTTGGCCTCGAAGTCTCATCTGGTTCTGATGGATATTTTCTCTCTCAGAGCAAATATGCCTTGGATTTCTTTTCCAAGGCTGGGATTACTAACTCAACCACTGCCACTACTCTTCTCGAGCCGAACATTAGACTTACCCCACTCGATGGTTCACCTCTTCAGGATACAACTCAATATCGCCAAATGGTTGAAAGTCTTGTATATCTCACTGTCACTCGCCCTGATATTGCCTATGCTGTTCATCAGGTCAGTTAGTTCTTGTCCGCTCCTCGGACCACCCATTACTCGGCTGTTCTTCGCATTCTTCGGTATGTCAAGGGTACTTTATTTCATAGGCTTCACTTTTCAGCTCAGTCTACTCCCGTCTTACAAGCTTATTCTGATGCTGATTAGGCCGGAGACCACACCGACAGACGTTCAGCCACTGGTTACTGTTTTTTTTTGGGTAATTCTATTATTTCCTGGCATAGTAAGAAACAAACTGTAGTTGCTCGCTCCAATACTGGAGCTGAATATCGTTTTATGGCTGATGCAACTCAAGAACTTATCTGGCTTCGATGGCTCCTCGCTGACATGGGCGTTTCTTTTCCTGCTGCCACTACCCTACACTGTGACAACATGAGTGCTATTCAGATCGCTCACAATGATGTATTCCAAAAGCATACAAAACACATCGAGACTGATTGCCACTTTATTTGTCATCACATTCTTCAGAATATGGTTCGTCTACAATCCGTCAGTTCAGCCGATCAGACAGTAAACATTTTCACTAAGGATCATCCACTCGGACGCTTTTACTCTTTGGTTTCTAAATTCAAGTTCACCTCTCACTTATCGCCTTGAGTTTGAGGGGGGGATGTTAATGTAATATATGGGCTTGGCCTACATGGCCCATTAGGGCAAAACCCTAACCCCCACTTCCCCTATAAATATGTGTATATCGTTGTATTATAATTGTATCACTTTCATAATATCAATTCATGATTCTTCTCCTACTTTTCAATTATCTTAATATTGCAAATATTATATTATTAAAAAAAAAACATTATTAAGAACATACCCTTTTTAACTTATTTACTAAAGTAGAGTTACTCGGAGTTGCGTTCCCGGGTATTAAAACCCGGGGTTCACAACCCCGGGTACAATTTTTTTTTTGGTCGAGAATAAACCTGGGGTACTGTACCCCGGGTTGGTATCTTAAAAAAAAAAAAAAAAACAAAAAACAAAAAGTGAATTAATTAATATTTTCGGCAACTTTGAATTAATTATTGGTGGTCTATCGATATTTTAAATAAATCTAATTTTTTTATGCATAAATTACGTTCAAAACACTCCATAATGATGTTTTTTACAACACTAAAAACGAACAAGTAAATGATTTTTAAAAAATAGCCAAAGTTGGCAAGATGAACTGTTTCAACGATGGTGTAATTTTTTCGTCAATTTGGAGTTAACAAAAGATAACTTATCCGTAACAGAAATTAGCCTAATTTTTTTGTATACAAACTCTGTTCATTACACTATATAATAAAACTTAGAACGCTAAAAACGAATTAATGAATAATTTTTAAATAATCGTCAAAGTTGGTCGGATAAATTGTTTCGATGATGATACTGTTTTTTTGGAAACTTTGAGTAACCGAAATGAACATTTTTTTTTTGTATATAAATTACGTTCATAACATTAAATAATAAAATTGAGAATACTAAAAACGGATTCGTGAATAATTTTTAAATAATGATAAAAAATTGATTGAATAAAGCATAATATTTAAGAAATAATTAACCAATAAAAATTTCTTAAATAATCAGTTTGCCCGTCAATGCTAATTGAAAAGTTGGGTTTGATCTGTGTCATCACTCTGACTTTCGAAGATTTCAATTTTATCAACGGGACGCACGCTCGTGACAAAAATTATAAATTTAGTCACCCAACACTTCAAATCTAAAATTGAAAGTGAAAATGGGCTTTATTTGAAAAAATACTTGACCAAACCGCCTATGGGGTTCGCCACGCCTAGATCTCGAAAAAATACCAAAAATAAAATAAAATTGCCCCCAACGGACCACCGAGAGCGACGTTATGCCCATCCAAATTTTGAAGAGCAATATAATGTTTTTGAAATTTTGAAGAGTAATAAAATGTTTTGGAATTTAAGGCCTAAAACAAAATAAATGTTTCAAAATAATAGAGATGGTTCAATTGTCAAGGTAGATATGCCCATTTTCCTCCTTAAAAATGAAGAATAGTGACAGAAATTACAGTACGAAAATTAGACACATATGATAAAAGAAGTGAACCACCCTAGATTTTTTTGGAATTTTGTAGCCCATGATTTGAAATTAAAAGAAAAACCCTAATACTAAAAAAAAGAAAGTGACCTGAGGATCAGGAAGACATGACATAGTATGTATAAAAAAACTATGTCATGCATACAACTCATTCGACCAAGTTTGACGATTATTTAAAAATTATTCATTAATCTGTTTTTGGTGTTTTCGTTTTTATTAGTTAGTGTTATGAACGTAATTTGTATACAAAAAAAAAAAAAAAATAGTTTCATTTCTGTTACAGATATACCGTATTTTATTCATTCAAAGTTTCCAAAAAAATTGCATCATTATCGAAACAACTCATCCGACTAACTTTAACGATTATTTAAAAATTATTCATGAATCCGTTTTCAGCGTTTTAAGTTTTATTATATAGTGTCATGAATCTGGTCAACTTTGACGATTTTTTAAAAATTATTCACTTGTCCGTTTTTAATGTTGTAAAAAACATTATGGAGTGTTTTGAACATAATTTATGCATAAAAAAAATTGAATTTATTTAAAATACCGATAGATCACCGATAATTAATTCAAAATTTTTAAAAATATTAATTAATTCACTTTGTCTTTAAGTGTGTTATTTTATTTTATTTTTTTTAAGATACAAACCTGGGGTACAATACTCCGAATTTGTTCCTGACAAAAAAAAAAATTGTACTCAGGATTGTGAACCCGGAATCTTAATACCCGGAGGAGAACACAACTCTGAGTAACTCTACTTCGGTAAATAAATTAAAAAATGTCTATTCTTAATAAAAAAAAAAAAAAAATTAAAAATATAATAATTGCGAAAACAAGTCCTCATTGAAAAGTTTCCCCGCACGCGTGCAGCCAACGATTAAAGATGTAGGCCCCGTTTGGTTACTTTTTCCAACCCAACCCAATCCAATCCAATCCAACTCAAAAATTTTGGGTTTGATTTTTGGGAACGCATTTAACAAACATAAAACTCAACCCAACCCAACTAAAAAAATAGAAATTAATTCTCAAAATCCTAAAGAAATCAGAAACAAAAAAAAAGTGTTTCTTTTTGTGCCCAGAACACTCAACCCAAAGTTCTCAACTTTCGTCTTCATCTGCCGGCCGACCACCACCCTCCGCCGCCGCCGGCCACCTCCGCCGCCATCCAGCGACCGACCACCATCTCCGGCCACCTCCGGCGACCTTCCGCCGCCGCCGGCCACCTCCCGCGACCGTTCGCCGCCCCGCCGGCCGTCAGGCCACCGTCTGACACCGCCACTGCCAAACACAAAAAAGAAATTAAAAAATAATAATTAGTTTTAGGATAAAATCATTACCAAACACATTCTGTTCTCAGCACAAAACAAAAATTATCGTTACCAAACGCAATTCTGTTCCCAAAATTCTCAACCCAACCCAATTCAACTCAACCCAACCCATTCCAGTTGGGTTCAGAAAAGTGGGAACACTAACCAAACGCCACCTTAGGTTCTTACACTTGATTCCCCTAATATTTCGGTAGCAATTCGCTTTGATCCTTTTACTTTTCATTTTAATATATACATATATACATTTAATTTTTGTAAATTGTTTTTTGGTGCAAATTGTTAAGCAAATTTATCTATTTTGCTAGAAGGCGATCGTCTAACATGAAATGCAATCGTCTATAGGGTTAACACAAGTCCAAACAACACACGAGCTATGCATTTCGAAGAATCAAGACTAAGGTTTACTTCGGTCCTCTAAAAAAACATTTTTGTCTTGAACAACAGTTTTAAGTTGTTTGATAAATTAGGGAAAAACAAACATGTTTTTAAAAATAAAAACACGCAATGATCATTTGACAAACATATGTATACGAACAAAAAAATGTTAAATGACTAAAATGGACAAATTCTCCTTTTATAATTTTGGTTAAATTTAATTTAATTTTTTAATTTTTTGTAACTTTTCTCGACCATATTTTCACAAAAAAAAAAAATTATTATTTTTTTCAACATCATATTTCAAGCACATTACTTTTTTACCAAATTGAAGTGATCTGGAAATCTCAAGAATCAAAGTGAGATACAACCCAAATATTAGGGGTATAAAATGTAAAAAAGAGCCAACCCTGGGTGCATGAATATCGTAAAATGGGAAAACTGTTGGGTTAGCTTTCAAAGGCTCGACCCCCCTCAAAGCTAAAGCACATGGAGGCCGGAGCTGGGGGGTGGAGAATAAAGAGTCATCAATCACAGAAATAGACCCAACCAATATTACGTTAGACCAATGCACATCATCACATGCATCATTAAACTTTCAATAATGGTGCCTTCTAAAAAACTAGGATAACATTGCGGAGCTTGACTAGTGGTGTTGATTAAACCGATAAGGACACCTCTCGTTATCTTTGTAAAGGATAAATTTTATATAATATTAATAGAATTTTCTCATATCTTATTTAAATATTTGTATTTCAATTATTTTAATATAGTTAATTTTTTTCTGTCTTTATTCATACAAAAATTCTGTATTGTTTTTTAATCACCAACCACATCTACTGCCTATCCCACATGGTATCATCTTCTGCCAATTTTATACCAAATCAAACACCACTGGAATGAAAACAAACCACACTTGCACGTACTCTCACGCACCACGAGAAGTTCCAGTGTCGTCGCCAATTTCATTGGCTTCTATAGGTAGAGGTGCTCATGGGCCCGGAACCCCGCCCAACCTGCCCCTATTTTTTTAGGACTTGGATTTTAGTTTTAAGCCCATGGACGAAGTTTAGGCCTTAATTTTCAGGCCAGATCAAATTTAGGGTCGGGCTTGAGTAATGCCAATTTTTTTTAGGACAAGTCTAGCTCGGTTCAGCCAGAGGACTATTAATTAAGAAAATATTACACACACACACACAAATCAAACAAATCCAACACTAATTCACGTGACAATGTTGGTATGATTTGATTTCATGTGAATGTGAATGATAATATTTGTTTGACTTGATTTTATGTTTTAGTATTTATCTTTTAAATTAAAAAATAATAAAATTATAGGGCTGGGCCGGCCCTACCGCCCTAGGACCGAGCTTGAGCTTAATTTTTTTTTGGTAAGGTCGGGTTTGAACATGAAAGTAATGCCTCATCATAGAGCCGGGTCAGGCGGGGCTAAGGCCTAGTATGTTTTGTAATATTTTAACTAAAGTCCGGCTCAGCCCATGACCACCCCTATCTACAGGCTTCATCGTAACTCCTACAGTTACACCCACAATACCATTCAAATCATCTTGATGAAATGAAGAAAACAACATCAAATTGACTACCATAAGAGTCGCCACGCGCCCGCACGTGCCACCAACAACTGTCACATCTCTGTTGCCACGTGGTTGGAAAACGTGTCTTACACATGTAAATCAAAAAACCACGACCAACCGCGTAGGTAACATGTCACCTGCCACAGAGGTGATATGTCATCACCATATCCACTACCATTTCACCCAGGATGTCACATCCGTGCACTCCACCCTCACCTACCACATCAGCAGTGATGTTTTTCTAATTAACTCTAGGTTGTTAACCGGTTCAAGATTGTTTGACAATTTTTTAACCAATTCACCACTTTTTGAAACAATTATTGAGGATTAGAGAACGATTCCAGGTTAATTTTAGCTTTGTTTCTTCAAATTTGAATCATAAAGTATTCTTTTTTTTATATTGTTGATTCGGATCTCCACAGTCTTTTGACCGGTTTAAGGTTTTCATCAATCAATTTTTCATGACCTTAGACCAATTTTTGGATAAGTTTGAGCTCCTAATTGCATCCACAACCTTTGTCTTCCCATATTCACACCATACATTTTTTATATATTGTTGATCCTATTCAACAACGATGTCCAATTCTTATCCTTCACCTATTGTTCTTTCTACCAATACAGTTTTGATCCTACCTCCACCATTGTTTCAATCTCTTCGGGGCATTAATTTAACTTTATTCTTCAAACATTTCTCTATGATTTCGGTACAAATATTTTCCCTACCCTTTCACTTGCACAGGTAATTTTTCTTGGTCATTTGATTTTGCCTATTGTAATTATATGACTTTTGATTCTAATATGTTCTTATCATAACTATTTTGTATGAATCCTCCTACCATTCAAACTGTTGATGGTTCTCATATATGGGTCACTCACACTTGTCAGATGTCTACTTCACACATTTCTATTTCTTATATGTATTTAATTCTAAAATTCACTTTAAACCTCTTATCTACTAGGCAACTCTATGAAGTGGGAGATGAAGTAATATATTTTAATACTGGTTGTCGTGCGCATGATCCTTGGACAAGAAAAATTCTTGGTGAACTGGTTGTAAAATTTCATGTCTAATTAAGCTAGTGGTTCGTACCTTCCCCTTTATCAATTTGTGCAATTCCACATCATCATTATTGTTAACCCTTAAGTATATGTGATGTTCTGATGAAATAATTAACTTAAATTATTTTATGGGACTAATGGTTTTGATTGAGAATTATTTACATAAATTAGTTCAAGTTGATTGCAATGAAAGACATTGAAGAAATTTCAAAAAGATTTTTTTATATTACTAGGTAAAAAGCCTCAATTTCTCTATAAATTCTTAATATAACCCGATTATGATCAAACACACTACTTAAATGTATTTAATAAGTTTATATGTATTTATGATGTGGTCAGAAGTGATAAATTATGATTTTAAAAATAGTTTTCTAAGAAATAGATTAACCGAGTTTTGAAAATGAGTCAAAATAGGGAAAAACAATCAAACGGCCGATTGACTAGTAAATTGGTCGACTGCCAAATACAAGTTCCCAGAAAATATATTTTTTGAGCATTTCGACTGATAGACTGAAGGTTAGATGTAGAGCCTAAATTGGTCAACTAACAAGGCTAAACGGTCGATCGAACCATCTTCAAAATCTAGAAAAAATTGAAAGTTACTTATAAACGGTCGATTGACCAGGATTTTAGTCAAGCAATCCGCTTTGAATTTTTAATTTGATTTGAACGTTTTTCAAAGATAATCTAGTCTTATTTTTAGTATTTGAATGTTACAAATATATATTTTATTAGTCTAAATTGATATTGAAAGATCGAGAATATTTTTTAGAGATTTTATTGAAAAATGTTATTTAGTCCTTTTATTTTCAGAGTTTATGATCATTTTCGATAAAACTTATTTCAATTCTTTTTGGGGTTCGGATCTAAATATTTTTGGAGACCAATTTGAATATGTTTAAAGACAGATTAATGGTCAAACTAGCCATTGTAATCCAGATTGATATAAGGGGTCTAAAAGAGTATTTTTTAGTATAACTTTTGAAAAATAACTGTTATAGGATATCTTTGAAAATCCTATATATAGACCTACGAATTTCAGAACATATAATTAAGAAATATCAGATTTTAAACGAGAGAAAATATATATATGCTGGAAAATATTTTTGAGACAAAAGTGTGAAATTCTCGATCGTGAAGACTATTTTGAAAAACCGAGTATACTGGGTTCTTGATCTAATCAAACTTTGAAGAAATCTTGGTGAAATCATTCTAAATTATATTTTGATTAATTCGTGTGCGTAAAATATTTGTGCTTAATTTTTGATTGATTATATCTCTATTTTTTAGCTTACAAAACTTGTGAAAGAATCATTTTTTGAAAATTATTGAATATTCTTAAAAACAATTTTTTTTTTTTTTGTGAAATATGGTTTGAATTGTTTCTGTGCATATTTGGAAAAATACAAATTGATTAAATTCTCACGCATTTCATAAACACTTCTATCACTAGATTGAGACATTAATTGATTTTATTCTGAATTGAGTTGGTAGAAGTTATTATGAGAACACACAAATAATATTTTTTACTTCTAAGGTTGTAACTCAGGTCTAAGTGTAATTGGTCTGGGTAAGAGTGTAGATTAGGTATAAAGAGAGCTTAACTAATCATGGCTTATAATGGTGTAATTCTTACCTGTATAAAGAATTAGCGTAAAGATTTGATTCTTACTTGGGGAAAGGATTAGGTGTGGTTAGTGGATTTGAATTCATTGTGAGAGCTCAGGAGAGTAGACTTAGGTAAGAGTAGCTTGCCGAACTACTATAAAACTTTTTATGGGTCAAGTTTCTCTATCCCTATTCTTTGTGTGTTGTGCATTCAGTCATTCACATTTCCACATTAACAAGATTAAAATTACAAAAATTAATTTGATTTAAAATTTTAACTACCCAATTCACCCTCTTTCTTTCGTAGATCTTTGGGCCAACAATTGGCATCAGAGTTAAACTAGTTAAATAGGCTTCACATTTTAACTACACGATCACATGTCACATCACATGAGTAACACACTAGTTGAGGGACAATCTCTGCACAGACCTCCACTGTTCACATGTAATAATTATGTAATTTGAAAATCTAAAATGACTGTATTTTCACAAGTTACTAATTATGATGCATGTTTAGTTAATAAAAATGGTTCGTACATTCTTTCAGCTAATGATACTCCTAAAAAAGAAGAGAGGCATGATGAGGATGATTTTAAAAAACTACCTATTAATGCCCAAACCATTAACCTATTATTCTGTAGATTAGAAATGAATAAATATAACAAGATATCAGGTTGCAAGTTGTCAAAGAAAATGTGGAATACCCGCAGGTTACTCACGAGGGGATGAATTAGGTGAAAAAATCCAAATTCGGTACCCTGGTCCATCGATTCGAGCTTTTCAAAATGGGCGAATCAGAGACAATTCAAGATATGTACACGATATTCACCAACATTTGTAATAGTCTCAACTTTCTCAAGAAACCCAATGCTGGAGAAAGTCCAAAAAATCATGAGATCTTTGTCCAGAGCATGAGATCCCAAGGTGACAGCAATACAAGAAGTCACTTAAACACATACACCATTGACGAACTTATTGATATTCTGATGATTCACAAGTCTTCTATCCTTGGATATGAAGAGGAATCGAGTTCGAGCAAACAAAAATCCCTTACGCTTAGGGCACAAAAAGATAATGATGATAACGATGACGACGTGAGCTTAAACAACGGTCAAGAGCGTAATCTAGCTCTCATTACAAATAACTTCTGGAGAATGGCTCATTGTACTTTCTCTAGAGGATAAATTTCAATGTCAACAACATTGAGTGTTTCAACTGTTACAAGACAGGTAATTTTCGATCAGATTATCCTTAGCCGAAAAGGGAGAGCAAATGAAGTGACGAAAAGAAGTAAAAGAAGGGCAAAAAGAAGTCCATGAAAACCACGTGGGATGATTCAAATTCAAGTAACTCTGAAAGTAGCTACAAAGAATCTACAATGCTTCCTCTAATGGCTAATGGGAATAAGGTATCTTATTTAAATTATTCTAGTTCTTGTTCTCTAGATTTTGATGAATTATTTGATAGTTATCAGAACTATTAAATGATTGTAAAAATAAGTGCTTAAAAATTAACGCCCTAAAAATTACAATTATCTCTTTAAATAAACAAATTGAAAATTACGAAGCCAAAAATACTTTTCTCAAAAATCAAATTTCAAAAAATATCTTATTAGATTTGGAAAAGGAAAATAAGGAGTTAAAATCCAAAGTTGAGGAATTAAATTCTATTGTTCTTAAATACATATATGGTGAGAATAATCTAAATATGCTTTTGGGAAGTTCGAGAGGTATTTTTGATAAAGCAGGTCTTAGATTTCAGAAAAACGTAACATAAACAATTTCATAAATTCTTTTATGAAACTAAGAAAGTTGTTAAATGTTTTAACTGTAATACTTTAGGACATACCATAAAATATTTATTTAGTCCTAAATAATCGGTAAAGCAAATATGGATTCCTAAACGAACAAAAATTGTTCAAGCTAACAAGGTTGGATCCACATAGATTGGGTACCACTTAAGAATTATTTGAGGTGCTCCATGCAGGTTAATCTTAAAACATCTATAAACAAGGACAAATGGTTACTAGACAGTAGTTGTTCTAAGCACACGACAGAGGATAAAACTAAATTTGCATCTTTGACACCTAAAGACAGAGGTCATGTGACTTTTAGAGACAATTCCAAGGGTAAGATAATTTGTATAGGTAATATTGGTAACTCTTCTGGTATTATTGAGGATGTTTTTTAGTTGATGGTCTTAAACATAATTTACTTAGTATAAGTCAGCTATGTGATAGGGGTTACAATGTCATTTTTGGTAATAATAAGTGCTTTATTAAGGGTGGAAAATATGATAGTATTTTGCATCACGTTTTAAAAATGTTTATACATGTTCATTTGATGATTTTAATTCTCAACATCTTTCATACGTAAATGAATTATCTGAAAAATAGTTAGTTATGGTATAGACAATTAGGGCATGCAAGTATGGAGTTATTTTCTAGTTTATTTAAAAAGAATCTTATTAGAGGTCTTCCTGATATTAAATATGTTAAGGATGAGATTTTTTATGCTTGTCAGTTGGGTAAGTTGGGTAAGGAGGTTAAATTATCTTTTAAGAAGAAGTTAGATACATCTACATCTAAGACTTTTAAATTATTGCATATAAATTTATTTGATCCTAATCCTATTACAAGTTTAGGAAGTAAGTTTTATGCTTTTGTTATCGTTGATGATCTCTCTCTCTCTTGGTTCTTTTCTTGACAAAGAAGAACGATGCGACATCTGCATTCATAAAGTTTTGTAAACGTGTTCAAAATAAGAAACAATCTTGCATTGTTAACATTCGTAGTGATAGAGTTCGAGAGTTCAAAAATAAAGAAATCTCTAGCTATTGTGATGAGCATGGATATTTTCATAATATTTCTGCTGCTAAAACTCCACAGCAAAATAATATTTAGTCCATTTATTTTAAAAGTTTACGATTTTTTTTTGGTAAATCTTAATCATTTTTGGCATATAAATATACTACGTACATCCCCAACCAACAAGGAATGTATTGGAATACTAACTCAATCAATTTAATTAATGAGTTTCAGTTTAATTAATTAATTAAAGTAGTCAATAATTCTAACAAAAAAAGAAAAAAAGAAAATGATGGTGAAATGAGGAGGATGGGGAAGTTCGATAGTGGTGATGGTGGTGGCTCAACACTTCTTGTGAATGTCAAATGGTGGGATTAATGATGAAAGGAAAATGAAAACTAGAGGGAGAAAAAAGAAAGAAAAAGGAAGTAAAAAGATATCGAATTTAAATTTTATTCCCAAATCATGAAATTATAAAAGAATATAACTGAATATATTTATTTTTAATTTTAAAATTTATTTAAAGTAAAGGGTAATATTATTTCACACCTATTTTTTTTTTTTAAGAGATTCATGTGATAATTTCATAACTCTAAAAAGTGTCGAAGAAATATTAATAACCTAGTGTACCTAGGCTGTGTGGTCACCACACAATATTTTTCTCAAAGGGTGAATTACATTTTATCCCTTATAGTTATGCCGTTTTGCATTTTGTCTTCATGTGATATTCGGGTCACCACTTTGTCTCTTGTAATTAGGACGGGGAGCAAAGTATAATTAACCTCTTATCAAATCCTGGATAGACTTTTTATATGCAAACATTTACATACAGTTGTCATGTACTTCTCTCTCTCTCTTTCCCTCTCCCTCTCCCTCTTTCTCACACTATATATAATCGTTTGGGGATTCAAATCAGATTCAAGCACTGATAAACCATGGCTGAGAAGGTGAAATTATGCTTTAATTGTTTTTTTTTTCCTGACTGATTCCTGAAGTTATATATGCATGTAGGTTTGGCTGAATTACTCCGTATATATGTATGTTATTACTTGCAGGTAACGACAATGGAGTTGAAGGTTGATTTGCAGTGCCGTTGCTGCTACAAGAAGATCAAGAAAGTCCTTTGTAAATTTCCTGGTGAGTAGTCTCCTCCTTCATTCTCACAAGTTTATAAAAAAAAAAATAAAAAATTATAGATAAATTATATTGATTCCTTAATATAACTTTTTTCAAATTATATGAATAGTGTGAAAACCGATTAGGACAGGTGAAGCATATAAAATTAAAGTCACTCTCTATAATTCTTGCTAAAAATATTTTGAGAATATTTTTGGTATTGAATAATCATCAAATTAGCTTTACTATTTTTGAATAATTTTCTGGATATTAATTAATTTAGAATTGTTATTGATTTGTTGATTTTGTGATTTGAAATTAAAATTTCTTGATTAATTTAAGATTGTTAATGTCATGTATTTTAACTCTTTGATGATAGATTTGGCTTAAGAAATTTCATTTCTTTCTCTTCTCTAAACTTTATTTGAATAATTTTTTGTTTGTACGATTTTATTATTAGAACTAAAAGCGAATATATAAATAGTGAATCTTGACTACATAAATTTTCTTCTAAATATAAAATTCATACGACTAAAATCAACTAATACTAAAACAATATGTTGAAATGACTAAAAAATAAATTATTCTTAAATAGGTGAAGTAAAAAAATAGATAAAGGACTTCACAATAGAAACGTAAATATTATTTTAATATATATTAAGCGAACATAATTACTTATTTATTATATTTATTTTTTAAATACTTATTAGTATGTGTTAGTATGTAATTATTAATTTTCTTGTAATAAATTATAAAATAGTTTACGCATTGAGTATTTTTTTTAATGATTTATTATATCTATATAATAAAATAATGGGGTCAATGCACTATATCCCTTGTGGTTTACATGAACTGTATTTATCCCTTGTACAATTTTTGTAAGCACATAACCTCCTTATGCTTACATTTGGTGCACACATATAGAAAGGTTATATGCTTATGATATATTAAAATAAGGTTAATTGTATTAATTAGATTATTTTTATAATCACTTACACCATCTGTATTTAAGATTTAAGTCAAATGGTTAAAAGTTTAACAGAATTGAGGATATTTTTTTTTATTTCACTTCAAAATAAAGTAATTTTATCATTTTGTTCCAACTAATTAAATGGGGATATATTTGAAATTTTTTCCAAACTTAAAGGTCAAAATATTTTTTTTCTTTCAAATTGCCCCCCCTTGGTTCATCTCTTCCAACCCCCCTACTTTCTTCGTGTCTTCCCTTTCCTACCCCACGCCACCCCACCCTACCTTGTTCCGCGACGACGACCCCCCAACATTCTCTCTCTCTCTCTCTCTATCTAATATATTATAGATAGAGAGAGAGAGGAAAGAGAGATCTAGAGAGATCCAAGAAACACCCAGCCCATCCCTTGCTTTATTTTCTGCTATGGCGAACCGAGAAACCGTCGCCGCCACACCTACAACGAATACCACCACCACCAGCCCTTTTTCTTTTCTCAATTTCTCTCTCTTCTCTTGTCTCCTTGTCCTTTATCTCTCTCTAATATACTATATATATATATATATATATCAGAGGAAGAGGGGAGTGTTGTGAAGCAGGTAAAATATGATTACGAGAAAAATAAATAATGATGGCACAAAAGCAAATAAAAGAAGACAAGAATTTAACGTGGTTCGGCGCCTACTTGCTCTCTCTCGTAATAATACATTTACTAACTTTTGCTCTCGTAATGATGGGTTTTGGGTTTTAAGTGTTGAGCTATTATGTTCAATTTTGTGTGCAGATGAGAGCAAGTGAGCAAATGGAGTATTTGTATTTATTACGAGAGCAAAGTGAGCAAATTGATTATTTGTGTTTATCACATACTTGCTCTCGTAATAATCCCTTTGCTCAACACTCAAAATCCAAATCCCAAATACACCTAATAATTCTTTCAGGTTATATACAAAATTGGTAAAATACTTTCAAATGGGATTGGTATTTTCCCTTTGCTCACTTGCTATCATTTGCCCACAAACTGAATATAACCATCCTCTATATATAGGTGAGGATGGCGGTACAGTAGAGAAGAGAAGTAGAGGAAAAATTGACTTCTTCTTCCTTCATCATCAATGATGTAGGCAGTTCAATTCAGTTTTTCCTTCCATTGATGATGGTGTTGAAAGAGTTGAGAAAAATAATAGAGTTGGTCCCTCATCTTTTTGAAAAAGTTAACAGAGAGAGAGAGAGCCTTCAAGTGAAATGAACCAAGTAGCTGTCGCAAGAGATTAATGAGGGGTCGCCATCGCTGTCATCCAAGCAAGAGGAAGGAGAACAAAACATAAAAAAAATATGCATTGACGCCTAAGTTTTTATTAGTGTAAAAGCAGTCATTCTTAAAATATTTGAAGGGTATAAATATCGTTTAACGGTAATTAATAGATTTTTTTTTATTTTCACCTTTTAACGATTAAAGTTAATGAAAAACTTAATCGTTACACTTAAATCTTAAAAACAAGGAGTTTAAGTAATAATAAAAATACATACGGGTGCAAGTGCAAGTCGGTCTAACCGCAGAAGTGCAAGGCGATATTAACCCATTAAAATAAGGGATTTTGTGTTTAAAAAAATACCACAGGAGGTAAAGTATAATTTTACATAAACCATATGGGTAAAATAGCATTCACCTAGAATATAAAGATATTTTTGTATTACAATACTCTATTGAATATTTGAGTTGATTTTATTTATTTATTTATTTCATTGCCTATATATTAAAATTATTTTTTTGGTCAAATTAAGATTATTTTTTTCGACCATATATATCAGTAAATACATGTGGCTCGAGGACTAATTGGTTTTTCTATGATGTTGAACGTTTTTTGGACAACAGAAATAAGAGATCAAGTTTTCAACGAGAAGCAAAATACGGTTACAATTACGGTAGTATGTTGTGACCCGGAATACATCCGAGACAAGTTGTGTTGCAAGGGTGGAAAGACCATCAAGTGCATTGAGATCAAGAAGCCTCCCAAGGTCGAGGAAAAGAAAAAGGTCGAGGAAAAGAAAAAGGTCGAGGAAATAAAGGTTCCGGTTCACATACATCCACTACCATCAGGTTATCCACCGGTTCGGGTTTGTTGTGGGCCTCATGTGGGGCCATGTTATCGTGGGTGTGGAAGGCCCTGGCCCATTGGACTCTCACCGCAGCCATGTTCATGCTGTGATGGTTATGGATACGGGTGTTGTGGGTATGGATGGGGCTGTACTATCATTGAAGAAAATCCATCAGCCTGCACTACCATTTGAGCATTGTCATGTCACACGTGTTATTTTCATGATTTCTTTTTAAAAAACAAAAAAGCCAAAAATAAGTAAAGAGTATAGTTTGTCTTTTTTTCTTTTTCTTTTTTAATATCATTTGGATAATGATTTCGAATGTTTGTATTGAAGAATAACTTTTTTTTTTTAATGAATATATATCAATGATTTCTCGTGCCTAAAGATATTGTATTGATATTCTAATTTGTGTGTAAAAAATAATAGAAAATATAAATGTAAAACTTAAAAAAAATATAAAATATAATTTAATTCAATTGTATGAGAGGTAGGATGTGAAATATTTCGACGGAAATTTTCATCCTAACGTTATCGTAAAATCATGTTATCAATTTATTGAAAATCTCAAACATTACTTAAAAAATATTTTTAACTTGATATAATATAGATTAAGACTGTTTTATATATATGTAAAGTGAAACTATATATAAGACAAACAGCCACCCTAGAACAAGACCCTATCCAGTAAGTCACAACTTTCCTTTAGCAAATTGATGTCGGATGCTCTCCTAAAGGTACTTAGTCCCATTCAAAAGTAGGTGCGTTTTCCTCGGTAGTTATGTGCTAGGTTGTTTCACTAGTTAAAAGCAAACACAACGTGGAGTTGCTTGTTTATCTATCTATTGAATTCAACTTCAAAAAGCCCTTAAGAGCAGTGATGTCTTTAAGGGGAAAGATCTTCATATTCAAGCCCAAAAGGAGATTCAGTGATCCACATATTCAAACTTCCACGTTCCTTATCTAACTTAAAAGAGCAAACTGCATCTGAAGACGAGGTAGAAGTCTATGTCACAGATCCAGAGGTAGAATTGAAAATTATAGTAATTTGATTTTATACTACGAATTTGAAAATTCAAAATCAAATTTCTATGTTGAAATCACAAGCAGTGCACAATCAGAGAGGGCCAGTGTCTTTAATTTTGACCCACTTTAATTTTTTTAACAATTAAACCCTTGAACTTTTGCAATTTGCATGACTTCTATTCATCATTCACTTACTTGGGTTGTTTCTTGTCTACGAAAATGATAGTGATTGAGATAAGGGGGAGTCACCCTATTAGAGTGAAGGGAGTGATCTGGCGGGAGGGTCTTCAGAAAGAGTCGGTGCAGGATTTTCAAACATAGGAGGAGCATCAGACACCGTTGATAAAGTCAGAGGGATGAGATCAGTTGGTGGTTCTAAAGCTGGAGGGGTTAGATCAACTAGTGATTTTGGAATGTACCCATTGGTACCTAGAACTGCATCATCTGGAAACTCATGAGATGGATCAGTAAAGAATATGGAGTTAATAATGAATGATGTATTAAATGATTGTAAGGAAGAAAACTTTGATGTTTTCAAAAAATGACATGACAAGAGATACGAAGAGTTTTACAAATGGGGTCCCAACACCGATACCCTTTATGTTCAATGTCGTATCCTAGAAAACTACATAAGAGGCCCTTGGTTCCAACTTATTGTGTTTATTTGGTTTGAGAAGAATAAAACAAATACAACCAAAGACTTTGAGATTAGAATAAATGGGAGGGTTTTCGAAAAGACGCTCAAATAAATATTGATGCTAAATTGTAACGGAAGGGACACAGTTTATATTGTATATTGTGGTTAGAGCAGCCTCACCCCAAAAGCGCTTAGGACATAATGAAGAAATGAATATGAAATGAATTGTGTCAATAATGTGTCTATCTTTACATTTGGATAGTCCATTTTGTTGGGAGATTCCAGGGCATGAGCGATAGAGAGTATGCTATTTTTATGAAGCATGTTAAGGAAGGCATGATCCTTGTATTCCATTAATTATCTAAGCAAAAAAAACTTTAAAGTTTCAACAAAATTGGGTTTTAACCAAAGTAGAACAATCAAAATATAGTTGGCATTAGTTCAAATCTATTTTTCATAAGAAATAATCATATATATCGAGAGTAGTCGTCCGCAAATATAACAAAATAATGAGAACTATCCATTGTTTCATGCAGAAAAGGCCCTCAAATATCATAATGCACTAAATAAAAAATGCAAGAGAAATAGACTGACTATCATTAAAAGATAAGGTTGATTGTTATGTAAGTTAACAACGAATACAATTAAAAGACTCATGCTGAATTGAATCTAACTGAGCACTAGAAATAAGAGATTTGAGACGGTTGGATGAAGTGTGACCTAACTGAGACTACCACAATTCTAAGGGTGATAGTGATGAAATAGAGACGGCTGATTGGCTATGTGAAGTTGGTGAAGATGAGACTTAGAGGTGAATGAGCTCAAAGAGGCGCCCGACTTTATGACCAGTCCCAAGGAGTTTTCTTTTCTGAGAGTCCTGCACATGATAACCAATAGAAGAGAAGTGCAAATCAAATCCAAGATCACATAATTGTCCAATAAATATAAGATTAAGAGTAAGATTAAGGACCAAATATATATCAAGAATAGATAAATGGGAACTTTTAACATGTCCCGTATGGCTAACTGACATATTTGATCTAGTGGCAGTGTGAATAATAAGTGCATACTCATCGTGGGCTTTAAAGAAAAATATAGAGGTATCAGATGTTATGTGATTGCAATGGACAGAATCAAAGTACCATCGAGATATACCTAGTGTAACTAAAATTGTTGTATGGGTACCAGTATTAAATAGAAGAAGTTTCAGCATGACATGGATGTTGCTCAAATCAACTGTTGTAGTGGTAGAGTTCTTTGACTTGGAGTGCGAGCGATTACGAGAACCCCAAGAGTGGGACTGATTCCCGTTTGGTTGGTTACCAGATGATTAAGTTGGAAGTTTAGGACAATTTGCAAGGAAGTGATCTGGTTCTCTGTATATCTTACAAAGACGATATGGACATTTGAGTAGTTTGTGTCCTTGTGAATAACAATACTTGAAATATAAGGATTGTGGTGATAAGTTTGATTTTCTAGCTAGTGTGACAAAAGTGACATCTATATTTAATCCTTGTAGTGTTGCAAGGTATGTTTCCTCTATAGTAGAGCAGAAATGACATTGTCAATGGAAGATATCTTGTTTCGATGTAGTATTGATGCACGTACATGCTCAAATTATGATCTCAGGGCCATCAAGGCGCATCTCATTTTGGTAGTTTATGTAGAAAATGGTATCAACTGGATGTTTTCAGGTTGACTTAGAGAGAGCCAACGGGTCCCATAGAGCATTCATCTGAGATATGAACTTGTTGATAGACTGTCCTTGGTGCATGTTGTGAAGGGTGAAAAAAAGTTGATACCGATATGAAATATCTGCCTTGGTGTAGCGGAGTTTGAGGATGTCCCAAACTTCTTTAGCCGTCGAATCTATCAAATTGGATTTTGGTAGATGGGATTATAGTGGAATATAACCATATGAGAATCTGATAATTTTTTTATATCTCAGTCTTCAAGACGCTCAACAAATTCTTCAACATCTTCTTCATCTTTGCGTTAGGGCAATTTAATGTCCCGATTCGCAATACGCCATATTTTTCGATCTCGTAGGAAGTTAGACATCTCTTGAGCCCACAATATGTAGTTTGATTCATCTAGAATAGTGGTAGTAATACGTGATGAGTTTGATCTCTCCATAGGTGCAAGAAGAACATAAATGTCTGAGAGTGAACCGAGGTAGAAATTACATGAATATAAGGTAAGGTATATTTTGTGAATCTAAATCACAAAACAGATCTTGGAAATAGAATCAGGAGATGCAAAAATCCTGGAAATCAGTCCAACGTTGTAAATATGGTAAAAAACAGGCTAAACCGGTCAAGGGAAGCTGAACCTTCTGAACCAGTGACGTGACACAAGTAGCAAACGTGGTAGGTCAGGTGGTAGAGAGTAATGATGTGGCGCTAATATAGCACTCACCAGACTGTGTTTTTTTGGCTAATGTGGTGGACCCAAAACCAAATGAGTATTGACGTGTCAACTTAAGTGGCGATTGGCATGGCATTGTGGATGATATGGTGATGAGCTAGTAGGGACATGGCATTGATTATATTTGTCATGTGGTTCAGTACGTGGTTTATGCTTGATGGAGATGCAGAGGCTGACGGCAACACGTTGGAGCACGTGTGATGTTTAATGGTGGTGATTTTTTGTGGCGTTTTGCTCATCTCGTTAAGACGAAGGCTATGTTGTGATGGGTGTTAATATCAGAGCAACGGTAAAGCCTACAGTAATCAATAGATCCGATGGCTTTGTTGGTGGTGCGTGAGAGCGCGTTGATGGTCGGTTTGACTTCGTTTTAGCGTCGTTGAACTGGTTTTTTCAAGATGAGTCCGATGGTAGTGGCGGATGCAGTGTTGACTTGGTGATAAGTGGAACTTTGTGTTGTACGCAATTGGCGCGGTAAATTTTTTAAAAAGAAAGTTAGGGTAGTAAGAAATTTAGTAGGAACAGGGTGAGAAAAAATTGTCTCTTGATATCATATTAGAATAATAGAGAGACGGAATATGGAGAGAACATGCATGAGCGAATTGTATTGATATATAAGAAATGTTAATTTATAAAGATATAGAAGAATTCTATATATAGTGAGTGATTAGGGTTTTTCTGGTTGGATTAGAGTTTAGTTTTCCTAATGAGACTAAAGTTTAACTTAGTGGACTAAAACCCATATACATGTATTAACAACATGTTTCCACTTTAGCTATAGATAATGGTTAGTTATTAGAACAAAGTGCATCTAAAGACGCGGCAGAAATCTATGCTACAAATCCAGAGAAGAGAATCCAATTCAAATGACTGCATAGATTGCACAGGAGTCAAAAATTATGGAAGAAAGACAATTAAAACATGAATGTTTCTAGACATTCACTTCTATTCGTTTCTCTCTTCATTACTCCTGTCAAATGAAAAAATAGTTTTTGAAATTCATTTCTTTTTTCGAGAGAAATTATTTTGGGTGGTGTTGAAAGCAATTTTAACATCAAGAAATTATTTTAAAATTACAATATTTTGATAGTATACCACAAATTTTCAAATTTACATTAAAACCCCGGGCACTGCACAATCAAAGTAGCGTTACGATCCAAAAGGTGTTAGTCGGTAAGGGGAGATGTCCTTTTTCTTTATCAATTAAGGTTTAAATTTTCTGGAAAACACTTCAGAAATTAAATCTTGAATTTAATTATAAATGCACCAGGACAATATGGAGGAGTGCACCCTTAAGATTGTCCAGGAGGTGATTAGTTGAGGGAAGCTTAAGTTGACCCAGATACACCTTACCATACAACACTAAATAAATAAAGGGCAAATTACGATTTTAGTTCTCGTATTTGCAAACGTTTTTCTATTTGGTCCTCCAATTTTAATTTTTTTTGTCAAAGTTATCCTCGTATTTGCACAATATTTTTTAGGGAAAATTACTGATTAATCCCAAAAAAAGAAATTATTTACCACGTACTCCCATCGACTTTTCTTTGCAGCGATTAGTCCTGTCAACACCTATTTCTTGCACCAATTAGTCTCGTTTTTAAAAATGGCGAGAAATGAGTTTATCGAAATACCCTCCTATGAGTTTCATATCGATAAGGAAGGTCGTCAAACTGGTGCACCATCATCGTCAGCAGCCGCCACCAGTCGCCGCCGCCGCTGGTCGCTGGTCGCCACCACCACCATAAATTACAGCTTTCACCCCAAATTTTATGACTTTTTGTCATTTTCTATATGTTTCAAAAAAAAAAAAAAAAAAACAAAAAAACAACAACAACTTGATTTTAGGATAAAATCATTACCAAATGTAACGTAAAACAAGAGAACAATTGATGTTATATTCAACATTTACAGGTGTTAAATGTAACATTCACATTCAATATAATATTATATGGATTTTATTCTGCATACAAAAATAAGAGAATAATGGATGTTACATTCAACATCCACAGGTGTTAAATGTTACATTCAACATCTACATGAGTTATATTTTGGTCAGAAAAAAATAATATCATAAAATAAAATAAAAAATCGATGTTACATTCAACATCCACATGAAGGATATATTGGTCAAAAAAATATAACATAATAATAATAATAAATAAATAAATAAAAAATTGATATTACATTCAACATCCACAAATGTTGAATATTACATTCAATATCCACATGAATGGTATTTTGGTCAGAAAAAGATAGCATAAAAAAAAAATTAATAATAATAATAATTGATGTTACATTCAACATTCACAGGTGTTAAATGTTACATTTAACATCCACATGAGGAATATTTTGGTCAGAAAAAGAGAGCATACAAAAAAAAAAAAAAAAAAAAAAACAATTAATGTTACATTCAACATCCACAAGTGTTAAACGTTACATTCAACATCCATATGAAGAGTATTTTGGTAAAAAAAAAAAAAAAAAAGACAAAAAGACTTACTAGTGCAAAAAAAAAAAGTGATGAGAGTAATTGATAATTTTTTTTTGTATTTTGAAACTAAACGGTGCATTTGCATGCCCCTATTTTTTAAGCAACCCTTCTGTCACAAAAATAAGGTTATAACGGATTTGAGCTGCAAGTCACGTGTAGATCTAAGAGGTAGAAATAATTTAGTTTTTTTCTTTCCTTGAACTAACTCTCTCTCTCTCTCTCTCTCTCCTCCACACACCCTGCGATTTCAATTTCCAAATCTGCGAGCAAATGGTGCTTGAATTGAACACGAGATAAGGGAACGAGAGAAGATCGAAGAACGAGATTCTCTTGAACAAGTTTGAAAATCTGAAGGCAAATTTCTCTTCAATCAAAGATGAAATTCAAATGAAATTTGTGAATGTTTGGACATTGTCTGTAGCAAAGATGAGATTTTGTCAGTATCACATCTCGACGATGATGAAATGGAAGAGTTTCGTAGCTCTGAGTCAATTCGCTGAAAGAAGGGGAAAAATATAAAGAGAACAGCGAAAACAAAGTCGTTTTCGATGCGTTGAGAGGTTTTAGAGTTCAAGAATAGATCTTTGTTCTCAGATAACAAATTCAGAGACACTCCAATGAAGGAGTTCATCAATATACAAAATCATCTCTTATGAGCAAAGAACAAATGCGAAGAATCTGGTTTTTCACTACCCGACACTAAAAATCACAAGGAATAAGATATTTGGTATCGTCGAATCACTTGAAAATTCGAGTACAAGTGAAAAAAAGAACCCAATGGACGATTTGAATGCAGTTTCAAACCCTAATTCAAAGAAGAAAAAGAAGTTTCTTCAGGCCATTGGCAAAACTGAATCAGACCCGTTGAAGAGTAAGCTTATGGCTGAAGTGCCAGTCATGAAATGGGGTTCGTTCTTGCCGATAACTGGGGCTCAAAAGAGGGTTTTTATTTTTTGGCTAATCAAAGAGGATTGGAGCTTGACAATCATTGGGGATTTTTTGCGATAGTTTTTCTGGTGCGTGTGTGGAAGAGAGAGAGAAGAGAGAGTTAGTTCAAGGAAATAAAAAAAATAAAAAATAAAAAAGTAAAATTACCTTTCTACTCCTGATATCAACATTTGATTTACACATGCCTAGTTTTAACTCTATTTTTTTTTTTACAGATTAAAAAATGTCGTGCAAATAAAAGGGTCACTTTTACTAAAAAATAAAAGGTCAAATAAAAATTGGGATGCAAATAGTAAGGTTACCCTACAAGAATATTAGTGCATCCAACTTGCAATCAAAGCTTGGAAGCAATTTTCATCAATTAAAAAATGAATAATTACTGACTAAGCCTAAGTTAAGCATCAAACTACCAATTAATACCAACTAGTTTAAAATGAACCAAACACTCACGTTTTACAAATTGTATGAACCGTTTAGTTCGAATTTTAAAAAATACAAAAATTGGCATGACTAATTTACCCATGTATGATTCGCGGGATGAAAATCTTTTATATTTATCGGTTTTCACATAAATGATAATTGAAGTCTTTTTGTTTAATGGTTTCATACAAAATTATTTATTAAAATCAAAATAATTATTATTGTGCACATTTTTTTTACAATCTAATTATATTAAGATTCGTCTGAATAAGATATCAAAATGATATCACATTCACTATTTTTTTTATTAGTTTCAAATTCGTGTTACATTATACTTTCAAATTTTTTAATTTTTACATTCATGTTATATTTAACATGATACTTTTATAATTTTTAATTTTCACATTGATGTTATCATTAACAAGGTCTTATACATTATCGAAACATAGTTGAGTGTACATTCAACATTCAAATCACATTTATCAGTAAGTCATATTACGTTCAACAACATATAATTTGTGTTATTATCAATATTAATTGATGTTATTTCTATCACGTTAAATGTTATATTCAACACTCACAGGGATACATAGATTATAGCGATATTATTTATAACATTAACATCACAGTTATTCACCAAATGTTACATTTAACATTCGTTCCTACATGGACTATAAAGATGTTACATGTAACATTCATAGCAAATACAATTTACAACTCCAAAAAAATGATTAATATCTCATTTTAAAGAGGATGATTCTCTACTAATTATTGAGTAAAAAGTTAGTTTTTCAACAATAGATTTGTAATAAAATTTGCATGTTTCGTTTTTAGCTATTTGATCAAAAGTTTTTAGATTTTTTTTTTTGTGTTTTTCGAAGCTATTATAAATTGAAATGTAGTTTCACATATATTAGGAAGTTACCGTTTCATTAAATAGGGATATCTTAGTCTACGATTTGGCAAAAAGAGTGTTCGGTGCAAAGAAAAATAAGTGGCTTGAAATGGTAGTTTCTACCCTCAAAAGGGAGTGCCATATAGCTGTCCCATTAAAGAAAGGGTTAATTGCGTGATTAGTAGGTAATGTTGGGGTCAGTTAGGACTGGCAATTCGTGTCATCAAGTTGTGTTTCGTGTCGTGTCAAAATCTGACAGAAACAAGATAACACGAAACACGAACATGACATGATAAGATATCGTGTTACAAAACCTAAACATGAACACAATACGAAATGTATCGAGTCTACATGACACGACATGATAATTTATAGTGTTACACGATAAGACAAAATATTAACATGATATAAATAAAGACTTGTTTAACCCATTACACATTAAAGACCTATTAACATTTAACACAACTTAAAAAAGAACAAACATAAAAAATTAAAAAACTTCAAGAAATATAAACCAAACCAATCAAAAATAAAATAAAATCAAAAAATTCACAAATACAATAGAAAAAAAAATCATCAATATAATGGAAATATTGTAGATCCTCAGCCCTTCGCCGCCACAATCGCTTGGGGAGAGAAGTGAGAGAGAGAGAGAGAGAGAGAGATAGGAATTGGGATTAAAAGAGATGAAGAGGCAAAGGTTGTGTTTGGTTTAAGGCTAGAAAGGTGTTGCGGTGGACTTGGAGGCCATGACGGCTGGTAGTGTTCGGTTGGATAAGAGTAAGAAGGATTGAATTGGGGTTAGCGTATATAATAAATATAATATAGACTAAATTATAATATTAGATAAAATTGGGATGATGTTTATTAATATTTTTTAGTATATTTTTATTTTCAAATAATTTATTAAATTATCATGTAACATATTAGGTCTTTGTTATCATGTAACATGAACACCCGATAAATTATATCATGTCATTCATGTTGCTTATAAGGTTATCAGGTAAACCCAATAGCTTGATTTGTTTTTTATCGTATTTATCGAGTCAGACCCTATAACGACCTGTTACCAAATAAACTAAATCCATATCCAATAATTTTGTATTGGTCTCTTATCGTGCTATCATTTAAATATCGATTTTGCCCTTAGGGTCAGTGTCCTTAATTTTGACCCTCATTTTTATCTTCACAATTTAATCCTAAACTTTTGCAATTTGCATGGCTTGTATTCGTCACTCATTTAATTGGGTTGTTTCTTGTCTACAATTGATGCTAATCGAAAATTACACAATTAATGTTAGATGGTAGTTGTAGTAGATATATATTTAATGGTATTAAATAAGAATTGTCAAAAAAAAAAAGAAGAATTTATACCTCACTTAAAATTTAGAATAATTTTTAAATGATACTTATATTTTAAGTTGTTAATTTATTTTAGGATTAATTATAGTTGAGATTCTTGTGGTTAGATCGAATTGCATTTTACACCCCTTCATTATTCTTGTCATTATTTATACTTCCTATGTTTCAGATTTAAGTGCAACAATTAACTATTCCTTTAACTTTAACGGTCAAAATCAATATTATTCTGTTAATTAATGTTAATGGACATTTATACTCTTAATTATTTTTGTAAGGATGATTTAAAAACACATTTAAAAGTTGAGAAGTACAAAATACAATTTGACATTATCATCACCCCTTTCTTTTTCTTCTGCAAATTAACCAAGCTTCCCCTCCATCCACCTTCACTAGGGAAACAACCAACAACTCCAATTTCAAACCACCACCGCCACAACTTCTCTTTGTGTTTCTCTCTTTCTCTCATCCTTTTCTCATCTGCTCGCTCTATAAACAAAAAAAAAAACCAAAAAAAAAACCCCGCATTGGTCTAATCTATAGATCCAAACCAAAGCTTCGATTTTTTTCCTGTATATAGGGATAAGGCTGAGTACATCTAGCCCTCCAAAGATCTCGCAATGATGGGAGCCTTCATGCACTGGGTTGTTTATATATATAGTGAGAAAGAGAGAGAGAGAGAAAGAGAATAGATGTAAAAAGGAGAATTGAGAGGGGACCAAGAGATAGTTAGATCATGCGCCAACAGGGCGCTCAAGAAGAGAAAATAGCAATCAACGGCCGGGACTAGGAACGGCGAGGATGAGCTCATGACCTTATCCAATCCCAAAACCATGCCAATCAACGACCCTCGAGATTAGGAGCCCCGTCCATGGCCCCATGAAAATTTGTTGGAGATATCTGTCCATCCCTCCATCGGGGGAGGACTGTTCGGATAAGCGCCAAGCTCAGCATGGCGCAGCACGAAGTGCTCACCGACCTCCTCAGAAAAAACTACGACGTGTTCGCTTGGTCTTATAATGAACTTCCGGGGATTGATCTAGGTGTATCCATGTACCGTCTCCACGCCGACCCATCATCATCCCCCCGTGAGACAGAAAATGACAAAATTTCACCTAGAACGCCAAAAAATTATCAAGTAAGAAATGGATAAATTGGTGAAATCAACCATGGTGGAAGAAGTTGAGTTCCCGGATTGGCTCTCCAACGTCGTCCTCGCGCCCAAGGTTGGGAACAAGTGGTGTCTCTACGTGGACTTCAAGGATCTCAACAAGGCGTGCCCCAAGGATTTATTTTCTTTGCTGAGAATAGACTTGGTTATAGACGCCACGGCGAGTCACGAGCTCTTGAGTTTCCTGGTTGCCTACGCCGAATATAATCAAAGCACGGACATATGCACCAACTGTTACAAGGTTATGCCCTTCGACCTTCGTAATGCCGGGGCAACCTACCAAAGGCTCGTGAATAAGATGTTCAAAAAAGAGATTGGCTCAACAATGGAGGTTTACAAAGATGATATGCTCATAAAAAGGGCCAATGCATCCGACCACAACATCCATCTCCAAAACTACTTTATTAGGCTTCGAGCCTATCATATGAAGCTGAACCCTACTAAGTGCATTTTCGGGGTTTCAGCAGGAAAGTTCCTCAGCTATATGGTCTCCCAACGCGGCATTGATGTTAACCCTGATCAGATAGCATCATTCTCAGAATGGTCTCTCCATGGACGAAGAAAGAAATCCAAATGCTCACCGGGAGGTTGGATGCCTTGAACCACTTTATTTCCCACTCCTCAAAGAAATGCCTCCCTCTCTTCAAGATTTTGCGAGGAAACAAAACCTATGAATGGACGGTAGAGTATGAGGTCGCTTTCCAAGAACTCAAAACTTACCTCTCTTTGGCGCCGCTGCTTAATAACCCCAAGCATAGAGAGGATTTGTTCCTGTACATCGCCGCTTCAAACATCGCAGTTAGTGCGACTCTTGTCTGAGAAAATGATGGGATTCAAAGGCCCGTGTATTATTCAATCCGAGTGATGACCGGCGTCAAGACAAGATACTAGCGGTTCGAGAAGCTGGCATATGCCATTCTCATCATGTGAAGGAAACTGAGACAGTACTTTCAAGCGTATGTCATCGTCATCCTTACTGATTAAGTTGAGGCAAGTTTTTTACTCACTAGATATATCTAGTCGGCTCATGAAATACAGTCTCGAGCTCGGCCAATTCCATATTGTCTAATAGCCCAGGACGACCATCATGGGATAAGTCCTGACTGACTTTATTGTTGAGTTGAACTTACCGGAATCGCCCATCCCGGATGACCACGCCCCTGCTTGGCGAAAGACCCATTTCAGCCCAGCAGGCACACTGGTCCCAAAAAGAACCTCATCCCATTCCAGATCAAGCGACGATCTCGGCCCAGATACATGGAAACTTTTTACGGATGACTCCTCAAACGTAGGAGGTTGTGGGGTCGGGATAGTTTTAGTAGCCCCGGACTAGGAAGGGATAGAATATGCCCTTTGATTAGGGTTCCAGGCAACCAACAACGAAGCTGAATATGAAACCTTTATCTCCAGACTTAGGTAGCCAAGAGAATTCAATGCCAAAAGTCTTCATGTCTTCTACGATTCACAACTTGTGGTAAACCAAGTCAATAGTGAGTACGCGGCTACGGACCCAAGCATGACTACTTACCTCGGGAGGGTGAAGGGGCTAATGGAAAATTTCGAAAATGTCCAAGTAAACCAAATCCCCCAAGAAAAAAAACAGGCACACCAACACTCTGGCTAATCTGGACTCCGCGGTGGAATTTACCCTGAAGAGAAGTGTCCCCATCGAATACTTGGAGGGGCCAAGCACAGAAGTTTCTGACGAGGTGACCACTATATGTGTCATCTCCGATGGCCCGACCTGGATGGACTTGATAAAGGATTATCTCCAGCACGGAGCTCTCCCTTCTGACCGAGGAAGAGGCCAGGTGGATGTGGTACAGGGCAGTAAGATACACCCTCATCAACAGGTATTATACCAACGATTCTTCTCGGGTCCGTACTCCTGATGCCTGAGGCCAGAAGAGGTTGATTATGTAATGAGAGAAATTCACGAAGGGGTATGTGGCAACCACTCAAGAAGGAGGTCCATCGTCCATTAGCTTATCTGACATGGATACTTCTGGCCGGATATGAACAAAGACTCCACGGAATTTTTGAATAAATGCAATAAATATCAGAGGTTCGCCTTCCATCCCTAGTTGCCCCCAATTGTTCTCATCCCCATAACGAGTCCTTGGTCTTTTTCCTAATAGGTCATCGACCTTCTAGGGTTGTTCCCTCAAGGGACTGGGCAAAGGAAGTTCTTTGTTGTCACAATCGACTATTTCACAAAATGGGTAGAGGTTAAGCCCCTTGCACGGATCTCGAAGGAAAGAATCAAAGTCTTCGTTTGGGAGAGCATGATTTGCCATTTCGGGATACCCAAAGCCATCGTCTCCAACAACTAGAAGCAATTTGATAATGATCTCTTCTCGAAATTCTATGTCGGGCTGGGGATTCAGAGCCACTTTGCCTCTCTAGAGCACCCACAAAACAACTGACAAGTTAAAGTAACCAATCGCACTATCCTCTATGTGTTCAAGACTAGACTGAATAAATAAAAGGGGAGGTGGGTTGAAGATGTGTATCCCGTTCTCTAGGCATATCACATTAAGATGAGAACCCCCACGGGATAAACCTCTTTTGTAATGACCTTCGGATCAGAGGTCGTGATCCCTGCCGAGATCGACATGCCTTATCCCTGGACAACAGTGATCTTCAGCCCAAATGAGAACGACGCCTCATTGGCTCTTAACCTGGATCTTCTCTAAGAAAAGAGGGAGCTTACTCGTGTCCGACAAGTAGCTTATCAACAAACGGCGGCCAGATACTACGACAGAAGGATCTGCCCATTTGATGTTGGCGACTTTATCCTCCGAAAAATAACCCTGGCCACCAAGGTTCAAACCACAGGCAAGTTAGCTCCAACCTGGAAAGGGCCATACTGCGTTACTCATATTGCCCGTCCTGGCACCTATGAGCTGGAAACGAAAAAGGGCATCTCCTTGAGACATCCCTAGAATGCAAAGTATCTAAGGCCCCATTTGGTAACCGTTTCCATCCCAGAAATTCTCATCCCATTCCCAGATTTTTGGGATTTTCGTTTGGGAATAGCGTTTGGTAATTTTTGTTCACGTTTCCATTTGAGAATTGTGCTCACTTTTTTCTTAAGAAATGAGAAACAAAAAAAAATTGTTTCTCATTATTCTCATCCTATTCCCAAAATCACTGCCACTGTTTATCCGCCGGCAGACCACCGCCTGCCGTCTTCCGCCGCCGCCAACCACCGTCACCCACCCGTCGGTCACCGCCGCCGCTGTCCGGCCAAAACAAAACAAAAAAATATCAAAAAAATAAAAAAAAAATAGTTTTAGGATAAAATCGTTACCAAACGTGATTCTATTCCAAAAAAAAAAATATCGTTACCAAACACGATTCTACTCCCAATAAGGAAACAAAATTCTCATCCCATTCCCATCCCACTGTTGGGATGGGAACAGAAACGGTTACCAAACGCCACCTAAAGCACTACTACCCCAAAGAGGAAAATCTGGTGGACTTGTAAAAATTTCACTTTTTAAGCTTGTAATGAAACTACTTATCAATAGAGAGAATCTTCGGTTTAACCTGTTCTCCATCCTCTAAATTTTGCAAACGATAGGGAAGAGCAGCCCCCCCCCCCCCGGGCAGGGCCCTATCATGGATGGGGATGTATCGCCCCCAGCCTTTTGCTAAGAAGAAACGACATCTCGGTGTATCGCGCCGAGGGTGATCTCCAAGAACGAGCCCATCCCAGTGCATCACGTTGAGGGTGTATTCGGACCCTCTCTACAGGTCGATAGTTTATGCCCAGAGACTAACCACGGCTGTCTTTCGACGGCGGAACATCGATCGGGTCTGAGGACCTACAGCTAAGCATCTCATCCCTAATAGTCGAGCCGAGCTTAGGCGATATAAAGGGATGATGTTCCTGTAAGGACAATTTGAGATAACCCGAAAAGGCTCAGAGATGTGCCCCACTAAGGAGAACACGCCTGTGACCGACCACAGGGGGCCGACCAAAGGTCACCCCCTAGAGACTATGAGATCCAGAAACCGTACGAGTACCACCCTTGGACTAAACCCTGCCACCCGAGCTCTGCTCGGATGCTAGGCTAGGAGGGATGAAAGATATGGACATGGTAAAACAACCTAGAATTATGGTTTTTTCGAGAAGGAAAAAGCATGATTTTTTCTCGGTGGCTTGGCTGAGAAGGTAAGTGAACCCGAAAGGGAGAAACTCGAATTTTTCAAGCAAAAATTGCGAACCCTGGCTTAATATCCAGCCCAAGGTCATGCCAGACGTGGACTTCGCGATTGAGAATGGTGCGGCCCAAGCAACTCTCTCCCCAAAACTCATGTCGAAATGAGGTAAGATACCGAGATTGGATCTCGTGCCCATCTCAGGACGTCCAAGCTTTAAACGACATTGCCACAAACAAATACCCCTAACGGAACGTTCGATATGGAGCTTGGAAGAAAAAAAAGAAAAAAAAATTAAAACAGCTAAGTGACAAGGAATGTTTGTCCAGGCCAGAGTACCACCGAGATCGGGAAGATGTGGGAAGTTAAAGCTGGCATACACCCCCTCAACTTAGGTAAAGTACGAAAGACGGACGCAACGGAAAAAATGTCTAAGCCTCGAAGAATGACCGAGCAGAAGCTAAGCTCCATGCTCAAGCACTTTATCGAGCTCAGATCCCTTACCCACTCTGGCCATTACCAAGATCAGGCTAGGAGCAAAGCTCCGCCAATGAGCAGATGGATCATTTCTACTCCAAAGGGGATCACTCTCCAAGAATAGACAAAAATTTAAAGAAGTTGAAGAAAATGGTGCAAGTATTTAAAATACGCCGAGCAGAGATTGATAGGTATAAATTACCTATCTATTTCCAAATCGAACATTATTAGTTTTCGAGTATGTTTAGTACGTTTTAATATGTTTTTATTATTTTTGTATTAAAACAGGTGTATGGGTAAAAAAGTATGAAATCGGAGCGCAAACGATCAATTTGGACAAAAAACGGTAGGAGAACGGTGAGAAAACAAGCAAGGAGGTAAGATTCTGAAAAGAAGCCAACCGCCGCGGCGTCCAAACTACCACCGTGGCGGTAAAAATGCAAAGTGGGCTATTCTTGCTGAGCATCTACTGCCGCGGCGGTGAAACTGCTAGATGGTCCTTAATCCACCGCCTTCTCCACCGCCTAGGCGACCATCAAACTGACTTACCTCACCGCCGTAACGATCAGCTCTGCACCAAAATAGATATTTTTTAGGATATTTTGCTTATTTAATCCCCTCTCTTTTCCTCTCTTCTTCCTCCACCCGGCCATAGGAGACCCCTTAGGGTTCCTATGATTTTGAAAGTGTTTCGGGGTGTGCTCAACCAATTTTGAAGAAGAAAAACATGTTGCAATAAAGAAGAAGCGATTGTTAGACAGTTTTAGCACCGAATCTTCGAACTACAGCTAAGTTCTTCCGTTTCTCTCTTTATTTTCTTAACTTTGGTAGGATGTTGAGCTTGTTTAGCTCAGTTTTTAATGTATAACTGGTTATGACCATAAGTTAAACATGGATTATAATAGGGATTAACGTATTATTTATAAAAATGTAGTTTTGGTTGAATTTGTGTTTCGTTTATGATTGTTCCTTATAATTTCGATTGTATTGCCGTGTTTCTATGATTATATGCTAATTTAGATATATTGAGAATACGGGGTTTGACATTCGGGAGAGGTAATCCCGGATTCGGACTGGGGTAAATACAACATGACGATCCAATAACCCGGGATGGAGTTGGAGAGTGTGCAGTCAATGATGTTGGGGCGAGACTCACATGACCTAGAGTCATTAAGACGTTGAGGGAGATTTCTTCGTTGACACGAAGTCGCGTATTCCTCCGTCTTATACTCGGGAGAGGTGGCGAGAGAGTTTACGAACCGAGATTGTCGGATACACCGAATACCATTAACGTTAACTAAAAAGAAATCAAACGCATTTAAGTAAATAAAATTAATCCCTAGGAAATCTACTCCCCTAAACAATCTCAATATAGTATTTACAGTATAGTTAATTAAATTAGTATTTTAGTTTAGTATTAGTATAAATTAAATTTAATTTTGAAGCGCCTAGATAAAATTAGATTATGATAATCGCGGTAGTCGATAGTAATCTCAACCAATCCTTGTGGATACGATACCCAACTGAAAGGTCCATTATACTAAAATTTGACCCGTACGCTTACAGTGAAAGTGGTGATGCGTAAATTGCGGCCACCAGAGATCAAAAGGATCTTCATTCATCTAACCGTCATTATAATTGGAGGGTCCCAAATCCCAATACAAAACACCCTTACAGGGCAAAGGGGCAGGAACACAAAAGAACAAAAAAAAAAAAGTGTAAGTGCTAGAAATTTTTCGAGACTGGGTTTTTTGGGTTGGAGTGGAGCAGCCTACTAAGCAGCAGTAAAGGGGCCAACTTCGTTCCCTTTGGCTTTAGGCTTACCCTACCCAGCCTTGGTATTTCCCTGCTCAGGTGAAGCTCCTCATTCGGAGTCAAAAAAATCCATGTCGATCTCATCAGTTGGGAAATTCAGAAATTGGCGGTGCGGGTTACGGATAGTATACTTGTGGCCATCCTTCACCATCTCTATGGCCAACCCCATTCTTATTTTCTCATAGGCCGGGGTGAGATTCCACTCTTCCATGGCCTTTTTCTTGTCTTGGCAATTGCTTTCTTATGTTCCATCTTCTGTACCCTCTCCCGCATGGCAGCGAAGTCATCCTCAAGCTTGCCAAGCTGGGATTTGAGCTTCTCCTTCTCGCCAGACAACTTGGTCACCTTTAGCCTAAAGCCACTTTCACTTCTTATTAGCTTCTTGGATTGATCGTGAAATCTCTTCAACTGAGCCATGTGCTGCGCGTGCTTGTCCTTAAGATCTTTCTCTCTTTTCATGGCCGAGTGGAAGCGTGTGGGCACGGAGGAAACCTTAAAAAGTGCTTGCACAGCAAATGTCAAGGACTTAGCTAAAAATAAAATGCAAGAAGGAGTTGAGAATAATTTTCATGCTCTCAGGAGTCTTACCTATACAACATCCTTCTGCAGCTTAGTGGTTATCTTCACGTCCGTCTTAGAGTCCATTCGCTCATGATCTGGGGGTGGAGTGATGGGGTGGATGTAGTCAGGCAACAACTCGGGATAGTCCAGGATCCTCTAGTCGAGTAGGATGTTTGTGTCCAAAATCGAAAAGGTTGCTGAATCAGGGACGTTACTTGGCTGGGGAGCGTCTGGGGCCGCCCCTCCTCCAGTAGGGACCTCCGAAATGATCTTTTCTGTTCTGGCTCTCTTTTATCCCTCAGCCTTGGCTTCCACCGCTTTCATTTTCTCTTTGTCCTGGCCTTCTCCTGCCCCGCTTTTCTTAGCTGGGGACGAGGAGGCTGTCTGCGGCTACAATAGTGTCTCTCTTCTCATTGTGGCCTTCACCACCACTGACGACTCTCTCCTTGGTTGCTCTCTCCTCGGTGTTGTCCTCATCGGGAACACCTCTACCCATCCTGGGGTATCGTATGGAGAACTCCGCACCACAATTGGCTCTCTTCCCTCAGGGACTCCCTTTGGAGGGGCCCTCTTGGGGCTGGAAGGCCTGTCCCTTCTCGGCGATTTCTCTCGCGACTTTCTCCTTCAACATCCTTCTCAGCGCGGCTTTGTCCATCTCTGCAAAGAGGGCACCAGAACAATTGAACAAACTAAGAAAAAAAAGGGCAAAAAATTCTAAGTATTCGAAAAGTTTTGAGAAGGGGAAAGATATTACCGTTCTTGGTATCTCGGTCAATGTCCGGTACGGGCAGGCCTGGGGCACGATAAAAATAGCGATCGTATAGGGTCGACTCCAAAAGGTGCTCAACATTCTTAAACTCTGTGTTGAGGATCACTTTCCGTTGTTGTTAAATCAGTGGGCTCGATTGTACTCTCTTACCGCTTACTTTCTCTAGAACTATACATAAGAAAACACAAAAGAACAATCATGGTAAAAAGGATTACACAACCAGAAATTGTTCGCAAAAAAATTTGCTCTCACCTACAATACCCCACTCCCTTAGAATAGGGTTGACCTTCTTCTCTGTTGAGCGAAATTCCCAACCAATGCCTCCTAGAAAAAAGAATTAGGGCTTCCAGTTCTTGAGAAAGGACTCCAGACCCAAGAGGAACTGTTTCCTAAACGCCACATAACACCAACCCTTCCCGGATAGCATAGACTTGGGAAAAAAAAAAGACTTAAAGAGATCGATGGACGACTCGGCCCCCTTTGCCTTGCAAATAATGTACGTTGCCACGAAGGCCCTTATACAGTTCGGAGCAAGCTGTGACAGACACAACTGATATTCTGTGTAAATGGACCATATCCACGAATAGATCAAGAACATCATGCTGCCACGCAGGTGCTCCATGTAAACAGTAATGAAGCCCTGAGGGGGAGCACACGCCCTCTCCCAAGGAAGAAGTACACGGATCTCCACTTCCTTCGGGAAGGTGAAACTACTTCGGGCTGAGTTGAGCTCCTCCACCGTTATCTTTGACCTAACCCTCCCGATAAGGCTTTCCAGGGGAACAACAACGTCACGGGTCACCTGAGACTATGAGGTCTCTATCACATTCCCTTCAGACTCAGCCTCACTTGCCTGGCCTGAGCTAACCTTAATGGTAGGGCCACCAGAAGGCCCAATACCACCACCCTTATCATGATGACCAAATGGACTAGCACTGCTGGAAGAGCTTGCCCGTTTCTCCGGGCAGAGGGCAATGCCAAAACGGGATCAACTTGCTGGAGTGGAGAAGCCGACAGTGCCCGTTCAGGGGTGACAGACCTTGAACCCATGCCAGACTCTAAGGTTGACCTTGAAGAAGACCCTTACGAAGACCGAGAAGAAGAAGATAAAGATGTAGAAGACATGGAAAGAAAAGAATGGGTATCTATCGAGAAGAGGAAAGTGCTCCTGAAATTGCTCAAAGTGTAAAAATGAGCTTGGGATGCCCCCTTTATATAGGAGGCTTTATCCATCTAAACCGTCGCGAAAGTGAGCGGTTTAAATCGCCTGAAGCAACGCACCGTTCGAAACCATACGAATACATGTCCTCCATCTGTTGACTGCACAGGCAGCGTGTCAGGAGAATTGAAAAGGGGCAGATCTGATGGGACATGCGCGCGATATTTGCGGGCCTCTAACGGGCCAACCGTTATCGCGCTTGGGCCGACTGTTCCCATCTCGGGACTACTCATTTTTCTTCTTGAAAAAAGGTTTGTTCCCTGTGCTATACACCTCTAAAGTCTAAAAATGACGAACATCTCGGAATACTCCATAGAAGCGCCATAATCTCGAGAAAAGCTCAGAACATAGTCCTTAGTACCTCAAAGTTTCTTCTCAACACTAGGTCTTGAGGGGTAAATGATGAGTATAAAAATGGTCATTCCCATGCTACCAACGAAGGACTGCCATGTGTCATTGAATCTCCAATAGGGCCCGTCCCTACCAAAGACTGAGTATGAAAAATGTGCCGGGAAGGGGTATATTACAGCCTATGCTGATTACCTCAAGGCCTCGTGGGCATCCTCTTTCCATCTTGATATGGTTCTCCACTCTGTCACTACCCATCTCAGAAATAAACTCTTCAAGCTCCTCAATGAAGTGCCCCCATTCCCGTCTCTGGATATCCGGGAAGGGCAGGGAAGGAAACTCCTCAAAACTCTCTCCCTTCCTGTCTCCAGCTATCCAGGAAGGGCAGGGAAGTAAACTCCTCATATCATGGGCTGCAGGAAGGGTCATTCTCGGATCATGGGCTAGGCTAATTCTCCACTTATATATATTCTTTGCCATAGGCCTCGGAAAAAGGGCCAGAAAGCCCAGGCCCACAATATTAAGCTCTCCACTCGCCCTCTCATTGGCCACGCACCGAGATGGGACCCTAATCCCTGCTTAAGCCCCTAAACTAATCGATGCATTGCTTATATAAAGGAAGGCATACCAATGCCCAAAGGTACAATAAATTTTCTCAGCTTTCTCATTGTAGCACATTTAAATCTTCCCCATCAGCGCTGATTCTCATGCCAGAAGGGACACACTGGATTCATCCCAGTAAGTCCTTTATGCAGGTGACAGGTTATCTTAGCTTGAACTAATCCCGGCTCAAGCCTATTCCTTCTCAGACTAGAAGACTCTCCATAGATACAAAGACTCCCAGGTTACTTTAACGCTCAGAATCCATCCCGGATCATTCCACCTCTGCCTATCCCTGGCCAGACGGGTTGATCCTAAACCTCACCATTCCCATCCCAGTAAGGGATAAGATCTCCACCAACAGTGACCAAACCATACCGTTGAGGTCGTTCAAAATTCAACATCAATAAAACTAATTCAATGGGTCAATTTAAAAAGTCATCCAAATTTTAAGGGTAAAAAGTATTTTTCTTTATTTTTATCTGCCCTTCTCCATCTTCTTCTACTGCAATGATCAAGAAACCACCACTGCTCCAGTGATCATCCAACCACCATAGCCATAATCGACAGCCACCACGCATCGATCAACCAAGCTACCACTGTCATACCTTTCAAGGGCCATCAACCAGTCCCCATCTTCTATTCTCCAACCCCACCTCGTTCCCCTATTCTCCTCCATCTATATGTATGTGTGTGTATGTGTGTGTGTATGAAATTCAAGCACGGATCTATAGATAAAAGGATATAAGTAGAGATGAAAATAATCTATTGTATTGTCTTGATTATACAGAATGGGTTCTATATCCCTAATCATATAGCTGCAGGAATAGGCTAAATTTGAAAATATATCACGGGAATAAATGGGCTAATGATGCTCTACAGTCAAGATACCAAAAATAACAAATACATAAATATCGTATTTCAACACTCACCCTCAAGCTGGGGCGAAAATATTGATGAGTCCTAGTTTACCAATAGTTGACTGATGAAGAGATGGTCTTGTGTATTTGGTGAAAATATCAGCAGCCTGTTTAGAAGATGGGACAAAGGCAAGGGTGATGATTCCCGATTAGACTTTCTCACGAATGAAGTGGATATTCACCTCGATGTATTTCATCCTTTCATAAAGGACTGAGTCTGAGGATAACATTATGGTGGACTTATTGTCACAGAACAACTTAGATGAGTTTCTTACGAGGAGTCCCAACTCAATCAAAAGGGAACAAAGCCAAAGAAGTTCACACGTTCCTTTAGCCATAGTGTGATACTCAGCTTCAGTAGAGGATCGGGAGATGACGGATTGTTTCTTACTCTTTCATAAGATTAGATGTATTCTATTAAAGGTACACAGGCCAGAGGTCGAACGTCTATTATTATTCGATCCTACATAGTCCGTGTCTGCAAAGAAGGAGAGTCCCTCATGTGCCCCTGTTATATAAAAGAGACCAAGACCATGGCATGTTTTGAGGTATCAAAGGATATGGTAGACACCATCCAGGTGTAATATTCATGGTGAGTACATAAACTGGCTTACAACACTAACATCATACGTAAGATCTGGCCTTGTATTAGTCAAATAGATGAGGCGACCCACAAGTCGCTAATATACTAACAAATTTGATAATAAATCTACCAAGTTTGCTGTCAAAGATCTGTCTGAGATACTTATTTACTTGCTGAATGCCAGGTGCGTCTCCTGTGATAATAATGTCATCCACATATATTGAGATAATGATGCATTATCCCTAGTGTTGGCAATGGATGAAGCAAATATGATCTAAGTGACAATGGGTAAACCCTATAGTGAGGATGGCTTCGCTGAATAGGCTTAACCATGCACGAGAAGACTGCTTAAGTCCATAGAGAGATTTTTAGAGTCGACAGACTTTACCCGAACACTTTCCCTTAGTCCGAAATTACGGTAGAGGCTCCATATAGATAGTCTCACTCATGTCACCATTAAGAAAGATGTTCTTGACATCTAATTGGTGTAGAGGCCAAGAATGGGATGCAGCCAATAAAATAAAGAGTTGGACAATGGTCAACTTAGCAATCGGGGCAAAGGTGGCACCAAAATTTTTGCTCGGGATTTGTGTATAGCCCTTAGCAACAAGTCGGGCTTTGTACCTATCAATCGATCCATCAGCCAAATATTTTACATTGAAGACCCACTTACAACTAACCAGTTGTTCACTACTCGGCAAGTTAACCGATTCTCATGTTTGATTTTGCTATAGGGCAACCAACTCTGGTTGCATAGCAACAACCCACTTTGGATTATGGAGGGCATCATGAATAGAGTGAGGAATGACAACGAAATCAATTTGTCCATGGAAGGATTTATATTGATCCGAGAAATCTTGAAAAGACACATACTTGGAAATTGGAAGATTAACAGAACATGAAAGGAGGTAGCGAGATGGTGGGCGGTGTTCCTGAGTTGGGTAACGAGGGGGAACAGGGTCAGAGATAATGGGAGAGAGATATATACCTGAGTCCGGAGAAGATGTCAGTAGGGGATGTGAGATACATGGATGACAAGAGTAGACTCATAAGAGGGCAAGTAAGGGGTCAGATGGTGGGTGTGATGTGGAGGGGGTAGATATATCTGAGACAGGAATAGGGTGCAAAAGTAGGGTATGATCCTCTGGTGGGTGTGATGTGGGCGGGGTAGATATATCTAAGATAGGAATATGGCCCGGACGTAGGGTATGATCCTCGGTTGTGGCTGTCTCAATAGGTAGAAAAGGTACAATACTAAAAAAATAGGGTATAGTCTCGAGGAATGTAACATCGAGAGAGTAGTAAGTACAGTGAGTAATTGGATCGTAACACCTATATCCTTTCGACATAGAAGAATAGCCGAGGAAAACACACTAGATAAATTTATCATCCAACTTAGTATGAGTAGGGCTCCGATTCTAGTCAAAACACGTACAACCAAAAACACAGGGTAAGATAGGAAAAATAGTGCTAGTGGGTTGCATTATATGAATGGGGTTTTGGCTATAAAGACACAGCTCGGTATGCGATTAATGAGATAGGCAGTGGTAAGAACTGTCGTGTACCAAAAAGATTTGGGAACATTCATTCCTCGCAAAAGACAATGGACTACAGACATGATATGACGGTTCTTACGTTCTACCACACCATTTTGTTCAGGGGTGTAGGGACAAGTAAATTACTGAATGATGCCTTGCTTATTAAGCTCAGTCCCAAATTCATCGGATAAGTATTAATGGCCATTATTTAACCTAATATTGCACACAACGATTTTATATTGGAATTTGTCATTTAAAGGAAGTGGGTAAATTGAGTGCAAACCTCTAATTTGTGCTTCATCAAATAAACCCAAGTGCACCGACTATAATCATCTATGAAAGTGATATAGTAGCGGTGTCTGGAAATGGCAGTAATAGGAAAGGGTCCCCAAATATTAGAATGGATAAGATCATATGCTTGGGAGACACGGTGCATGTGAGGAATATAAAAGGTACATGTGTGTTTAGATAATTCACAAACCACACATTGAAATTTGAAGTTCTTGCAAGCTTTATTAATAAACAGAAACAACCAACACAAATACTGAAATTTGCATGTCCTTGACGAGCATGCCACAAGTTTAAATTTTTTAAAGAACACATAGATGAATCTAAACAGGTAATACAGAAGCTTGCATACTAAAAGGTGGAATGGGTGAAGGTGGAGGACTGTCAAAGTAGTAGAGGCCATCGCATTTATATCCCCTGCCAAAAATCTTCCTCGTAGTCAGGTCTTGCAAGAAGCAATGATTAGGTAAGAAAACAACGATGCAGTTAAGATTTTTAGCAAGAGAAGTAACCGATAGAAGATTATAGGCAAATTTAGGAATATAGTAAATAGAGTAAAGAGTGATATTAGGGGACAAATAGTTATCTCCCTGACAACTAATAGGGATAGAGGTACCATTGGCTATGCATACAGATTGATTGATAGGCAAAATAAAAGAGGTGAAGGTAGAAAACTCACCAGTCATGTGATTGTTAGCCCTAGAATCCAGAATCCAAGTAGGGTGACCAGACTTACCATGAAGCGCAGTAGGAGTACCCGAGGTAAGAGCAGCTGCGGGGTCAAAAAACAATGCCAAACTGGTTAACTGAGCTTGAAGCTGGGCAAGTTGGGCCTGGACTTGGGAAATATCCAGGGGGGTTGGTGGAGGATCTGCCAGACCGGGGACAATATCAGCAATAGCACCAAGTCCTCCTCTTCCTTTCCTCTCTCCTAGGTTTTGGGATTTCAATTCAGGATGGAGATTGTAATAACGGTCATTGTTGTGATTGAGATTTCGACAGTGCGGACAGTATAGTCGCATGCTTGATGGACGAGGACCAGAAGGAACCAGAAAGACTATTTTCTCAAGGACTAATGGAGTGATTTCAGGTGGGAGAAGAAGCTAACGTTTTGAATCATTATCAACAGTAAAGAATGCATTGTTTAGATCTGGCATCGGTGATGTGTTCAAAATCTGATTGTGAAGATTCTTGTACTCCGGATTTAAACCCATCAAGAAATGGTATGTGTGGTGAAGATCGTGACGCTTGGCTTCGATTTTAACAGCATCCTCAGGGAATTCACTCAGAGGTTCATACTGCGCAAGTTTCTCCTACCAAGATTGAAGGTAGCCGAAGTAATCCGCAACTGAAAGTCCCAGGGATGCCTGAGAAGCATGGGAAATCTTACGGTAGAGCACGAAGATCCGTGATTCATTAGGAGAGTGGGCATATATCTTTGTAAGAGCATACCATAATCCGCTGACAGTCTCATAGAACATGAAGATATTATAGATTCGTTCCTCCATAGAATTGAAAATTCACTCGAGGATGGTATAATTATTTGCGTCCCACTAAACAAACTTGGGATCGTTGATATCTGGCTTTGGCTCAATGCCGTTGAGCCATCCGGTCTTACGTTTTCCACCAAGGTAGAGACGAAGAGAGTGAGACCACGCAGAGAAATTCACTCTATTTAGTAAGACATTAGTAACAAGTTGGACCGTGGCCTCAAGCGCACGGGTAGAATCTGAACGGGCACATTGTTGTGGAGCATGAACGGTCTGAGATGGGATGTCACCTTCTTTTCTGGATGCCATTGATACAAATGAGATGAGATCGTAGCAATGAAACATGAGAAAAAAATGTTACGAAAAACTATCGGGTTCCGGAAAAAGAAGGCACAAGTTGAGAAGCAAACCAGAGACATAGTTACCTAATCATTCAAGAAATCGAAGAGACGTCCGTGTATTGAAGACATCCGAAACACCAAAGGATGGAGAATAATGGCAATAAGAAATCAAGATTTACACTAATAAGCCACAACTTGAGGCAGTTAACAACCCGCAACGTGTAGGTACAAGACAGAAGGTTGTTCTGGACAGAAGGCTGGTTTCCAAGGTTTCAGGTTCACGGCGGCTAGGGTTCGCGATTTTGGGTCGTATTTCTAGGGTTTGTAGGTTCGCGGTGGTGGCTAGGGGTCGCATGTATGGTTCACAACTTGGTGGTAGTTCGTGGCTATGTGGTGGTTCACGGTTTTGGTAGTAGTTCGCGACAACTAGGGTTAGGGTTAGGTTCAATATGCGATAGTTAGGGTTCAACACGCGATGGTTCGTGACAGATAGGGTTAGGGTAAGAGCTAGGGCTAGGGTTAGGGTTCGATATGCGACGGCTGGGGTTTCGGTGTGGGGTGGTTCGCAGTTGTTTCAGGGCTTATGGCGGTAGCGTTTGGGGTTTTAGGGTTTTGGGATATCTCGATGGTGGCGGCTAGGGTTGGCAAGTGGTGGTTCACGACGATAGCGACCGGGCGATTCACAGTTGTTTCAGGGCTAGTGGTGGCGACAGTAGTTGAGGGGATAGGGTTTTGGGATATTAGCGGCGGCTGGTAATTTTGGGTGGGAATTTTTTTTTTTTGGCTCTAAATACCTAAAAGGATATAGGTAGAGAGGAAAAAAAATCAATTATATTATCTTGATTATACAAAATTAGTTCTATATCCCTAATTATAAGGTCATAGGAACAGGCTAAATTAGAAAATATATCACCAGAATGAATGAGCTAATAATGCCCTATAGTCAAAATACTAAAAATAATAAATACATAAATATCATGTTTCAACAAAGATTCGTGCTCAAATCTATGGATCCAAGCTTCATATCTATGAATTCGTGCTTGGATCTTTCTTTTTTTAATATATATATATATATATATATTTAGAGAGAGTGGACATGAGAGAAGAGAGAGGGGGTTGGGCGATGGGATTTATCAATTTTGGGAGGCGCAGATCAATCTACAAATGAGGGGGATAGGTGGTTGGGCGGTGGGATTTATTGATTTTAGGAGGAGTAGAGTTTCGGGATATCAGCGGCAGCTGGTGGTGGTTGTGGGGTGGGAATTTTTTTTTTTTTTTGCTCTGGATACCAAAAAAAATATAGGTAGAGAGGAGAAGAATCTATTGTATTGTCTTGATTGTAAAAAATGAGTTCTATATCCCTAATTATATAGCCGCAGGAACATGTTAAATTAGGAAATATATCACCAGAATGAATGTGCTAATAATGCCCTACAATTAAGATACTAAAAATGACAAATACATAAATATCGTATTTAAATATCATATTTCAACCTAGATTCGTGCTCAAATCTATAGATCCAAGCTTCGAATCTATGAATCTGTGCTTGGATTTTTATTTTATATATATATATATATATATGGTGTATATATGTATATTTAGAGAGTGTGGACATGAGAGAAGAGAGAGGGGGTTAGGTGATAGGATTTATCAATTTTGGGAGGAGTAGATCAATCTACAAGTGAGGGGTATAGGTGGTTGGGTGGTGGGATTTATCGATTTTGGGAGGAGTAGGGTTTCGGGATATCAGCGGCAGCTGGTGGTGGTTGTGGGGTAGGATTTTTTTTTTTTTTTTTTTTTTTTTTGCTCTAGATACCAAAAAGAATATAGGTAGAGAGGAAAAAATCTATTGTATTATCTTGATTGTACAAAATGAGTTCTATATTCCTAATTATATGGCCGCAGGAACATGTTAAATTAGGAAATATATCACCGGAATGAATGAGTTAATAATGCCCTACAATTAAAATACTAAAAATAACAAATACATAAATATCGTATTTCAACATAGATCCGTGCTCAAATCTATAGATCCAAGCTTCGGATCTATGAATCTGTGCTTGTATCTTTTTTTTTAAATATATATATATATATTTAGAGAGAGTGGACATGAGAGAAGAGAGAGAGGGTTGGGCGATGGGATTTATCAATTTTGGGAGGAGTAGAGAGGAGACATATGGGGTGGGGTAGTGGGATTTATCGATTTTCGGAGGAGCAGAGTGGGGACACATGGGTCGGCGGAGGATTGAAGATGGAGACGAGGCCGGAAATGGTGGATTGTGGCGGTGGGGTGACTGATTTCCAGTTCTGATGTTTATATATATATATATATATATATATATATATATATGAGAGAGCGAAAGAGAGACTTCGCTGGAGAACTAGTCACCGTTGTCGTTGTCCAAGCAAGAAGAGGAAGAAGATTTAAATATAAAAAAATACACAATGGTCCCCTCAGTTTTTGAATAGTATAAAAATATTCCTATTAAATATTTGAAAGATATAAATGTCATTTAATATTAATTGACAGATGTGAATTGATTTTTACCTATTGACCGTTAAAGTTAACGAAAATTTTAACTGTTGTACTTAAGTCCAAAGTATATGGAGTGTAAGTGATGATGAAAATATCACAAGAGTGCAAAATATAATTTGGTCTAACTACATGAATCCAAAGTGTAATTAATTTAATATTTAATATATCCAGTTTTGGTTGTTGAATTTGCTATCCAAATGATTCTATGACACTTAAAGAGATTCACCATCCAGGATGATTACTTAATAGCCAAACCTATTTTATTTACCAAAGTAGAGCATTTATTGTCATCAATTTGGGGCAATGATAATCACTTAAATTTGTGCTAAAAATTTTAAGGGTTGGAATGATAAGTACTCAATCGAATATATTAAGTATATAATTTTTTAACGCTTTTAACTTAAAAAAAAATAAAATAATAATAATAATTGTACAAATTTTATTCATAAAATAATTTATATATATATTTTTTTAATTTCTCTCTCTAAAACTCTCTCTATTTTTTTTTCAATTTAATATTTTTTCTATTTATAATTTTTATATATAACTTTGTTTTTAAGATTTTACATGTAAAATGTAGATTATGATAATTAGATATTTTAATGATTAAGTACTAAAAATTAAATGAATCCCACATGATTTAAAATTTCAAATAATTTTTTAAGTGATTGTTTAATTTTATTAACAAATACATTTAAATTGATAAATATTTAATGCATTTAATTTTAAGTACTTAATTAAATTAATAAACGGGACCTTAGTTTCATTACTTGCGTTGAATGCATTGATCTAACCTTTTTTTTTTAAATGGTAATTAATTTGGCTCTAATACTTTCTTAGAAAACAAAACACACACACGGAGTTGGATCAAAACGAATCATGTAACATGATTTTGGATCTATCGTGAATTAAATAAAGTGAAATTGATTCTCTACAACAACTAATCATGCCATGCCAATCATAGAAGCATGAGCATTAATCACTATATTAATTATACACGCCAACTTGTAGTACCTACAATTGGCATTTGGCAGCAAATCAATCATCTCTGGGGATATTTGTTTTGCAAAATTATTTTATGTTGTGGGGACAAATATCAAACTTAAATGTCACAACATTTTTTTGGTTTTGTTTTTACGTAAACACGGCATTTTACTTTCTTACACTCAAATTGTTTTTTTTTTTTTTTTTTTTTTTTTTTTTTTTTTTTTTATGTATGTGCATTCATCTTGCAAATTCATTAATGTCTAATCTAGTGCCATGTGGTTCAATCTCAACCTTCTATTTTTCATCTAAAGACTTTTGAAAAGTTAAAGTTCAGATTTCTTGGTGGTTTTTCGCTAGTAGGTAACATGTCACCAGAACACTAACAATTTTTTACCTAAAAGTTACAAGTTTCGATAAAAAAAAAAATTAAAAAATAAATAAATTACAAGTTACTTTTAAAAGAATTATTTAAAAAAACTGCAAGTTAAATTAACAAATTTGCAAGGTTATATGAAGGTAGTTGCAAGAACAAAGTTACTAGTGGTATTAGTATTTCAATAGGTGGTACCGGTGTTTTATCTTGTGAGATCAGTATGATCCGTTGAACTTAATTTTCGTTCTCCATTTCTTTCAATTTATATGTAAGAGTCTTTTCAATCCCAAAAAATCATTTTAATCTATTAGGAGAAAACCCTCTAGAGATAGAAAGAGAAGAGTGAGGAGAAATTGTTGCGAAAATTAGGCATCAAAACTAGTAAAAGAGAATTAATTATGGATGTTCAATGCATTTGTGAAATAAGGGTTTTCATTTTGCGATCGGAGATCGAAAGCAAACTTTTGGATTGATAATTTCATGGATGGAATTGAATCTTGGTCGTATATTTTTCACTCATGCAAACTATAAGGTATGATCATCTCGTAAGATTTTACTTAATTATTTGGTTCTTGTCACCAAACTTTAAAAAAAAAAAAAAAATTCCCCTTTTTTTTGTTGTTTTATTTTTTACTTTGGAATAATATTTTAGGTAGTAAAAGAAAAGATGACTTCATATGGGTTCTTTCTCTGGTACGATGATCCGTTGGATCCCAGAGCACGACAAGTAATCCTTGGATTACTAAAGAGAAAAAACAAACTTGAAGAGATGATGCGAATGTGAAGAAGAAGGGAGAAGGTCATTTGGGTACTCCTTATTGTATCTTGGGTAATTGCTTTGATTGTCTACAAAGAGAATGACACAGAACATGTTTGAAGAAATTTCCATAAGAAAGAAAAAGAAACCGTCAATTTGTGGTTTTGATTTTTATTGTACTTTGGTAGATTTTGTCTTTAATCATTTGTTACAAAATGGTTAGATTTTGTTGTCAAGTTCATGTGCACTAACTATTTGTATAAATGTCTCGATAAAATTGTATTTTGTATTAAGTATAATTTTATATTGGTGGCACTGACAAATGACAAGTGACATATGATGAATGAAAGTTATTTTAATAATTTGAGTTTGTAATGTAATGTGTGTATGTTCTAGTTGTGGAAGCAAAATTTTGTTTGGTGACGACCTTGATTTGGGCAAAAAAACATATTGCAGACCTTTGTACCTCAAAGCCCATAGGTGTCGGTGATAAATTAGGATTAAAGAACACGTTGTCGGTGGCATCGGTATATATGCCAGAGGCACTATTATTCGGTTTGGGGGCACCATTATGCCTAGCAGCGGTAGTGGATGCATGTATACATTGGGATATAATTTATATTATGATTTATTTTTTCAGATTAGTTATTAAATTAAGTTTTAGGGTTTAAGATTAAGGTTTTATGGTAAAGGGTGTAGAGTTTAGGATTAAGTGTATAGGTTTATAGTTTTGAGTTCAAGGTTTAGGGTTTGGAGGATAGGGGTAAGGTTTTAGGGTTTTGGATTTTGTAATTATGGTTTATGGTTTATTATTGTTTAGGTTTTAGGGCAAAGTGTTAAGTGTGTATTGCTTTGGCTTTAGGGTTTAGGAAATGTTTGAAAGCTTTTGGACTATTTTGTAAATAATATTATATGATATTTCATTATAATTTCACGATTCAATTACATAACTCATCAATTGATGTTCAACATAAATCGATTATTTGTACTAATTTCACTTTCTTCTTTTTCTTCTCTGACCTTGTGACGACCTTTGTTGTTCTTATAGATGCTCAAAAATAGTATATTTACGATATGTAGTGGGTTAGGCCACATCTTTGCTCAAAAACCGTATGAATTCCTCCACAGTCAATGAAATGAGCCACGATCTAGTTGTTTAGGGCACGATTTTTACCAGTATCGTTAAAAAGTCCAATTAGAAGTCTAGTTTCTCAGAATCAGCACTCTATTTTGTTCAAATCCCTATCAAAGAAAAGCAGATATCCACTAGAATTCTGAAAATAGAAATAGATATCTTTGAATTGTTGACGAGGTTGAAAGAATTACAAATCTGGCGTCCCTTTTGGTTCCATTGCAAATAATCGAGAAAAAAATAATATAATTCGTTTTTGCGACTTACCTTGGTTTTGTCTAGAAGCGTGTTCATCTCGGAGGTAAGTTTATGAGAAAATGACATATTTTGTGATGTTGCCAAAAAATACCCAATACGTGTTACAACCCCTCACGTGCCGAGAACCTCCGCAACTTGCAAAACCAATTAGTTCTATGAGAGAGACACCGGTGTGGTGTCGGTAAAAAAAACTCCGGCGTGAGAATAAGATCAGATTGCTCTTAAGAGATAATGAAAGATTTAGAGTACGTGAATACAAAATAGAGAGTTGTAGTGTAAAAGGTTACGTCTTTCCTTTTGATGATGATCAGCATATATACAACGTACAATACACATATATATGGAAAATACTTAATTCAATTACTAGTGATCATAATTGGTATAATGGGATACGCAAGTAGAAAAATGCAATTAGGAGAGTCAACTAGACGACTTGGGGAATACTCCTCCCCATTTATATTGTTATTAAATGGGGAGTTACACCCCCATTTATGTTGGGGGTTACACTCTAATTTAGCAGAGAGTTATATATTTTTGGCTCTTCCAATAGGTAGGAATTTCTCCCATATCTTTTTGTAAATTCCAAAAATATAAAAGAGCAATATAGATATCTTTTTATATATATATATAACTTTTGGGCTGGGTAAAAAATTCTTGATCCCTAAAACATAATTTTTTGATATATTAGAATTTTTTTTTCTTGTTCTAAATACACCTTGATATTTAAGAAAAATGAGTTCGATTTCATGTTCATTCCATTTTATTTTTATTTTTTTCAACTCGGTTCTATATAGAAGACAAGACATGCCACAACATTGTAGTGTTAAGAGTCCCACATCCTCTGATTTTGTACATATGACAACCTTCGAAGCATATGAGGACACGTTTTGCCGACAGCCATGTGGGGGCTCACATTGCATTATTATACTTGACTTCTAGCCAAACAAACCCATCACAGTGTAATAATCATAGGAATAAATTACAGTAGGATCCCCTAAGCATTTGTTAATACATACATATAGTGTATGTATGTATTGTTTTGCCAACTTAGAAAAAGAAAGAAAAGTAGGAAAAGTTATTATATTATTTTTTTAAATAATTCATTTATTATTTTTGTCTTTATTTTTTGAGTTTTTTATATAAGTTTTTAATCTTTTATTTAGTATCAATTAGATTAAATTCATTGTATTTAATATTATAGTTCAAGTAGAATTAAAATATTGATAAGAATTAATTATTTTTATAAAACTAAAAAAAATAACTTGCATCTACAATAAGACAAAAAAAATTTAAAAATAATTAAAAATTATAAGATTAGCCATGAAAAGAAGGGTTTTTTCCTGAACCATTCACGAAATTAAAATTTTAGCACATGAAATTCATACGCTATAGTAATTTTTTCAAAAATCTAACGTTACTGTCAAAAGTGGAAAAGCCATTGTACTCCATAAAAATTACTGTAATTTTTTACGTGGAAAAAGTATAGTAATTTTTATGTATTACAGTTATTTTGGACTTCTGAAAAAATTATTATCTATAAGAAATCAAAACTCAACGTCTTTACATTAAAGAGAACGATCCAATTTATACAAGAGTTATGATTTGTAATTGTTCCTAAATAATAATAAAGAGGATTTGTAACAGTTCCTAAATACTTAAAATAAATATTTGTAACTGATATGAAATGATTACATAAAGAAAAGAGGTGTAATACTCTCCTGCAAACTCGGCTAGTCTGGAGAGACGAGGTTGGTTCGTAAAAGATGAAAATGTGTCTTGTGAAGTCCCTTGGTAAATATGTCAGCGAGTTGATTAGTAGAATGGACAAATTGAATTCAATGTGTGCCAGTAAGAATGCGTTCCCGTATAAAATGATAATCTAGTTCAATATGCTTAGTACGAGCGTAGAACATAGGATTTGAGACCATATATATAGTGTTGAGATTATCACAAAGTAAGGTGATAGTCATGGATATGGGAATTTGAAATTCTTGGGGCAGATGAAGTACCCCATGTGGATTCGACACAAACATGGGCAAGGGATCGCTACTCAGTTTCAGCGCTTGATCGAGAGACAATGGATTGTTTCTTGGCAGTCCAAGAGATTAGATTGAAGCCCAAGAAAACACAGAAACCAGTGATAGAGCGGTAGGAGTTAGGGCAACCTGCCCAATCAGCATCGGAATGAGCCTTGAGGGTCAAGGGGAGTAGTACTACGCTGGAAAAAGGAGGCCAAATTTCAGAGTCCCTTTGAGGTACCGAAGGATTCGTTTGGCAGCTATAAGGTGGTATGTCCGAGGTTGGCTCATGAACTGAGTAACATGATAAACAACATAAGCAATATCTAGTCTGGTGAAATTGAGATACTGCAAAGAGCCAATCAATTAGAGATACTCAGTGGCATCTGACAAGAGATCGCCACTTTAAGATAACAACTGAGTTTTAGCACATACAAGGGTGTTGTAAAGTTTTCTGTCATTGAGAAACGTGCAAGAAAATCGATAGTATATTGAGTTGAGAAAGACAGAAACCAGTAGAGGATAAAGTTACATCAAGGCCCAGAAAGTAAGATAGAGAACCAAGGTCACTAAGCTCAAACTCTTTGCCAAGAGTGGTGATAAATGATGAAACTAAAGACGATTGATTTCCAGTGGTATAATGCTATTGACATATAGGAGAAAAAACATCATGACAGAGTTAGAGTAATAGATAAATAGAGAATGATCAGCTTAACTCTGGGAAAAACCTTGTTGTAAGATGAATGTGCCCAGACATTGGAACCAAGCTTGAGGCGCTTATTTAAGGCCATAGATAACCTTTTTGAGATGACAGACATGATGAGGACAAGACATATCTATGAAACCAGGTAGTTGTGACATGTAAATAGTTTCATCCAAAACGCCATGAAGAAAGACATTTTTTCACATCAAGTTGGCACAATGTCCAACCAAAGGATACGGAAAGGTTGAGCACAATGCAAACAGTGATAGGTTTGATCACAAGACTAAAATTCTTATCAAAGTCCACACCTTCTTGTTGATGGAAGCCTTTAGCAACTAGGCAAGTTTTGTATCGCTCAATGGAATCGTCTGTTTGTGCTTGAGTTTGAAGACTTACTTACAACCCACAACATGTTGATGTGGGGAAAGAGGGATAAGAACCTAAGTTTTGTTCCTCAATAAGGTATTAAATTCATTGGTCATGGCTTGACGCCATTCAGGGACACGAATGGCCTGAGTATAGCAAATAGGCTAGTCAGTGGGAGATATAAGTTGAGTAAGTAGAGCCTGTGGGAGAGAATATCAGATTGTACCATCTGTCTGAACAAGAAAACGGAGTGTGTCATCCCGATGACGTGTGACCATCGAATATTGCAGAGGAACTGAAGGAGCCTCATGGGTGACAGTAGCAGAAAGATTAGTCTGTGAGGGTCGAATTTGTCAGCGTTGATAATGATACGGAAATGGTTGAAGAATAGGAAACGAAGTACTATTTTGTGTAGCCGATTGTAGAGGTAAAACCGGAGCTAGTGGTAGTAGAGGAACAAAGGCCTAGAATAATGAGTCTAGTGGAGTGCTTCTGGTGTTAGATGCAAACGAAAAGTGTTGTTCATTGAAACGAACATGCCGACAAATGTACACTCTGCTAGTTTTGCGGTCCAAACAACGATAGCCCTTGTGTTGCAAGTTGTAGCCTAAAAAGACACATTCAACAATTCTTGGAAAAAGTTTATTAGTTAAGTAAGCACCTAAATACGGATAACATGCACAACCAAACACATGTAGCTTAGAATCATAAAGACGGGAGAATGGTGAGGACCACTGAAGTTTAGATGAAGGAAGACGCTTTATTAGGTGAATAGTAGTAGAGACTGCTTCAGACTAGTGATTGAGAGGAACATGACTTGTGAGAAAGTGGGTATGGTCTATGTCATCAATGTGACGGTGTTTCCGTTCAGCAATGCCATTTTGTTTGGGAGTGTGAAGACAAGAGAGTCTATGATGAATACCTGGGGAAGAACAAAAATATTTGAAGGAACCACTATTATATTCCCCACCACTATCAATCTGAAATTATTGGACGAGTGTGAAAAATTGAGTTTGGACATAGGTTAAAAAGTTTTGAAATATTGAAGTACTTCATATTTTTGTTTCATAAAGTATAACCAAGTAAAACGAGTGTAGTCATCAGTTAATAATACATAATAGTTATAATCAGAGACAAAGCACAGGAGATTGCCATCAATCAGAGTGAACTAAAGTAAAGGGAAAAGAAATTTTTATTTTATGTGAGCTCGAAAAGAGGAGATTTGTAGATTTAACTAAAACACACCCAGAGTAGAAAAAGGAATTAAATTTAAAAGGATTAAATAAAAGTTTATTAGAACCCAAATAAGACATGATTTTAACAGATGGATGACCGAGCTGATTGTGTTAAAACGTAGACGAGGTGACGGAGGCAGATAAAGCTTGTAGACGGGGAGAGATGACAGGTAACTTGTAGAGACCATCCTTACATAGGTCCTGATAGATGAGAGAACCAGATGTAAGATCAAAGATATAGAAGTAGTGAGTATCAAAAGCACAATGAACATTATTATCAGTGAAAAATTGAGTAACGGAGAGTAAATTTTTACGCATCGAAAAAACGACATAAAGATTATTAAGAAGAAAGGAAGAAAAGCCAAGTAGTAGTGTCATGTTACTCGTAAAAGTTATTGGTAGGTGATCACTATTACCAAGTTGAACAGAACCTAGCCTACTGTATGGTGTGGACTACTGCATGAGAGTGGGGTTGCCCATGATATGAGTAGATGCACCGGTATCGATATCAAAATACTAATTGGGATCATTGAGCGACCACTGTCAAGTTTGTTTATTCTAATACATTTGAGGTGGAGTAATATGTGACGGAGGCATATAAAGCGTGTAGGTGGGGAGAGATGGCAAGTAACTTGTAGAGATTATCCTTACATTGGTCTTGATAAAAAAGAACCAGATATAGAAGTAGTGAGTATCAAAAGCACAATAAACATGATTATCAGTGCAAAATTGAGTAATGGAGAGTAAATTTTTACGCATCAAAAGAATGACATAAAGATTATTAAGAAGAAAGGAAGAAAAGCCAAGTAATAGTGTCATGTTACTCGTAAAAGTTATTGGTAGGTGATCATTATTGCCAAGTTGAACAGAGTCTGGCCTACTGTATGGTGTGGACTATGCATGAGAGTGGGGTTTCCCGTCATATGGGTAGATGCATCGGTATCAAGATACCAATTGGGATCATTGAGCGACCACTGTCAAGTTTGTTTATTCTAATACATCTGAGGTGGAGTAATATGTAGACTTACAAAAAGAAGAGTTCAGCGATGAAGGAACAGATGGTTGGGAAAACGAAGAGAAACGGTAGAAGTTGTGGGCAACATGACCAATCTTAAAGCACAAAGGACATTGTGACATGGTTTTTGGAGCGGGGCCAAGAATACCCGATGGATTGGCACAGTTTGTAGACGAACGATCATTGTTTTTGCAACCTTTGTGGTGTGAATTATTTCGTGAAGCGGCACTAGAATGAGTTTGAGATTCAAAAAAAAAAAAAAAAAAACCAGAAGGTATAGGAAAGAAATCGATTTTGGGTCGGGCCTTATAGTTGAGCAGTCAAGCACGCAAATTAGAGAATATCGGTAGTAAGTCAACTCTCAATTACGGTGACTAACATGTCGAACTTATAACCAAGGCCGTTGAGAACGGTATTAACCAGATCTTTGTTGGAGACAAGCTCACTTATAGCAGCAAGGACATCAGAAATAGATTTGACTTTCTGTAGATATTCAAATACAGATAGGGTGCCATGCTTGAGGGTACTGAGTCGTTTCTTGTAAATGGATGAGTTGGCAATGGATTTCTGAGATAAATTATCTTAAGTGAGTGTCTAAATGATAGAGGAGGACTTTCACCCAACCACAAAGGCTAATATGGGTTGAAATAGTGTTGCAAAGATGATACTAACAAGGGTTTTTTTCGTTTTGGAGCCAAATAGACCAGTGAGGTTCATCACTAGGACAAGCGTATGAACCATCAACAAACCTAAGAAGGTTTTGGCCATAAAGAAAAGATGTCATTCGGTGATACAACAAAAGAAAATTGTCATCAGTAAATTTGACAGTGATAAGGTTGATGAGAATGGTAAGGGTTTGGGGTTCAGTAGAGATAGTGGAGGAGTTATGGGCATTCGTTGACATGATTGATATGTGGTAGGTGAATTGGTGATTTGTGGAAAGTTTGGGGTGGAAATAGGAACTTATAGAAAGTTATAGGAAGGGATCATTGAATTCTGGAAAATATGGGGTTGTTTTGATAAATTTTGGGGAACCCAATGAGTTTTAAAAATCGCAGGGGTAGTTTCTGTAATTTGTAGAGTAAGAAGGCTTGGGGAATCTGGGATTAAAAAAGTAGCGATGAAATTAGAGCAGAGAACAAACTAGAGGCAGCGATCGAATGCTAGAGATAATAGAGCTCAATCGAAGGCCAAACTAGTCGTAGGCAATGAGGACTTGGGCAACGGTTGTCTGAAACTTCAAGACGAGGTAGAGGACAATCGAGGATCAGAGGAGAGATGATAGATGATGAAGACCAGCGGCGGCTAGGGTTTGTGAATGAAGTTGCAGTGACGACAAGACAAGTGGATCTGACAGTCGGCGAAGCATTGTATAGCACCGACGAAGGCAGATCTGGTGACAGTGAAAAGTGTTAGATCTAGGGCTTCAGACCAACAACGGTGGCCAGTGGCGGCGAATCTCAGCAATTTCGAGATTGAGGTTAGCGATTGTCGACTGTCAAGTTGAAGCAAAATGAGGATAAACAACGATTTCTCAGTTCAGAAATCACATATCTGAAAAGGAGGATTTGTCGAGAAGAAAAGAACATAATTAGGCTAATACCCTGTAAGAAATTAAAACTCAATGTCCTTACATTATATAGAACGATCCAATTTATACAAAAGTTATGATTTATAATAATTTTTAAATAATAACAAAGAAGATTTGTTAGAGTTCTTAAGTACTTAAAGTACATATTTGCAACTGAATTGATTACATACTAAATGAAAAGAGGTTTAATATTATCCATATATGCACTAAAATTTTGGAGGACAAAAACCCTAAGCTTAATTCGTCGAAAATGTTGGTGCGTACTATGTGACTTAAGTCATAAAGTTTTTGTATTTTATACTTTATTCCTATTATTTTGCTAGCATCTCTCTTTGGTCCTTGTAGATTTCATTTCGATACATAAAACTGTTGTTGTTGTTGTTGTTGTTGTAAATTGTCAAATTTTGATCCAAATTTCTGATCTGGTTTACCCTTTTTTTTTTTTTTTTTTTTTGTGCCTGAATATCATATAATGGGGTGCAAAATGTAAAATATGACATTAAAAAGTCTTGGTCTTGTGGGTGCTTGAACATCATATATAATATAATGCGGAAGTTGAGGGGTAGCTTTCAAAGCCAAAGCACATGCAAATGGGAGAGTAGTAAAGAGTCGGCAATCACATAAATAGACCAAACAACCAACATAGTGTTGATCACCAAATCACATTATTCGTCATTTTAATAAAGGGTGCGTTTGGTTTGGTTTCTTCCTTCTAAATCATTTAATTGTCCTAAAAAATATTTTAATTTTTTTTTAACTTGCCTTTTTATTTAATCCTACCACCAAAATTTTTAGAGTATATTTGCACTTTTACATAATACTCCTACATTAAATTCTAAAATATCCAAAAATCGTGTCAAGCCAATCAATCCGATATTTTTTGTGACAAAATTCACCAACGTTGATGAATTCTGTATTTGATATATGACTGATTTTTATCATAAAAAATAATAAAATTATCAATTTGGACTGAGTTGATACGATTTGGATACTCTAAGACTTGATATGTCCAAAATAAAAGTAGAGGAACTAGAGTGAGATTTTTTTGAAAGTTCAGGGGTGCAAAGTGCAAAAACCTCTAATTTTTATGGTGAATTAACTCTTGCATTAAATATACATCTAAAAAATTTAAAAAGAAGTTACAAAAGATGCATTTAGTTGAATTTCAAGAAATATGTTAGAAAAAAAATTAAATATTTGTGACATAATTCTATTGATTTGATATCATATTTTAGTTCACCTAATATTATGTTAACCTAACTTTTGGTTCTTCTCATGGGATAGCTTTTGGTTCATCTCACTTTATTTTTCTCCACTTCAAAAATTCACATTTTACCTATTACTTTGAACAAATGGATAAACTAATTTTTTGTCAGTTAAAATTAATGAAATATGCTTGCAAATGGATATAAATTAAAAAAATTATTTAATTTTTGAATGAAATAGACGAAATCATCCTTTTATTTTAATTAAATTTTTTAATCATAAATATTTTTAAAATATTAAATTAAAATTAATGGATAAATGGATTATCTTAATGTTAGTAATTCTTTTCTTCTTCTTTTTTTCCCTAAAAATTGTGTTGAAATTTCCCCAAAAAAAGATTTTAAAATCCAAGTAAGACCTCTCAAGCATAATAATTCTACTCTTCTTCATCTTCATATTCTTCTTCGTATTATTTTCTAGGATTGACTTTTGGAGAATTGATTCTCTCTCTCTCTCTCTCTCTCTCTCTCTCTATATATATATATATACACGCACCATTTTTCTTTAATAAGCATAAACACATACATATATACATACACAAACACACACATATATATATATATAGTTCTCGCTGTCCTTGTTTCTTTCACCATCTATCGTTTGGGGCTTCAAATCAGATCGAAGCACTCGCATCTGATCATACAGTCATAATCCATGGCTGAGAAGGTAAAATTATGGGTTATTTCTCTTTTTCCTTGATTGATATATATATAGGTCCGATTCAATTACCTATTATGATGGATGGATGGATGGATGTAAATATGTACTTCCTTGCAGGTAACTATAATGGTACTGAAGGTTGATCTGCAGTGCCGTTCCTGCTACAAGAAGATCAAGAAAATCCTCTGCAAATTTCCTCGTGAGTAGTCTCCTCCTCCATATTCATCTCCACAAATACATATTTTATATCTGTATTATATATACATGGATCAGTCCAATATATATATATATATATATATATGTATGTATTTGTAATTATTTTGGGGGTAAAATTGTGTATTTTTTAAAGCGGAGAAATTATACGATAAAGTAGTAAAATTTAGGGATGTCACTGGTTCGGTTTTGGTCCGGTTTCATATAAAATCAAAACCAAAACCACTACAAATATATCAAACCAAAACGGTCGGTTCGGTTGTAAAACCAAACCATTTAAATTTACATAAAACTAAAACCAAAATCGCGAACCGAGAAACCATTTAAGATTTTTCAAATTTATAAAAACCAAAAACAAAACCAAAACCGCAGATCGTTATTTTTTATATATAAATAAAAACATAGTTAAAAAGGAGAACTGAATGAACTTAGGACTGGAAGGAGAATTGAATCAACTTAGGGCTGAAGGCTGTTCTTCCACCGCTTGTAACAAATATGTGAGCGAGAGACTATTTGGTTTGGCGCCAAGAGCAAAACAACGTTGTTTTGTAAAAAATGACGTCATTTCTAAGGATGATTCCCATTTTTATCTTCTTTTTTTTTTAATTAATTTTATTACATCTATTAGGGCACTATAAATTAACCTTTAATTTCAATTTTAATCTCTTTTTTTTCAATTTATTTTATTATATCTATTCGGGCATAATTAACTAACTTATAATTAAATTATTCAATTACAATAAGACACAAAATTGTGCCCTAATATAATTTTTGTTTTAGGACATTGTCATTTTATATTACATATAGAATATTAAATTTTTTTCACTAATTTAATTTTATTGGGGCACTACTTTTTGCCCTTTAAACATTTGATTATATATTAATTTTTAATAAAATAATAAGAAAATCAATATTAAAAATATCAAATTTACTTTTATGTGGCACGTTTAATTTTGTGCCTCAAAAAGCACTTTTATAGGACACATTACATATACGGCATATTTGGTTGGATGGAATCGAGGGCGGAATGGAATCGCATTCCGCCCTCGATTCCTATTCCGTTGTTTGGTTCTCTAATGGAATCACTTTTATGATTCTATTGGATGGAATGGGATTCCATTTGAAATAGGGTGGAATGGGATTCCAACCCAATGGAATCAATATCTTAAATTACATGATAGCCCTTGTAATTAAGCCCTTGAAAATTGAGAATAAAAATAGAAATTAGAGAACATAAATTGAAATTAGAGAACAGAAAGTTGGGAATAGAAATAGAAAATTGAGAACAAAACTAAAAAATTGAGAACAGAAACTGAAAATTGAGAATAGAAACAGAAAATTGAGAACATAAACCGAAAATTGAGAATAAAAATAGAAAATTAGAGAACAGGAAATTGAGAACATAAACTAAAAATTGAGAACAAAAATAGAAAATTAAAGAACAGAAAATTGAGAACAGAAACAGAAAATTGAGAACATAAACTGAAAATTGAGAACAAAAATATAAAATTAGAGAACGAAAAATTGAGAACGAAAACTGAAAATTGCGAACAAAAATATAAAATTAGATAATATAAAATTGAGAACAGAAACCAAAAATTGAAAATAAAAACAGAAAATTGAGAACAAAAACAAAAAATTAAGAACATAAATTGAAAATTGAGAACAAAAAATAAAAAATTAGAGAACGGAAATTGAAAAAGGAAACTGAAAATTGAGAACAAAAATAGAAATTAGAGAACAAAAACTTAAAATTGAGTTGAATAGTGAAATATAATAAACTGAGGAAAGGAATAGAATAGTAAAATATAATAAAATTTTATTATAACCAACCAAGAAGAGAATTGAATAATAATTTTATAAGGGCAAAATAGAAATTTTACAATATTTCACTATTTCATTCTTTCTTTTATTCCATACCAACCAAACAAGATAATGGAATAGTGATTCCATTCATAATTCCATTCTATTCCTTCTCTCATTTCATTACTTCTTCCATTCCATTCTACCCTCATTTCATTCCACCCTCATTCCATTCCGTCCAACCAAACATGCCGATAGTGTCATAATAAAAGTGCTCTAACAAATAGTTTTTGTTGTAGTTAGAAAGCTAAAAGTGTAAATAAATAAATATATACATATATATTAAGGTTAAAATGTAAATATATATATATATAAAAAAAAAAAGTGTATATATGTATTAAAATATTTTTAAAATGTCGGTTTCATGATTTGGTTTGTGGTTCGGTTTCACAGTTTCTATCCCAAATCAAAACCAAAACCACTTTGGTTACTAATTTCAAAATCAAAATCGCAACCAAACCATTTAGTCGATTTTAAAACTGAACCATTTGATTCAGTTTCTCTTGATTACCCATCGGTTCGATTTTTTATGGCATCTCCAGTAAAAAATTTATGTACTACAGATGGTTTCTCAAGTCATTAGGGGCCTTAAAAACTAGGGTTAATTTCACTATATACCTCTGCGATTAGGCAAAATTAAATTTTTCACGACTTACATCCCTGTGCTTAAAACTTAATTGCAACGGTTAAATTTTATGTTAATTTCAATGGTTGACAATTAAAAGTCAGCTAAAATCATATAATTAATACGATTATAAGAAACTATCCTTATTTTTTAAGTAAAATGACGCAAGTATCTTTACTTCTATTTAATTTTTAACCATTGCGCTTAAATCTTAAGCGCAGGGGTTTAAGTACTGACAAAGATAATATGGGTCTAAAATGCAATTTGGTCTAATTAGGCGGGTATAAAATGAAATTGACTCATCAAATACTTGGGTGGGCAATTTTTTTTATTGTTTTTCAAAAAAAAAAAAAATATAAGATAAATGTGAAAAACTCTCAATTGGTTTCTTTAAGGACAAGTCACATCATTAGTCCTCCAAGTTTTGGCTAAATTTTGATATGATTCTCAATCTAATGATATATCCAATCAAGTCCTCCTAATTTAAGAGTTTTTTTCCCCATAAAACCTTATTGCATGTGGTGTTTCCTCTCAAGAGACCCTAACAATATCCCTTTGTCTTTGAAGTACCTAGTGGTGTAAATTCATACATCGAGGATCAATTTGAAATATTGCCAAAACTTATAAATACAATACAACCTCATAATTTTCCTTTTTTTTTTAATAATGCAAGTTTTAATTATTACACCGAAAAATTACATTTTTTATCCCTATATTATGGAGTGAGTATCTATATAGACTCTAGGGTTTACAAAATTGCATGTTTGTTTCAGTTTTACAAAATTGAAAACATTGTTAATGATATTGGACGAAAAATGAATTGCGCTTAGGGCGTGACCTCTAATGGTTATGTTTTTATCATTTCATCATTCTATTAAAGTTAAAACGTTTTCTCCTTATAACGATTTAACAATCTTTTTTTTTTTTTTTGAGGAATCGTTATTAGGAAAAAGGTTAAAGGAAAACAATTTATACTTTGTGGAGTGATAGAAATTATAAAAATATTCTCATTAAAAGATCACGTGATGAACATAACTGAATTTTTATTCAAAATCATTAACAATATTTTTTGATTTTATGAAATTGGAACAAATATAAAATTTATGGGAATAAATATAGAATTTAACAAATCTTAGGATTCACATTAGGAACAAAACATGTAATTTCCCCCTGTTACACATTTGTAACATATGGTTGGGCAAGGACTAAGTTATTTCTTCAATGTTAAAATTTTTGGACAAGAGAAATAAGAGATCAAATTTACGATGAGAAGCAAAATACGGTTACAATCAAGGTGGTAAGTTGTGACCCGGAAAAGATCCGAGACAAACTGTGTTGCAAGGGCGGAAAGACCATCAAGTGCATCGAGATCAAACCGCCCCCAAAGCCCAAAGAGCCCGAGAAGCCCAAGCCCAAAGAACCCGAGAAACCCAAGGAGCCAGAAAAGCCCAAAGAAAAGCCGAAAGAACCCGAAAAACCCAAGGAGCCAGAAAAGCCAAAAGAGAAGCCCAAAGAAGTTCCGAAGCCTCACCCGCCACCGCCAAAACAAGATCCGAAACCCTGTCCAGTGACACCAACGCCCGGATATCCTTGCCCGCCGCCGCCGGCGGGGGTGTGTTGTGGGCAGTGTTATGGAGGTTATCCAGGGGGGCCATGTTATCAGGGGTATGGAAGGCCAATTCCACCCCCACCACAACCATGTTACGATGGGTACGGGTACGGGTATGGGCCGGGTGGATATGGAAGGGGTTGTTATGTGAGTCGTTGTGATTGTCTTAGTGAAGAAAATCCATCGGCCTGCACTATCATTTGAGCATAGCACTACATTTTCATGATTGCTTCTCATAATTGTTTTTCTTTTTAATGGTTTGGCTTGTAATTTTGGAATTTCAATTTAATATTTCTTACCAATAATGAATTTACCTTCCGATAAGGCTGAAAATTTCTCGATGCTACCACCTCTCAGCTCGTTGATCAATTCATTCAAAACTTAAGAAAAACACTTAGGAAATCGGTGTGGTATCGGACAAATACTTTATAGTATGAGAATAAGTTAATCAGAATTGAATGCTATATTAGAATTGTCATTTCAAACCTGCAAATTGTTATATTAATAGAATGAAATTTACCCGACGCCATTTATTCTTGCCAAATTTTAATTAATCAACATCTCTTAGATTTTTCCGATCTTTGAAGTACATATCAACATTTGAATTATATTCATGGGCCTTGTTAACAACTCCAGATCTCCCGTGGCCTTATTGATATTAAGCTCAGGTTCAGTTTTCTCTATTCTCATGTGTGGACCTACTCATTTAAGCCCATTATCTTCTATTATTCATATTATTTATGGGTCTATTTAGTTCAGGCCCATAATCAATTGTCCGTTATATTATCCTCACAGATCATGGATAAACCACCCTCATCACCTTAGGGTCAAATGTCTTGTTCTCAAAAGTATAGGGATCAATTAGACATCCATCCCAAACATTAACACTTAAGTGTAATATTTCTAAAATTTAGTGATCTAATTCATATGGGGAAAAGACCTTTTTGGTCCCTGAAAGATAGCGAAAGTGTTCAATTGGCCCCTAAGATTTGAAACTCGACACATTTGATCTCAACATTTCAAAATTGTTCCAAATTGACCCTTGGGTCGAGTTTGGGTCGGGTTCCGTTAGTAAAATTTGGGGGAATTGGATGAAAAAAGTCACGTGACAAGCACATGACATTTGGCCAAGGGTATATGCGTCATTTCATTCTTATTATGGAAAAAGACATTTTTGGTCCCTGAAAGATAGCGAAAGTGTTTAATTGGCCCCTAAGATTTGAAACTCGACACATTTGATCTCAACATTTCAAAATTGTTCCAAAAAAATAATAATATGATTATATTGTACTCCCTTATTTTTAGCACAAAATTCTTAGAATATAATGAAATTATCTCTTAGTTTTACTCTTATTTCCTCTTTCATAGATGTTTGTATTTGGTTTGGTTGAATATGTCATTCTTTTTGTATTCCTTGGGGTTTTTAATTCCCCTTTTAATGAAAAAAAAATCAAATAATATTTTCAAAAAAAAATATGTTGTTTTACTCCCATAAATTTGTTATTCCCATAAATTCTGTTTCGTTTCTATAAATTTATTGTTGAAATTACACGTTCAAATTTAGCAATATTTACATTTACTGACGAAGAAGACGACGACGAAATTTGTTTGTTTGAATATGGGAGGGTCTTATTCATCGGCTTCAAAATTTGTTCCCAGATTTTTGTTTCAATATAGGAGAGTCTTATTTGTGTTCCAAATTTGTTCCGAGATTTGAGTTTCAATGAACAATAAACAATTAATATGGGGGTAGGAAGAGTATTTAAAAGTATTTGAGTAAGAATGATAAAAAGAAATAGAAAAAAAAAATATTTTGACCCCTTAAGTTTAGATAACTTTTTAAAATTAACCCCTTTGAATAAAAAGACTAAAATACCCTTAATGAAACATTGACCGTCAGTTGACTTAACGGAATCTGCTTCAGGGGCCAATTTGGAACGATTTTGAAATATTGAGATCAAATGTGTCGAGTTTCAAATCTTAGGGGTCAATTGAACACTTTCATTATCTTTCAGGGACCAAAAAGGTCTATTTTCCAACGTTTTAAAATTAACCCCTTTGAATAAAAAGACTAAAATACCCTTAATGAAACGTTGACCGTCAGTTGACTTAACGGAATCTGCTTCAGGGGCCAATTTGGAACGATTTTGAAATGTTGAGATCAAATGTGTCGAGTTTCAAATCTTAGGGGCCAATTGAACACTTTCGCTATCTTTCAAGGACCAAAAAGTTCTTTTCCCCAATTCATATTTAAAACTTTTTAATTAGTTACAATTAAATATTTTTTTTTTCTTAATTTCTATCAATAAAATGGACTAAATCTATTATTATAAAGGGAATTTAGGAGACAAGTTCTAATTACATGATTTATGGCTAGTAGATTCCATATACCAAAACCCCTTTTGTACGATTCTAAGTTCAAACAAACACACAAGATTTGACTTTAAATCAAAAAAAGAAAGGTAACATCATTAATTTCACATAAAAAAAAATTGATGAACATTACTTTTTGCTAAATATATACATTCTTATTTTGTAAAAGTATAAAAATTAACAATAATGAAGCAAAATAACTTTAAAGGCACTTAATGTTAAGGTTTGTTTGGTTGCATTTTTAAAACCTCTTTTTCTTTTTTGTTAATTAAAAAAAAATGATTTCAAAAATTTAAATAATTTTTTATTCTAAGTGATGATTTATTTTTATAGGTATCGAAAACAATTTTAAAATTTGAAAATCTATTAATAAATCTAGACAGAAATCCATTTTAACGACTTAGATTTAAGATTAAAACATGAATAGTTGAGATTAAACCTATACAACCTCTCATCCAACTAACTTCCAACTTCTCTATCCTACTTAACTCACTCAATGACTTAAATGAAAAGATGAAATATTTGGGGAAAAAACTTCACTTAAAAATTTCACAGTTTTTCTCCCAAATGAGTTGAATTTAATTATGGGGTAGTCACTGGCGGGTCTTATTAAGGAGCTAAAACTACCAAATAAACATTTTTTAAGCGGGTTACCAAATAGTCATTTGTGATTATTCGGTCAAATTTGTCTTTACAACTATTTACTTGAATTATAAATTCTTTAAAATAGGGATTCATAATCATATTTTTATAATCAAATAACTATTGTTTTATACTCTTTTTTTTCATGATCTAATTATATATTCAGATTCATCTGAATAAGATCTTTAAATGATATTACATTTATAATTTTTTTATTAATTCTCAGATTCGTGTTGAATTCAATGTGGTACTTCCAAAATTTTCAGTTTTTCAATTTCGTATTGAATTCAATATAGTACTTCAAATGCATATTATTTTGAAACCAATGATATCACGTTCACCGTTTTTTTTAATTAAATTTTCACATTCATGTTAAATTCAATATGCTACTTCCGTCTTAATAATTATATATTCAGATTCGTTTGAATAAAATCTTTAAAATAATATCACAATCACCATTTTTTAAAGCCAATGATATCATGTTTACCATTTTTCAATCAAAAGTTCAAATTCGTGTTAAATTCAAAATGTAATTTATCATCGTGTTGAATTCAATAAAATATCAAATCATATAATAAAATATATACAAACGATGTTATTTTGAAGCCAATAACCCATCAATCATAAATCTGTAATCAAATCAAACAAATAATATATCAAAAATAATTTATCGTTATTTTAAGAATATAAATGTGGTTTAGTTTTAATTCGATAATCATTCTTATTTTAATGGAAACTATTATGTGATTTTATAAATGTGTTCCATAAATATAAGTCAATGATTGAATTGCGGAAGGGCAATATCCTCTGTATTTTTTTTTTTCAAATTTGAATTTGAGATTAACCAGCAATATAATTTCGAAAGTGAGGATTAATTGGTTCAATTGGAAAGTTGTGGGATAGTTTGGTAGAATTGTACTCCTAATGAGACCATTCAATCATTATCCCTATAATTATACTTTGTACTCTTCTGATTCATTTGGTCGGATGGAATAGAATCAAGATGGAATAGAATGAGAAAAAAAAATGAAATGAGAGAAAGAATTAAATGATTTGTTAATTGAATCGCTGTTCCATTATCTTGTTTGGTCGTTATGGAATGAGAAAATGAATAAAATAATGAAACATAACAAAATTCTCATAATGTCTTTTTAGATATCAATTTTGAATATGTATTTAATAATATATTATTTTAAAAAATGACTTAAAATAGATTATATCTAATAATATGGGATGATTCCTGGGAATGGATTTTTGTAGAAATTATTTTGTTGATTCCATTAGGCTGAGTTGATTCCAACTCATGAACAATGGAATTCAATTCCGTCATCTTTCATTTCAATAAAATTAAATTTTTAATTCTATTGGACAACCAAATAACGAAGTCGGTATCAGTCGTGGAATGACAATTGCATTTCACCCCGATTCCGTTTAACCAAATGAGCCGTTCAAGTTTTTCTTATTAACTAATTTATTATTATTTAGTATTTTTTTACACTTATAAATTTAAAGATCAATATAGTACCTTTACACACCAAGAATCTCTAATAATTTTAAAATTACAATCAAACACCTTGTTGACTGAACAATATGAAAATTGACCTAAAAAACACGATTTGCAAATATATTTTCTAACGGTGCTGTTGATTGAATGGAATGGGGTGAAATGGAATTGTCATTCTACCTTCGATTCTCATTACTTTATTTTGTTATCTAATGGGATCAAAAGTTTGAATCTGTTGGAATTAAAATGGATAGAATCGGATTCCATATTCCATAGGTCGAAATTGGATTCCATAATTAATTATAAAACTTTTTTTTTTTTTTAAGTTATACATAAAATATCTCACCTCACTTTTAGCCTATAATTCTCAATTTGACAATGACTTCGATATTTTCTATAAATTAATTTTATCAATTTAATCATATATTAATTTGAATAAAAACTAGAAACTAAAAAAAAAAATCTTATTCATTAAATACGGAAACAAAGTATTTTGTTCTCAATTTTAAAATTTTATTTTGGAAAAGTTAGATTTTTTCTAGTATTTTGTTTTTATTTCGAGAATAAAAATAATTTTTTTCTCATTTTTTTTTTTGGATTAGAAACATGTTTTTTGTTTCCAATTTTTTGTTTATGTTTCCTAAAAAAATATTTTCTTGTTTCACAAATTTATATTTCGAAAAAAATAAAAATTTGAAAGTGAAAAAAATCAGTTCATATTCCCAAAATAAAAACATAAATTTAAGAATAAAAAAATATGTTACTGTTACCAAAACGAAAACAAAAATTTAGAAACGAAATATCTATTTGTTTTCCTGAATTAGAAATAGAAATTTGGGAACAAAAAAAAAATCTATATAAGAAATGGAAGTGAAAATCTTAGAACAAAAAATATATTTCTATTCATAAATAAAAATAAATATTTGAGGGAAAAAATTTATTTATACTCCCAAAGCAAAATTAAAAATTTAAGAACTAAACGACATGTGATATTTCTCATATTTTGTAGTCATTTTTTAAATAAATTATTGTTAGCCATACATTAAGAGTGAATTTGATCTCAAAATTGATATGTAAAATAACATTATTCCATTCAATTCTTTTAAACATAAAATTACAACCAACCAAACAAGAGAATTGATAGTGATTCCATCACGTCTCTCATTCTATTTCTTCTCATATTCCATTCCGCTCTGATTTCATTCTATCCAATCAAACGAGATGTAAGTATCCAACAAACAGATGCTGTAAAATCAGAGTTGGTCAGGCCACAGAAATGCACCAATAGCATATGGCCTTTTCTCATCCAATGTGCCCTTAAAATTAAGGCCATATTGCTGGAGAAGTAAGTCCACCTTCCATTCCTCCATCTTCATGTAGTCTGCCTTTGTGTAACGAGGATAATGAAGAGGCATTTGGAACCCTGATGTAAGCTTGCTTTCCTGATCAGGAGATGGATTACTGCCCTCCACCCCTTTTGAAACTGCCCCCAAATTAGGGTTCTTTGTAGGGCACCCTACAAGAATATTAGTGCATACAGATTTCAGGAAGGAGCTCAAAGCCATAATTGTCTCCTTATAAACAAATCTCAAATGCTATACATACATACATACATATATATATAGCCAAAGCTTGGAAGCAATTTCCATCACGTCAATTATAGAAAGGGTTAATTACGGTAGTAGTTGGTAATTTGGGGTGAGTGTCGTTTTGATCCTCAATTTCTTTTGTTTTCACAATTAAATCCCTAATTAATTTTGTAATTTGACACGATTAATTCATTCAAGAGACAATTAAATTTAAAGTTCCGACTTTACCCTTCATTTGATATGTCTTTCCATGATTAATATATATAGGTAAAATGCACACATTTTATAATTTTGCACTAAAAATATTGATTTATCTTACATATAATGCATTATGATGGTAACATGATTTTTAAAATTGAGAAACTCGTGTTTAAAATCGAAATTATATGGACTAAAGTAAGATGGTCCTATAACTTATGGAGCTAAAAGTATAATTTGGCCCAATTATTGTTGCTTGTTGGAGGAGGTCATATAAAATAATAAATGGTGTATTTGTAAGCCTAGCATTGGGCAATTTATGGTGTTTAGTGGTTTTAAGTCACTTCCCAAGCACGAAATGACCCCTTTTTTAGGGTTTTGTTTGCTTACATGGCGTGATTTGATTAATTTAATAGACTTTGAGGCCTTAAGAGATTGGATATAATTTCACATTTTCGGGAGTTACTAGTAGAAACATCTCCAATCATTTTTAATGAAATCAGGACATCCCGTTATATTATCAAAACAAACCTCTTATTTGACAAAGGAGAATGAAATGAGAATATGATTAAAATTACTATGTAATAGAATTGAATAGTTATTACTATTTCTATGTTTAATGAAAAGATATTAGATGTGAAATTGGAATGATCATTCTCATTCCAATATTTGAATGATGTTAAATGTGAAATTGGAATGATCATTCTCATTCCAATATTTGATTGGTGTTGAGAATAAATCAGGAATATAATGCATTTGTATAATGAAGTCTCTACTTGAAAACTATATAACTTTTTTAAATAAAAAAATATTCGAATATAAAACAAATGAAGTTTATACACACACACATATATAGAAGAAGAAGAAGAAGAAGGGGAGGAGGAGGCGGAGGAGCAGGAAGAAAAAGAGGGAGACGGAGAACAGGGGGGGGGGGCTGACAGAAGGTGGGCGAATGTGTTACTGGCAAGGGTCAGGGTGGTGGTATCGGTGGGAACTTGGGGGGTTAATAAGAGAGAGAGAGAGAGAGAGAGAGAGAGAGAATTCGGCACCGACTGTCAACGTTGGATTCTCACCAGATAAGATGGTATAGGGAAGAGGAAAGAAGGAGAGGGAAGTGTAAAAAACAAAATTGAAAAATTAAGGGATATATTGTTAGAATTTCAAAGTGTCAAAAAGTAATTTAATTAAATTTAATTAACTTTCATTCCAATTTCAATATTTGGTTCGTGTTTGTTCAAGTTTTTAGGCTGATGAAAGATTAAAACCTAATCTCATTTAATTAGTACCGTTATACTGATGTAGTACGGTGTTGAACCATAGGGATCAATCTTAAATTATTAATTTTTGATTATTTTTCTTTCCTAAAACGAATTTGATTTTTGTTTGGGTTTTTACATGCAAGAAAATAAATATTAAATCTACAAACAAAATAAAATAGAGAATCGAATTAGGAATTGTGGGTCTCGTATTTTGGGTATTATATTGTTTTCACTTTTTCTATTCAAATTGGATTTGTGCAAACAAGCATTCCCAACTATAAGTCAGAACTACTAAAAAAGATTGGATTGATTATTCACCAATATGATTTATCTCTAGTATTTAATTTCTACGTTACACTAATCTAAGGTGGATTAAAATCTAGGCATAAACCACCTGAAACAGTAATTAATTCCCAAGAATACGATTGTATAACTATTAGATTTAGATCACAGATACTAGATCTAATATTTTAGTAGTAATCGGGTTTAAACCAAAATTTTTATAAAAACATTTTGATATTAAATTCAATCACAATAATACAAAATCAAGAGCGAGATTCATATTATACAATTGTTTACACAATATCCTAAATGAAATAAAAAACACAATATTACATAAACTCAAAAATACTTTACCACAATTCTAACCTAGTTGAAGAAAGACTAATCGCTCATCGTTGTGTAGATTAGCGTTTTCTCTGTACAATCCTCAAAATCGCCATCTCCACCTTGCTTTTAGGATCCTTGGCCTTCTCCCTTCAAGAGATGGTGAAAATGGTATCTCCTTGAATGAATAATGCTATCCTATTTATAATTTCTGAGAAGGACAAAATGGACATTATGAAAAGTTCAAAACGTGGATATTGTTTATGCACACACGGTCTTTGTTCATTCGCATGCGGTTACCGTTCACCATCGATGCAACCGCATACTATTCACATGTACAACACTATTCACGCGTATGTTGTTGTTCACGCGTATAGTACTATTCATGTGTTGAAAATACGAGTACCCATGTTTGATCCATCTCCCAATAGGCATTGTTTCTAGACATTATTTAATTCGAGAATGATAAAGTATTTTTTGGTTGATGCTTCAAATTTACGAAAGAAAAAATAAAATAAATCAATTACACTAATTTCATTAATTCAAAAGATTAACAAAACTTAGATTAACGGTATTAAATCGTGTAAAATGTGACGCAATCACACTCCCAAATCTAAATTTTGTTAGTTTTCGAACAAAACCAAAATATATTAATTAAATAAAAAATCACTTTCGTAGGGAACACAATTACATTTAGCGTATGCAATAAGCCTTTAAACCCCTAAGTCACCTCTAGTGGATGAGTTTTAGTCACGTGAGAGTTTACAATGATGATACGCACAAACATCCCAAGTTCCTTATTGTTAATTGTATTCATCACAAAATATTTTTCAATCCTGTCCAACAATTGTACATCAAATCAAAACACTCAAGAGTTACTGAATGAGCCATTAATTTCCTAGCACATAGCCCCTAGCAATATCCATTTTTTGTACCCACAGCATACACACAAGTTCCGTTTATAATGAATTTACCACAAAACATCTAGTCACCTAAATTTCAACAATCCAATAAGTATTATTATTTATTTTGCATATTTATAAATATGTATATAATTTTTTACATGATTTTCTTTATAGAAGTGACTTGTGCGATGCTAATCTCATTGGTCTTTCTAAGATGTTCATGTAACGAGTGTTGGGTAATGATCCCAATCTAGTTGACTCAGGGCATTAGGTGTAAAGGCACCCTTCAAGCTTAATAACTCGAACATCTTACGTTTTGAGGTTAACTAGTCACTTATTGTCTAAACAAATCACTTCTTCATATTGACACAAACACTCACTGCTTATTAAGGTAAGATGCCCGGTTAATCAGCGAAAGCTCATTATTAAAACAAAAAATATCATTATTAACACAAGTTTATTATATATATATATATATAATACGGCTGGCTTACTTTTCATATGTGGAGATAACCTAATGTTAAGTAAGCATTAGGGCCAGTCACAAGGGAAGAGGCTTGAATGAAGGCATGTCTTTCAGTTGACCTTTTCAAACCATGTTTCGTAATCAATCTATAAAATAGGGAAATGTTTTACTAATGGAATGGTTGATAGTTGAGTAGAACATTCATTCCTTACCGCCGCTACCTTCTTAAGATCAAAAGGTAGTAGTTTAGACATATATTTTGCATGAGGTCATTAGGTGAGGGTTCTCTTTTGTGTCATCAATACGGGAAGAAGAAGATGAGACATACAGTACATGAATATAGATAAAGGTTGTAGTCTTGGGGGGTTAGATTGGTCTAATTTCTCAATCAAAGTGGCTAACCTTCCAAATACATCATCTATCTACCCTAGTCTCAGAAACATTTATGAATTTTATAAAAAAAAAAATCCAAAAAAGTGGACAGAATGACATGAATCCTTGCTTGAAGATCTGGACTTAAAAATTAGATCTTGATTAACCTACAAAATAACACTTAAGAAAGAAAATAGATGAATATATACTGATAGAGAAAGAAAACTAATAATCGAAATCAACAATTATTGATACCAATCCCTGACGACGGACATTGTTTCTTGGACATTATTTAATTCGAGCATGATAACGTATTTTTCGGTTGATACTTCAAATCTACAAAAGAAAATTAAATAAATCAATAACACTAATTTAATTAATTCAAAAGATTAATTTAGATTAATGGTATTAGATCGAGTAAAACGTGACGCGATCAGTGACCGACTATTCCCTTATATGTCATTTGTCCTAACGAGTTGTCCAACCAACTTCAGCTCATAGTAGTTATTAATTCCATTCATCCAGTTCATGCTTCGCGTGCTAGCCCAGCCTCATCACATCTTTTATTTGCAAACGATCTATTTATCTTATGTCCCGCAAATACTCTTAATTATCAAAACATGTTTATATGTTACACGAATTCCAAGAAAAATCAGGACTTTCGGTTAATATTGAGAAATCTTCAGTACGTTTTTACTTTTTTGACAATGCTATCACGAACATCTACTAAGACCATTCTTCATATGTTATGAGACTACCCCTATACAGTGACAGTCTGGACTCATTCTTCCTAGCCCACTTCCAGAATCATTTTTCACGTATAACTTCTCTTCTTGGATTAAATCAATCTTACTCTCTAAGTTGCATCACCATTCTAAACATATTCCATGGAGTTTTCTCATTTTGCATGAGAATTAGGATATCTGGCTAGCACACAATAATTTGATATTTTGACAATGCCAACACATCCATATTTCATCAGCTTGCTCATATCCATGACAACTCTGTGCAATTTCACTACCTTACTACTCATCACAATACATGTTAACTGATAGTAAATGGACCAACTAGTATCCTCTTTATTTTCCTTTTATCGAGTTTAATACTAATGGTAGTGTCATTTCAGGCACAAATACCACAGGTTGTAGTAGCATGTTTCACAATTTAGATAGAAACTGACTTATGGGTTTTGCTACTCGTCTTGGTACAATTATTCTACTAATGATAGAACTATGGGTTGTTCGTTAAAGATTTGCTCATTGCATAGGATTTTAGGTTTTCAAACATTATCATAGAACTTGATTCACAATTTGTATTTTATTTATTAACTAGTAGAAATACTCATTCCCCTTGGTATACTAACATGATACATGATTGTAGGCCATTCTTACTCCATAATTAGACTATTTCAGTTGTTCACATACACGTGAAGGCAACTATCGTGACATATTGTTTAACTAAGCATGAAACTACTCATAAAGAAACTTTTTTGTTGTATTATTGTTGTTGCAGAAAGTAAAAAAGAATGAAGATTTTCTAGGTTGCTCTCTTTAAGACGTTTCGTAGCTCTACCCAAGATTGTGCAAGTAGTATAACAACTCCGTTGTCCCCGAGATAAAATAGCCTAGAATTCTTCTTTATCTAGAACCTTCTTTGCATGGAAGAAGACCTCAAAATCAAATACCCTAACACACTGCTTAGAAAGCAAATGAAAAAAAACACTCAAGAAAATATTTTTAAGTAAAACAGAGAAAGAGCTAAAATTTTGGTCTGTTGAAAAACTGAGGCAAGTCTCGGTACTTATAGGCAAAATCACCAACGGGTAGAAAATGGCTAGAAACTGGCGAGTGGAATACGTGGAGAGAAACATGGATAACCAGGGAGAGAAATGTGTGTATCGTTGGAGAAAGTTGGAGAAGAATCGGGTAATCTGTTAAGATTATCTTTATCAGGTCAAAATAGATTTATTTAATAAAAAATAATAATAATTTATTAACTAAATTTTATCCAAAAAAAAAAAAAATGCCACCTCAAATCGCACCGCACTCATCTCATCTCAACTAATCGGATGGACGGCAGTGGCTGTGCGCTCACATGCGTGTATGGTAAACCAACATGGATGTGTCTTCTTTCTCCTCCATAAAATGTGAGTACCCCTTGGGGCACACCCTAAGGCTTAGACCCATCCCCTTATACATTCCTCTAGATTCTTATTCCTAAGCAATGTGAGACAAAAGTAATAGAGGAAAAACTAGTAGCACTTCGCTTTTTACAAGTCAAAAAATTCACATGGTCCAACAATCCCCCACTTGAATTTTTAAAATAATTTTTCATCAAACAGTATAATACAATATAAGATTGTTCATAAACAAATGTGTCTATCTACTTGAACCCTTACATAGTGAAGATAATTTAGATTGTACTAGAGTAGCTCGTGGTATTGAACTCTATCTCTAACAACATCACACACACAACCCTATCAGGGTGTAGTACAAAAGTCCGTGCTTTGTGGTCATACACGTGTATCCTGGTGTAGTGAATGCTCTAGAGAATTTACCCAAAATTCCATAAAAAACGGTTAAACTTTCACATTCACATAGGTGAGTCTATCAAGAGTACTCCTGTAGCTATGTACTCCACTCCAAATAGAGTATAGATCTCATTAAGAGTTAAAAAATAACTCGATCTTCTATCACTCCAAGATGTCATGCTTCAACCAATTTTTATATATATATATAAAATAAAACTCAAAATTATTATAATAGCATGATTCTCCTCATATCACGTTAATAGGTGTAAATTACCTATATATGTTCAACCCGAATTTGTTAGTTTTCGAGTAAGTTTATAGTTATTTTTATATATTTTAATACGTTTTTATTCTTTTTGTATTAAAACAGGTGTGTGAGGTGAAAATGTATGAAATCAGAGCGTAAACGATCAATTCGTATCGATAATGGTCGGAGAATGGTAGAAAAATGAGCAAGACGGCAAGATTCTGCAAATAAGCCCACCACCGCAGTGTCCAGACTACTGCCGCGGTGGTGAAGATGCTGAGAAGAACAAAATGTTGTTGATTGCCCTCGGCCTAGGAAGAAATTCCACCGCCTAGGCAAAAATCACCCACCGCCTAGGCGAACCTTAACCGACATACTTCATCGCCGTGGCGATCACCCGCTGCGCAGTGTAGATATTTATTTAGATATTTTGTCTATTTATACCCCTTTCCTCCTTCCTACTTTGCTCCTCCCCGGCCATTACATCCCTTAAGGCTTAGGTTAGGATATAGAGAGAGTATGAGGAGTGCTCAAACATATTCAAAGGAGAAGATCAACACGCGGAGAAGAAGAATTGTTCGGTGGACGGTTTTAGCAGCTAATCTTCGGATATCGGCTAAGTTCATCCGTTTTTCCTTTTATTTCTTATCTTCTATGTATGTTTGAGCATGTTTAGCCTAGTTCCAACTATATAAATGACAATGGCCTTAGGTTAAACGTGGATTATGTATGGGATGAATATTATTTATAAAAACGTAGTTTTGGTTGAAGTTGGGTTTCTTGATACTTGTTCTTCGATGTTTTGAGTGTGTTTATCATATTATTTGTTTATTGTGCTTAGATTTATATATCGAGAATACGGGATTTAACAAATTCCGGATTTGGACTAGAATAAACAAACGCTACGATCCAATAACCCGGTCAGGGTTAGGATTGTGGACAATCTATGACGTTGGGGTAAGACTCACGCGATCTAGAGTTATTAAGACATTAAGGAAGATTTCTTCGTTGATTCAAAGTTGCGTAGTCCCTCGTCTTACACTCGGGAGAGGTGGCGAGAGAGTTTTATAACTAAGATTGTCAATAGAGTAAACACAACGCATGAAATCAATGACATTGGGGTGAGACTTACGTAACTTAGAGTCGTTCAGACGTTGAGGGAGACTTCTTCGTTGATTCAAAGTCACGTTATATCCCTCGTCTTACACACGAAAAAGGTGGCAAGGGAGTTTACGAACTGAGATTTTGTGTGAGATCAATGAGGTTGGGGCAAGACTCACGCAACCTAGGGTCGTTAAGATGTTGAGGGGGACTTCTTCGTTAACACGAAGTTGCGTTATATCCCCCGTCTTACACTCGGGAGAGGTGGCAGATGAGTTTTAGATACCGAGATTGTCAAATAGGTCAAACACCATTATTATAAACTAAATGATATCAAACGCGTTTAAGTAAATAAAGTTAATCTCTAGATAATCCATCCCATAATTATCTCGTATTAGTAATTAGTATAGTTAAAGTAGTATTTTAGTATTAGTAATTAATTATATTCCATTTTTGTAGCCTAGATAAAGTTGGGTTATGACAATCGTGGTACTCGATAGTAACAACACCAATCCCTATGGATACGATACCCGACCGAAAGGTCCATTATACTAAACCTTGATTCGTACGCTTGCGGTGAAAGTGACAGCGCATGAATTGTGGCCACCAAGTTTTTGGCGCCATTGTCGGGGATTGGCAAAGTGGTTATTGTCGATATCGTGAGTAAATGACTTGATTTTAATCTAAGCATTTCTTTTGTATATAATTTTCATTCGTAGTTTTGTTTTTGTTTTCCTACAGGATGCTTGAAGATGTTAGATCGACAAGTACTCATGCGTTTCGTTCATTGCAACATCTCGCCAGTCTTGAGGGCATGTGTAGAGTCGAGGACATTAAACCAAGCGCTTCTTGGGAGGCAACCTAGGGTCACAAATAAGTTAGATACATCTCCGTCAATTTGAGTTGGAGGCGAGATCCTCTTGCCTCCCAAGTATGTGTTCTAAACCCCCGTCTTCAATATCATGCTATATACTGTCATTGGGATCGTTGACGACTCATTTTGGACATCACCTGTGTTGAGTTGGTGGTGATGAGTAGTATGTTTTAGTTTGTGTTTACGTTTTTAGTTAAATTTTATTGTTTTTATCGTGTGCATGCTTGTTTAGGATTAGTTTGTTTAGTTTAGTTGTTGTTTTATGTTGAGTTTTGATGTCATCTAGGCCTTTACCCGATGATGATTCTATCCCCTGATTGTTTTGAGGTCGAGCGTAACGCTCATTCATGTGTGTTCTGTGTGCTTAACGTATCGTCCTAGTAAAATTTATTGTGGATCCTAAATGCACGTGCACGTAAACTCAATATAGCACTATCTTATTGATTTGAAACCGATTATCCTTCAATCAATTTCATGACAATAGGGATTCTAGAACTTGATTTGAGGGAAATTTGAGTCAAAATCCTACGCGAGGTTGTTTAGGAGATATGATTTAGGCAGTCATTTTGTCGCTTGAGCCTTTTGAAGCCTACCATGCAATATCATTATCCCTCGTTACTCTGTTGAAACCTAAAAGCCGTTTCAATTCTGAACACTTAACATATACCCTAGTCGATTGATTTCTGTCCAAACCTATATCGCCGAATTAAAGGCACAATTTGAGAGAATCAAGTTAGCAGTTGCAAATGCTACTTGAAGCTAGTAGTTGGGTTTAGGGCGAACTTTATATTGGTTCAGTATTCGAGTACTCACTTATCGTTTTTGTTATTTTTCACACACCCCTTAAATATTACAAATCAAATGAGTTTGGGGGTGTATTGTGGTTTTAAAAAAATCATTTCGTTTTGACATGACAAGTGAGTACGACGTTCTTAAACGTTTGTTCAGGGTCGTTTCTAAATAAACTATGGGGTTTCGAGTGCGAGAGTGCCAAGCGATGTGCCTCAGGTAACGTTAAGTTAACGACGTTAACTCGTTTTCCAATTCCAAATTTACCCATGGCCATTTTCCCAAAAATCGAACCAAGCCCTAATGATCTTTATGAACCTTAAAGCCTACATTAGTGGAGAATAGATCCCGGGTCGGGCGTATGGATTCCCTATACCTTAAAGGTTTTAGTCATGAACTATATTTATGGATAATCTCATCTAATCAATGGATAGTAGTATATTTGAGTTTAATCACACACACTTAAACATGATCTAGAATGACACTTACTATTTTTTAACGTTGAAATTCTAGAACATCACATGGTGTGATTTATGCTTGAACATGATAGGATTGGGGGTCAATGGGGGAAAAATATTTCGGCCAGTAGATGATAATAAAAACTTACAAATTTTAGTTTTTATTGTTTTTTCATTTTAGTTTTTAATTTCGTAATTAGTTTTTACACTTTCTTGTATTGTGTGGGTGTTTCGCTCGAGGACTAGCAAAATTCTGAATTTGGGGGTATTTGATAGGTGTAAATTACCTATATATTTTCAACCCGAATTTATTAGTTTTCGAGTACATTTATAGTTATTTTTATATGTTTTAATATGTTTTTATTCTTTTTGTATTAAAACAGGTACGTGGGGTGAAAAAGTATGAAATCGAAGCGTAAACGATTAATTCGTATCAAGAACGGTCGGAGAACGGTGGAAAAATGAGTAAGACATCAAGATTCTACAAACAAGCCCACCGCTGCGGTGGTGAAGATGTTGAGAAGAACAAAATGTTGCTGATTGCCCTCAGCTTAGGCGAAAATTCCACCGCCTAGGCGGAAATCACCCACCACCTAGGCGAAAATATAGTAGAAAGTCTTCCACAGCCACTGTTGACTCCACCGCCTAGGCGAACCTTGACCGACATACTTCACCGCCGTGGCGGTCAGCCACCGCGCAGTGTAGATATTTATTTAGATATTTTGTCTATTTATATCTTTTCTTCCTTTCTCCTTTGCTTCTCCCCAGCCATTACAACCATTAAAGCTTAGGTTAGGATATAGAGAGAGTATGAGAAGTGTTCAAACATATCCGAAGGAGAAAATCAACACACAGAGAAGAAGAATCGTTCGGTGGACAGTTTTAGCGGCTAATCTTCAGATATCGGCTAAGTTCATCCGTTTTTTCTTTTATTTCTTATCTTTTATGTATGTTTGAGCATGTTTAGCCTAATTTCAATTGTATAAACGACTATGGCCTTAGGTTAAACGTGGATTATGTATGAGATGAATATTATTTATAAAAAACGTAGTTTTGGTTGAAGTTGGGTTTCTGGATGCTTGTTCTTCACTGTTTTGAGTGTGTTTATCATATTATTTGTTTATTGTGCTTAGATTTATATATCGAGAATACGGGGTTTGACAAATCCCAAATTTGGACTAGAATAAACAAACGTCACGATCCAATAACCCAGTCGGGGTTAGGATTGTGGACAATTTATGACGTTGGGGTAAGACTCACGTGATCTAGAGTCGTTAAGATGTTGAGGAAGATTTCTTCGTTGATTCAAAGTCGCGTAGTCCCTCGTCTTACACTCGGGAAAGGTGGCGAGAGAGTTTTATAATTGAGATTGTCGATAGAGTAAACATAACGCACGAAATCAATGACGTTGGGGCGAGACTCACATGACTTAGAGTCGTTAAGACGTTGAGGAAAACTTCTTCGTTGATTCGAAGTCACGTTATATCCCTCGTCTTACACTCGAGAGAGGTGGCAGGGGAGTTTATGAACTGAGGTTCTGTGTGCGATCAATGAGGTTGGGGTAAGACTCATACAACCTAGGGTCGTTAAGACATTGAGGAGGACTTTTTTGCTGACACAAAGTTACGTTATATCCTCCGTCTTACACTCAGGAGAGGTGGCGGAAGAGTTTTAGATAACGAGATTGTCAAATAGGTCGAACACCATTATTGTAAACTAAACGATATCAAATGCGTTTAAGTAAATAAAGTTAATCCCTAGATAATCCATCGCATAACTATCTCGTATTAGTAATTAGTATAATTAAAGTAGTATTTTAGTATTAGTAATTAATTATATTTCATTTTTGTAGCCTAGATAAAGTCGGGTTATGATAATCGCGGTACTCGATAGTAACAATATCAATCCCTGTGGATACGATACCCGACCGAAAGGTCCATTATACTAAAACTTGATCTGTATGCTTGTGGTAAAAGTGGCAGCGCATGAATTGTAGCCACCACACGTCACGAGTTATTATTACCCTTTGAACCTATTTCTTGGGATTTCTAGTCTATAGGTTTGGTTTCTCTTACACATGACTTATCAATCTATGGGCTTGAGTCATATTCCTTTCGAGGTTTTGTAAACCTTCTCTCAAACTAATCCTTTCATAAAAGGATTAGCCATGTTATTATCAGAACGTACATAATCCACTCTTACAGCTCTAGTTAAGATATATATACTCTTTAATAGTGCTATGTTTGCGACATATTTGTTTTCTTTTTCCATTATAATAACGGTTTTGAATTTTTGCAATAGCTGCAGTACTATTGCAATGGATCAAGATAACTCGAATTGGTCTTGTTGATCCCGAGATTTTAATGGACAATTAAGAATTGATGTTTTTTGTAGAACTAATGTGTTTGTTGAGTGTTTCAGTTTAAAAGTTCCATTAAAAAATAAATCATGAAGTAATTATTGAAGGTACAGAGATAGACATTAAAGAGATAAAGAAAGAGTGTTAAAGATTCTAAAGAAATTAGGTAAAAACAACTCAAATTTCTTTTACTCTTAATGTATCCCAATTAGGATCACATACACGAGACATATTAATGAGTTATATTTATATGTGTTTAATTTGATGAAATTAAAGCCCTAATTAGTGTTAAATTATTTGCTCTCATGTGAAATTTAAAAATAAAAATTGACTTAAGTAAGATTAGTGTTTAAAATTGAATATTAGTGTCAATTAAGTTAACCGAGAAAAGAAATCGGTTAAAGGATTAAAACGTCAAAATTTGGAGTTGAAATAATTTGAGGAATGAATTTTCCAGTAACGATCGGTCAACCGATGGGCGTAGGTAGGAAATTAGGAAGTCTCTGAATCGATCGGTCAACCGACCATGGGAGATCGGTCGACTGATGGATCGAAGTGAAACTCTCTGTATCAATCGGTTAATTGACCGTAGGGGATCAGTCAACCGACCAGGGCTTAAAAATGGCCTAAAAATACTTCTTGAATCGATCGATCAATCAACCCTTGGGAGATTGGTCAACCAACTTCTGTTTGAGAAATAGTTTAGCTTGTAACCTGTATCAATCGGTCGACTGATGGTTTGATGATTGGTCAATCGATTGTTTGGTTCGAATTTCAAGGATTTTAAGGATTTATTCAAATACTAGCCGTTAACTATCCATTTTTGGCATATCTAATTAAGATATTCTTGGAATTTGAACATATTTGAGATATAATACACTTATTTATATATCCATATAGATATGGTATATAAAATTGAAGTGTTTCTTAATTTAGTACATTTAATACTTCCTATCTATCGATTTGAAATTGAGAATTAATTTGAGGACTTAATTAAAAGATTTTAAAGCCCTATCTGAGTGAATTATACTATGAATGAATGAATGGTTATGATATATGAGGTCTATAGGTGTATTTAAATGTCATATCTTGAGGAAACTAGGCGTTAGAGGGCTTATTTCAAAACAGTTTAAATAGACCTGCGAATTTCATATCATAAACATTATATCAATCGAGAACTATCAAAGTTCCTGAGCTTTCTAAGAGTTGTTATTTTGAAATATATTCGAGAGATTATTTGTGAGATCAATTGTGTGTGAACTTCTTGAGTTAAAACCGCTGATTGTTTTAACATCACCGAATTTGTGCTGTCTTGTTATTCTAATTTCAATATTTCGGTGTGTTCCCTAGTGAAATCTTTCCAAACTATTATTCTTTATTGTGAATTCATATTACTATCCTTGCTTCGTTGATAAGATCTTAATAAAATTGTTTTTGAACTTTAAAGAGTATAAAAATTCTTTTAAAACAATTTTTGTGATTATTTGATTACGTGCTTAATTCTATACTACCCACATATATTATAATTAGATATTAAATTTCTCACTTAATTTATATCACTAGTAATTTCGGGATATTAATTGAGTTTAATTGGTTTGAGGTGATAAAAGTTCTGAGTAGGAAGAAACTAAGTAATTTTTTATAATTGGTGAGTTTGTGCGATTGGATATAGTCGAATTGTATCTAATCAGGGTAGTTGGGTTTCAATTTTTTTCCAAAAAAAGATTGAGGTTTGATCTTTAACTAGTGGATAAAAGGATTAAGTTATTCTTTTTCCTTGATAAGAATTATATGTGAATTTTTCCTGAATAGAGTTCGTGTTTCTTGAGTGAATTGTAACGGTTCCATCCTTACCGATGAAAAGGATACTTTGAGTGTTTGTGAGGTTTAATTCTTAGCCTGGTAAAATAATTAGGTTGTGATTCTTCTTGTAATAGAATTAGGTTAGTCTTAAGCTTGAAAAAAGATAGGGTTCATCCTTAGTCCGTAAAAAGAAAATTGTAAAGGTTGATTCTAAGTCTATCAAAATAATCATTGTGAGGGTTTGGTTTCTACCTTTAAAGGAATCTGGATTTTAATAGATGCGAATTTCCATGGAGTTCGAGGGACTAGATTAGCCAAGAGTAGCCTAGTAAACTGGGATATATCTTTATGTTCTGCATTGTTTACATTTTGTTTGGTTGTGCACGTAGATTAAACACTTATCCGCTGCGTAATAAGATAATAATTTATTTAGGATAAAATTGATTATTTGATTAATTGAGTGTTTAAATATTTAAATTGATTTAAAATTTTATAACTATCCAATTCACCTCTTCTTGGGTAGCTCACTGGGCCAACAAGTCCCTCCCATAAAAGGGTATCAGAAAGTAGACTTTTTAATCACTCTGCTTTCTGACTAGCTGACTCTAGTGCAATAATCTCAGACTCCATAGTAGATTGAGCCAAGATAGTCTGTTTCTTAGATTTCCAAAAAACAGCTCCACCAACTATGCTAAATATATAGTCGCTAGTTGCCTTGGAGTCATCTAAAGGGGTGTTCCAATTAGCATCGCTATATCCTTCTAGGACAGCGGGAAACTTCAGATAATGTAATCTAAGGTTCATAGTCCTCTTTAGGTACCTCATGGCCCTTTCAATAGCATGCCACACACAACATAGATTTCACATTGTTCACGACATGAATATTATAACAAAAAATCAACAAGTCAACCACATAAAAGCATATAAAAGTGCAAATATCATTTTCAGATTTATAATAGATGCATTTGTCACTTTTATTCACTTTGAAACTATGTGAAATAACAAGATTATCAATTTTCTTATGCCATTGCTTAGGTACTTGTTTCAAACCATAAAAAGATTTATCTAATTTGAACACTTGTTTTCTTGACCAGGAATTACAAATCATTCAGTTGGTCTATATAGATCTCTTCTTTTAATTCATTATTCAAAAAAACATATTTAACATCCATTTGGTGCACAACAAGATCATGAATAATAACAAGTGATAAAAGCACACGAATAGATGTAATCCTAGAGATAGGTGAAAAAGTGTCAAAGAAATCTATATTTTCTCTTTGTTTAAACCCTTTGACTACAAGACGAGCCTTGCATTTATCAACAGTTCTATCGGGTTTCAGTTTCTTCTTGAGTATCCATTTACATCCTATTGTTTTACAACCTGGTTGGAGGTAAATCAACTAAGTACCAAGTCTTGAGAGAGTTTATTTTATCATTGATAACCTCTTGCCACAAATTGGCATGATAACGCATTTTGGAAGGTGTGCGGATCCTCCTCTAAGGTATATGCATAGAAATCAGAACTATAATCTTTAGTAATATGAGCTCGTTTACTTTTCCTAGGTTCAAGCTCTAATTCTTTATTTTACTCATTAATTCTAATGACAGACACATTACTAGGTGTCGAGTCCCCACTATTCTTCAATTTAAAAAGAAATCTATGTTCATAAAAATCAGTATAATTAGATTTACTAATAACATGATCATACAAGTTATAAAATTTATATGCTTTTCTATTCATTGCATAACCAATAAACACATATTCATATGCTCTACTTGCAAGTTTTCTTCTTTTAGGATCAGGAATATGAACATATGCCAAACAACCCCAAGTCTGAAAATAAGACAAATTTTGTTTCTTATTTCTAAAAACTTTATAAGGTGAAATTTTACTTTTTAATTTGGGAACTCTATTAAACACATAGCAAACAATCAACAAATTTCTCTCCACCAGTGAAAAATAGCACTAGAGTTAAGTAAAATAGTAATTACAAATTTAGTAAAAGTTCTATTTTTTCTTTCAGTCTTGCCATTCATTTCAGGAGAATAAGGTGCAATTTTTTCATGTATAATCCCATGAGAATTATAAAAGTCAATGAATATATCAGAATCATATTCAGTTCCTCTATCACTACGTAATCTCTTAATTTTTCTATTGTATTGTTTTTTAATTTTAGATACAAATAATTTGAACATATTAAACGTTTCACTTTTATTTTTTATGAGATAAACAAAAGTATAATCTGATCAATCATCAATAAATGTGATAAAATAACGTTTTCTATTTCTAGTCAAGATATCATTAAATTCACAAATGTCAAAATGTATTAAATCAAGAAGTTTAAATTCTCTAATTACTGATTTATGTGGGAGGGTTTTGGTAATCTTAGTTTACTACAAAATTCACATTTTTCAAAATCATTCAAAGACAATTTAGGAATAAGTTCTAAGTTGCTTATAATTTTAATAATGCGTTTGTTAACACGACAGAGTTTAGCATGCCAAATATTAAATGAACACAACATGTAATAAGAAAATGAAATTTTATTAGTATCAACATTCAATTTGAACATTCCATCGGTAGCATAATCGTGTTCAGTAGACATGGCAGAAGAAAACGTCTTAAAGTTGTTGTTGCAGAAGGTAAAATGAATGAAGTTACCAAATTTTATTGGGTTAAGTCGCGGAGTAGGTTGCTTTCTTTAAGACGTTTCACGGTTCTGCCCAAAATTGTGCAAGCAGTAAAACAGTCCCGTCGTCACTAAGATAAAACATCTCAGAATTCTCCTTTGTCTAGGACTACCTTTGCACGGAAGAAGACCTCAAAACTAAACACCCTAACACACTGCACATAAAGCAAATGGAAAAAAAAAAAAAAACACTTGAGAAAATATTTTTAAGTAAAACAGAGAGAGAGTTCGAATTTTGGTTTGTTGAAAAACTGAGGCAAGCCTCAGTATTTATAAGAAAAATCACCAACGGGTAGAAAACAGCTAGAAACTACCGAGTGGGATACATGGAGAGAAATGTGGGTATCGTTGGAGAAAATTGGAGAAGAATCGGGTAATCTGTTAAGATTATCTTTACCAGGTTAAAACAAAGATGTGTCTCATCTCCCCTCTACAAAATGTGGGTACCTCTTGGGACACACCCTAAGGCTTAGACCCATCCCCTTATTAACTCCTCTAGATTTTTATTCCCAAACAATGTGGGACAAGGACAATAGAGAGAAAACTAATAACACTTGTTTTTTTACAAGTCAAAAAATTCACATGCTCCAACAATAATACTTCCACAACTTCTGTAAACACAACACTTGACTGAAATAAAAGTATAAAAACCACACGACTGGATGGTGTACGTAAAATTGTTAATATGTAATAAATAATATCCACGTGTTTGTAAAAAATGATAAATTAACATAATTGTAATCATGTAGTACCCAAAAAAATTACAAAATAATTATTTACAAAATTGTATTGGTTTAGTGTTTAATTTAACCGAAAATAAGACCATATGTAACTTAAGAAATAAAAGTATTTTGGTGGGTGTGTTTGTGTCATTTTTCATTTCTATTATTTTGAAAATAACAATAATACACTCTAGCAAGTAGCCAACGGTGACAACACAGGGTAATTCCCTGGACAAGTGTCAACACAGACAGAGCCTTTCAAGCGAAATATTTGAATTTCCGACAGCGCCAAAAATACCCTCTCTCTCTCTCTCTCCGGAAAAAAAGCCCTAGGCTAGAATTGCTCATCTAATCCCCAACGCTTCAAGCTTCAATCACTCCCCCCCAAAGTTCTCAAAACAGAGCTCAATCATGGCTTCGTTCAAGCCATCTTCCAGGTATAACTCCTTCGACTCCCGATCTTCCACTCAATCTCAAAAATCAGACCCCTCTTCCTCCCTCGAATTCCACCTCCCAAACGCCCACCAGTCCTCCTCCACTTCCTCGTCGTCGCGCGCCATTGTCAAGGCCAAATCTTCGTCCGCCATAGCTTCGTCAAAGCCCAAGAACGACCAGAACTTAGGCGCCATGGTCAAGAAGTTCATCGAAACAAGATCGATGTCGTCTTCAAAGAAGGCTGCGGCCGCGGCGCCGAAGAGAGGCGGCGCTCTGCTCATACCGGCGGATTTCATAGCGGAGGATTTGAAGAAGACGGCGAGGAAGGGGTCGAGTTTTGGCGGGTTGCATCGGAAATTGTTTAGCACGAAAGGGTCGGGTTCGAATCAGAAGGGGAGGGACGACGAGGGTGAGAGGAAGGCGTTAACGGAAGTGAAGGCCAACACGAGGACTCTGGCCATGGTGCTGAGGAGTGAGAGGGAGCTTCTGAGTCAGAACAAGGAGCAGGAGGCTGAGATTTCGGAGCTGAAATTCATGATTGAACAGAAAAATAGAGAGGTTTGTGATTTATTTTTCAAATTTTGATTAATTTTCAATTTCTGCAACAAATTAAGCACACATCTTTGATTTTGGTTTCAAATGGCAAAATTGAAGCTTAAAAATGTTGCCATAAATCCAAAAAATGCTATGAAAAAATTGAGTTTTTGAACAATTTATTGAAAGAAAGTCATTTTATTGTTTCTAAGGATTTCAAGAAACACTAGTTCTATAATCATTCAACAGAGAGATCCTTTATACGATATTCTGAATCCTGGGAAATGAGACAATGAAATAGGCTTCCACATTTTGACATAGATTTCCTAGGTGGTGTTTGGTTAGTGTTTCTGTTTTTCTGTTTTTACTTCAAGTAAATTGAAATGAGAATTCTGTTTCCATTCTGGAATATTTCTGGAATAGAAACACGTTTGGTAACTATAATTGTTCTAAAATTGTTTCTTTTAATTCATGAGAACATAAACAAAAAATACGTTTGGTTGCAACATTTGTTCCTTTTTTTTTCCCTTTAAATGTATGATGGCCGGCGTAGTTGTGGCGGCTGGCGGACTCGTGGTTGTAATGGAAATAGTTTTGTGGGAATAAATAAGAATCAATATTTTTTTGTTTTTTATATTTTTAAGAAATTCAGGAATTACTCCCAAATTATTCTAAAAAATTTGATAACAAAAACGTGTTTACCAAATGGATTCTGTACATTAATTTGTGTCATTGTTTCCTAGTACTTGGATTTAGAGAAAATTCACATTATTTAAAAAAAAAAAATAGTTTTGTGGGAATAAATAAGAATCAATATTTTTTTGTTTTTTATATTTTTAAGAAATTCCGGAATTACTCCCAAATTATTCTCAAAAATTTGATAACAAAAACGTGTTTACCAAATGGATTCTGTACATTAATTTGTGTCATTGTTTCCTAGTACTTGGATTTAGAGAAAATTCACATTATTTTAAAAAAAAAATAGGTTGTTTCAAATTGCGAAATCCGAACTCAAAATTGTGAGAAAACCCTAAGAAACACTGTCCTCCACCCCCACCCCCCCCTCCTCTCTCTCTCGGCTCCTTGTAATAATTTGTAAGCATTGTTTCCTAGTACTTGTGCCTGAATATCGATGTTTTTTTGTTTGGGTAGGTTGAGAAGTTGAAAGACTTGTGTCTGAAACAAAGGGAAGAGATAAAGGCATTAAAGAGTGCTGTGTTGTTTCCGGAAGATGTGAATTCACAACTGGAGGAGCTTTTCGAGAAGCAAGGGTTGGAACTAAACCAGGCCAAACAACTCATCCCAACCCTCCAAATGCAGGTCACTTCTCTTACAGGCCAACTTCAATGCCTTGCTGAAGATCTGGCTGAGGTAAAATGCTCTGTTTTATTACATAACCTTTTCAATGTCTGAATATTTGATCATTTCAGCTTGGCTCAGAATATGTGTCATCAAGGCATCGAGGCGTGTTTCGTGTTGTGTCATTTGATGACATGAACACAATCATGTCAACATGTCATGATAATTAATTGTATCACACAGTAACACGATATAGTCACACGACACGATAATTAATGGTGTCACACAGTAACACGATATAATCACACGACACGATAATTAATTGTGTCACATAGAAGCTATTTCACCCTTGACACACAAATTTAATTGTTAAATATATATAAATTTTAAAATAACTTATTAAAATGTCCGATAAATTGATTAATTAATTTTATTAATGGGTAAAAATCAAAATACAATTCAAAGTTATCATGTCATTTTGTGTTAATTATTGGGTGAGCAGATAAACTGGAAACCCAATTTGTTTATTTTTGTGTTTATGGTGTTTGACACGATAACGACCCAAGATCTATTAAAGTAAACCCATACACGATAGTCTCGTTTCATGTTTTCGTGTTAATACCCATGTCATCAGCCCTGATTTTAGTCTCCCTGTGCTGAAATCTAGTTGAGAGTTTGAAGTTTCTTATTTTGGTGCATCAAAATTACTAAATAGAGGAATTCTTTTTTTTTTTTCTCTTTAACAGGTGAAGTCGGATAAGTATTCAATCAGAGGGTATCGCAGTAGTGGTCAATTCTGTTCTCCTAGAACACTTGCATATGATCAAGAAGAGGCATCTAATTCCCTGGTATGCTGATTGTAATACGTAGTGCCACCTTTTGTTTAGTGTTTTGTTCCTAGATTTTTGTTTCTGTTCCCAGAAAACTAAGAAAGAACTGAAATATGGATACAAAAAACATAAAAAAATAAAAATAATGTTACGTTTTGCTTCCAAAATCTTCCTAGCTTTCTGGGAAGAGAACAGAATTGTTCCTAGATTTCTGTTTTCGTTACTAGTTTTTGGGAACAGATCTGAATTGATCCCAGATTTTTGTGTTTTTTTTCCAAGTTTTATTGGAATTGAAACACTAAACAAACTTCGCCTTGGGTCGTTTAATAACACAATCCAACACTTAAAACTAAATGCGTTAAGTGCTTATCAAATTCAGTATATTTGACAGCAAAATGAAACATCCACTTAAAATATAAATGTCATCTAAAAATTATTTCATTAAAAAAAAAAAAGGAAAAAAAAAAAAAGACGTGTGACTCATTTATTTCTTTAGTACTTTTTATTTAAAATCATCAAACATTTATTTAGCACACTTACTATTCAATTCAATGTTAGTATTATAAAACTTGCAAAAAAGTTATACACAAACAATTATAGATATAAAAAATACAAAATTGATAAAAAAATAGGGAGAGAAAGTTACAGAGATAATATTTTAGAAAAAGCAAGTAGTAAAAATTATTTTAGGGATAAAAATAGTACAAAGATAAATGTTTTGAAGTTAAAAGTATTAGAAAAGTAAATATTTTAGAATTTCAGCATTTAAATTCAACACTTACAAGTTTGGAGCACTTAATTTTCAGCGCTATCACACAGACCCTTAGGTAGTATTTCATTAACATTTCTGCTTTTTCGTTTTTGCTCCCAATAAAATCAAATGAAAATTTTGTTTTCGTTCAAAAGTATTTTGAGAACAGAATCGCGTTTGGTAACGATAATTATTCTTAAAATGTTTTTATAATTTCTTAGAACAAAAATAAAAAAATGCGTTTGGTTGTAACTAAACTTGGATGTGTGGTGGCGGCGGTGTGGGTGATGGTGGCTGACGGTAGTGGTTTTCAATATTTATCCTAATGAAAAAGATTGGGAATAATTTTTTGGGAGTGAATAGGAATCAAGATTTTATTGTTTCTCAAATTCTTAAGGAATTCTATAATTACTCCCAAAATTTTGAGAATACTTGGAAATAGAAATGTGTTTACCAGCACGTTTTTGTATATTAATCCAAAAATTATGGGAGCAAGAACCGAAATCAGGGATCGAAAATACTAAACAAATGGGGCGTTAGAGTGTTTCTGTTCTCAGAAAACTGGGAACTTGAACAGAAATGAAGGACCACACACACACACACACAAAAAAAAAAACTATTTCTGTTCTACTCCCTTATTTTTGGAACAAAATTCTAAGAACAGGAGAATAGGTTCTAGATTCCTGAACAGAAACAAAAATATGGGAACAGAATGACTAAAACAAATGTCACTTAATGACTGATCTTGTGCAGTTTCCTTTGAATGCTTTCTAGGTTTTGCATTATAATAATCTATACCCATCTTCAACTATGTTAAAAATGAGCATATATTTTTCAGTTCTTCGTGATTTTAGTAATGGCCAAATGGGTACATTTTTTTGTTCCTAGAAACATAAATCTGGAAACAGAATTGTGCTTCTTTTTTTTTTGGTCCTAACTATTGAAGTTTCTGACATCTATATTATTCAGGAATTCAGCTCTGGAGAACATACGAGGCCTGGCAGTCCTGATGACATGTTGCTAAAGGATCTAAATCCCTGCTTAACACCTTACTCTGCCAAGACAAAGTCCAAAGTAAGTTATGTTTAGTGTTGCTATTTTTTCTTTCTGTTGCGTGAAAACTTGGAACATAAAAAAAAAATACGAGAACAGAAGTATCTGTTTATGTTCCGTTCCCATAACTTTGTTCTAAAGATCTGGGAAATAGAACGGAAACAAACCTTTTTGTTCCCTATATTTCTAGTTCTTCTCCAAGTTGTAGGATAAACAAACATAGAAGCAGTTAGGTGGTATTTGTTTGGTGTTTCTATAAAAAACTGGAACAGAAACACTAGTGGCAAAAAAGTTGTTTTTGCCATATTCTTAGATTTTTAGAACACATGTTTGGAGAATGAACAGAAACATATCGTCTTGTTTCTCTCTGTCCCTAGAAAAACCGTAACAGTAAGGTAGCATTTGCATTTATAGAACATATTTCTGTTCTGTTCTGGGGACAAAAATTAAATCTTTGTGTTCTGTTCCTAAATTTTTTGAATAAATTTCTGGAAACGGAAAAGAATAGTTCTCAAATTTCTGTTTCTGTTCTAGGTTTCTTGAAAACAAAAACACTGAACAAACGCCGCCTTATAGACAAACAACCTTTCATGGATTTTTTTAATTGATCACTTCATCCTATGCATAAACACTCGCATTCTCCATAAGCTCACTTGAACTCGAAGCCTAAAAAATTTGCTTCGAATTCATTATCTTGAAGGAATTTGCAGGGACGGACTACGATTCTCCTCCAAATGGGGAGAACTTCAGACAAATATTCCATGAGATCGGCTACGACTCGTGTTTCTCCAGGAAGCTGTCTAAGAGTTGTGAGTGCTGCCAGTGCTCCAACTCTTTCGAATTTGATACTGTTGTGGCCAGAGGAGCTTGGAGATCGGGCGAATGCCTAAATGGAAATAAAATGCCACAAAAGCTTTTCTGAAGATTTTATAGGGTTTCTTTCCATGTTTGAATCTGTTTTTTTAAAGTTCATAAATTGGTCTTATTTTCCAGAGTTTGGAAATCTATTCTTGTTAGTAGTCCTTGTATTATCATATTCTTGTAAAATGTACAATGTTTAATAAGTTTATTTTGTTTGAGTTAGTATTTTTCAGCACAACACAGGAAATGAGAAATATGTTGGCTGAAAGATAGTCCTTTGTTTGTCTGCAATGCAGAAAGTGATATTAAGTTGGGAAAATGACTTTTTTTTCCTTCAAGTTTGGGTTGGGTGGTTAAGTGACTTTTATGATGTTTAGCACTCAGACACATTTAGTTTCTAAATTATTAAATTAGTTTTAATGTGGTTCAAATTTCTTATTTTACCATTAAAATTAATTACATATATTTCCCTACAAACTTTTTATTCTACATTTTTCTCTTCCTTCTTCCTCTCCTCTCTTTCTCAGTCAAAAAAAAAAAAAAAAATTATTATTATTAAAAGAAAGTTACACTAACTCCCAATCCCCTCACCTTGCAACTTTTAGTCACCACTTCACCTCCTCTTCCCCCGTTGCAATTTCTACCTATCCCCTAATGTCTACCCTTGTCCCATCAGCCCTCCATCCTCTTCTTCTCGCACACACTATATATAAATCTCTCTCTCTCTCTCTCTCTCTCTCTCTATATATATATATATATATATATATATAGAGAGAGAGAGAGAGAGAGAGAGAGAGAGAGAGAGAGATGTGACCAGAAGAAAGAAGAAAAAGAAGAGGATGAGAAGGAGAGAAGACAATAGGAGATGGCTAGTGGCTGCGGTGGGGGGCAAAGGAAGAGGGGGTGGCGCCAAAATTGTAGGATGAGGGGTTGAGGGTGCAATTTCATTTTTTTAAAAGTATTATGGTTTTCTTTTTCTTTTTTTTTTGGCCAGGAGAGAGACAATCGCCAGAATCGTCATCGACGGCTGTGCTGACAGTGATTTTCGTTGGAGAAAAAGAGGAAGAAATAGAGAAAAATATAAAATAAAAAAATTTATAGAAAAAAATGTTTAATTAACTTTAAAGCTAAAATAGAAATTTTAGACCACTTAAACACCCACCCTAAATTTAAAACCACCAAAAAAAGTCATTTTTCAATAACCAAACTTAAAACAACCAAAAAAGTCATTTTTCCTATTGAATTGTTGAGAAATTAGTCGATGTAGCCTTAAACTTGTTTCCATGTGATTTCTTTTAAATTTTTCCGATTATGCGGTTTCCAATATTATGTCCAAGAAACACTCTGAAATCATAGTAAAAAAGAGATGAATAGGATCAACTGACACACACACACACACACACACAAAAAAAAAAAAAGGACCAAAAACAGTGCATCCATGATTAGATCAACTATACAACCAATACAATACAAAATTCAATTCTAATTCAATTTAATTGTAGGGAAAAAAAAATAAAAAAATAAAAAAACAAAACAAGATGCATTTACACACTTGCATAATCTAACTTAGAATCATATAAAGGATAAATATACAAGGCAAACACCAGACTATCAAAGGAACAAAACCCTATGATCAAAAGTAGGTCTGTTTTATGATCTCTTCTACCAAAATTGCTAATAAGAGGAGACATGGAATGGACTCACCAATTCTGTAACTGAGAAGTAATGCTTTTAACCACAGGGTGGTACTGGGTGTGCATGTACATCTTAGCTTTCTCTGAGGCAGGTTGCTCAAGCCACTCCTCATACAACCCCTTTATCACCCTATTTCCAAACGGGTCCCCCACCAAAACCTGAGAAATTTTACCACAAATCATCAAATAATCGACAACAGATTTGTTCGGTGTTTTTGTTAATTTGCTTTTGTGGTTTCTGTTCCCAAAAACACTTGGAATAGAAATTCCCAGAAACTTGTTCTGAATATTTAAAAACCAGTACATTTTTTTTTCCGGTATTTCTGCTCATGTTTTACAGGAACCGAAACACACAAACACCCCCCCCCCCCCCCCCCAAAAAAAAAAAAAGACAAAAAGGAAAAAAGATAAACAGAAACACTAAGGTCCATGAATCATTCAGACCTTCATAACCATTGAAATTGCCTTTTAAGGGATATTAATACGTGTGTTCTATATGGATCTGAATTCTCCTTGAGCACTTAATGTGGATGGATTCAGAATTGTAAGTGTATCACAGGACTTACAGCTCAGTGCTAGTTTCTTATAGTAGCTAAGTTCAAACGGATCTCAACCCTAAAGAAGCAGCTTAGGTGGCATTTGCTTACTGTTTCTGGTTCTGTTTTTTTTTTTTTTTTTTCACCCAATGTTCATTCCCACAAAAACTTGGAACACACACACACATATATATATTAAAAAAAGGAAATAAATCTCTTTATGTTCTATTTCTTGATTTGTGGAACAAAATTCTGGGAACAACTCAGATTTTCTATTCCTAGTTTTTTGAGTTACAGTTTCTATTAATAAAACAGAAACACTAACCAAATGCCACTTTAAACTCCAAGTAAAACCAAACTTACATTTTCCATGTATATGGTTTCCAACGACTGAATCAGATCCTTCACTGATTGCCCTGGCTTTGGCTTGATTTGACCGCCTCCATTGAGACACCCTATTCACCAAGAGAGCGCCAAATTATATATAGGCAGACAATTTAACCTCAATTTCAACATTGAAAGGAAAAAAAAAAGTCACAATACCTGAAGGGCAAGCCATGATCTCTAGAAAATGGTAATCACATTTTCCCATTTTGATTTTTCGAACAACATTCTGAAGGTTTCGAAAACCATAACATAAAGCAAACTTCAAGACAGGTTCACCCTTGACCTGTGTAACAGCAGATGCTATCATAACAAATTCCTATTTCTTTAAGTCTGATGTTGCCAAGTAAATTGAATAAATTACAGGGAAAATTACATGGTCATCCTTGAAATAAGTGGCTTATTATTTGTTATCCTAGTTTTTTTCTCTTTATTTGTAATCCCTTCAAATATGTTTAATGCTTCTGTTAATATCTACTGGATGTTGAATTTGTATTTGATATTAGGTTACGTTTGGAAAAGGGATTTGATAAAACCATGGAATTTTAAATGATGGGATTTCAAAATTCTTTTACAAATTTCTTATTTGGATAACTTTTTTAGATAAAGAATTTGATTGTGTAATTTTATAATTTCTTTGTTTGTGTAGACAAATATTGTACGCACAATTTTGAAATCTATTAAATTTTAATAATAGAAAATGTGAAAATATAGATAATGATATAATTTTCATTTATTAATTTAATAATATAATTTTTATACCTATTTTAGTAATATAATTTTAATAATAGATGAGGAATTGAAAATAGCAAATTCCCTCTAAGAAAGATTTAGAAATAATGTGTGCTTTGAAGAGATTTGCAAATCCCTTTTATTCTCCTATTTTAATAATGAATGAATTATATAAATTCCTCTTTATAGTACCCAAACAAGGAAATTCTCAAACAGAATTTGGGAAATTCCTTGTCCAAATGAAATCATCCCTTAAATTACCTCACCCAAACTCAACCTTATATTAAAAGTCAACTATAATGCTGGTAAGGACTAAAAAATAAGTTGTTCTAAAAGTAGGATAAAAAAACAATAAAAATAGGGGACTATATAATATGGACACCTAAAAAAACAATAAAAATAGGGGACTATATAATACGGACACCTAATTGAATGACAACTAAAAAGAAACATTTTTGGAAAGATACTATTCGATCTAGAAGGATAGCTTCATCAGATGTGAAAAGCATATGTGAAGATAGGGATACACGATACTTACTTCTAGACTCACTTCTTGAAAATCCGAATTCCTTATGGTCTTGAAATTCAAGGGACCTTTGATTTCTTCATCGAAAAGGGACTTAGCAGCATAACGGAAAATAGCGTCAGCATATCCACCAGAGCTTCCTGGTACCCCATAAAGATTTCCTTCTTCATTAACATTAGTTAGCCTGTACAGGGTCACATCATTTCCGTTTATTAAAGAAAAATCAAAGGCGCTGTTTGATAACACTTTTTGAAGTAATTTCTTGCATGAAAGCAGAAAAACACTTAAATATAGTAGTGGCATTTGTTTTTCGATTTTCAAAATCAAGAAAGCAAAAGTACCTTTCTGTAAAGCCAAAAAAAAAAGTTACTTTTTATTTCTTTGAAATTTATATTTTAAGAGAACGATATCTAGACCCAATTTTTTATTTTTTATTTTTTGCTGTTAAATGAAAGTAATTTTTTGTTCAATTGACTTGTTCTATTACAAGAAGTACATGAAAAAAAAGCGTTATCAAAAGTTGCCAAGATAATCTACAAGAGATGCTATTCTTACAATTCGTCCAAAGGAGATTCCTCCAGGGACATGAAATCTAATGATTTTAACTGCAAAAAAAAGGCAGAGGAGACAAAATTAGTAAGAGAATTTAGGCACAGCCACCATGGCTTTTATATTAAATAATTAAAAAGGGAAAAAAGTGACGTTAACATTTTTTGAAAATATAATTTTACCTGTATCAAATCTAAAACCTCTCCTGTTGTCAACACTGAATCTACCTCTGCAATATTTGTACCAAAATTATCATAATTTCCACCACCGGAGTCATCTTGAAACACAAAATCATCTCTGGCAGCCTCAAGCTTCTTGTCATAACAGGGCATTACCGTCACATGGTAGATTTCATTTGGCCTGTACCGCAATAGTAATTGTACATTGATTAGAAAGGCAAAATAGGACTTCAACAAGTACAAGAAACGGTATTATGGATATTTGTACATGTTGAATTGTTGACACACCAAAAATAACTACCTAACCTGCTCTCCCTTCATATATAGATGTTTTCCATTGAAGTGTGAAGTAATTTTCATCAAATATTCAAGAAGTATTTTTCATCATTCCTTGACCCTACTTTTCATTAAATGAAAATAGATCTTTATTTAAAAAAAAAAAAAAAAGAAAAAAAATTGTGCAAGCATTATCATATGAAAGGGTATCCTCAATGTTCAACATTATTTGTTGGGCTACGAGAAGGATTTGGGAGGATTCATCACGTACACGGGGAAGGATTAAACAGATTCGTTTTCAGAAGAATCGAATACGAATTCCCATAAAGTCCGTATCGGACTTGGGTGCGTTGAGATTAAGAAGGATACATGCTTCCTAGGACTTCAAAATCATCTAATAAATGTTCAAATGAAGCAACCTCAAGGTTTTATTTTATGACCTACAGTACCATCGTGTTTGGTAGGGGGCCGTCCATGGAACTTATGTTTCAATGACACACTTTGACTTATGAAGGTGTTTCAACCTTCACTACTTTAATCGTGCACAAGCTTCCCCAAACCAGAGGATGATGATGCAGACAAAGAAGAATCCTTTAGGCAATACTTATTTATTGTGCAATCTTTCATTTTATCTTACATTTAGGATGACAATGATGTGGAACTGGCACCTTTGAAACCCGGACCACAACTTCTGCTTCGTCATTTTATATGAAACTTAAATTTACATGCAAACCCTTGGAAATTACCATATATTGGTGAAAATAGAGTTTCTATATATAATTTAAAGCGTGAGCAAATCTATTTGGACAAAAAAAGGTTCCGAGTTGCAAACAAAATAAACCATATTTATCTAGGAATCTATAAAAATGTGAACATCATTGTTTCAACCCTTCTCCTGAAACCTTGCCAAATCCCCCACCCCCAAAAAATATATAAAAATAAATAAACCCCACCACCCATTAGCCCACCCCACCCACTTCCTTTCTTTTATCCGCTCAAAACCATAGCCACATCCCCCTTGTAAGAACCCTAGCCCCTCCCATCCTGCAGACAAAGAAAGAGAGGAGCCAATCTACTCAAATACCACTGCACTTCGATCAAACTATTGCCACCGGCAAATGCCCACCAAGGCACACCACCATCAGCCGAAACATCCTCCATCACAATCTCTCCACTCTTATTCAAATCCCGTCTGCATTACTTAGAAAATCAAAAGAAGGCCAAAACAATGACTTTTTCTTATTTCCATTTTTCCGATTGCAATAGCACTAGAACAAAAACCTTTTTAAAGCTTACCCAGAAATTCGGTTAGCAAATTAGCATCATAACCTAGATCCCGAAAAACATTATATTAGATAATTATGTAAAGTTACCTGAGAGACAATTTTTTGCACACGTGATTCTTAATGATAGCCCCAATAGTTTGTTGGGGGCTCTTCACCGAGGAAATATAAGGCAAAACATATGATCCAAGAGTTTTTTCAGCATAGCATATCCAGCCTGCAAACGAAGGGTGTCAGTAAAGCGCACACAGCAAGATAGAGCAAAACCCTATGCATTTATTTCCAATCAAAAACTTCCTATTTCTCCAACCCATAAATGGATAGATAACCACACTCGTCATATGATATAATTCTAAATTTGTTATGGGGAGAAGTTAGTTTACCTGGGCATGCAGAGGAAATCATCGGTAAAGGTAATTTTGATTTTGCATCATCTGTTGATTGCCTTAAATTATAGCGTGTTAGAAACTCATGGCAAGATTCAATAAGTGTCAAGTCTCTGCTGCTGCTGGTATCAAATACAGCTTTTACTCCCAAGGATTTGAAAAATGAAGTGAGTTTCCTAAAAACCTGAAAGTTGAAGCAAACTGTGCTCATAAGACCCACCATGCATTTGCTAGAAGGATTCTTTTTGTTTCTTATATGCTGTTAGGGAGTGACAGAGAAAAAGGTCACAGTGCTGGAAACTACTAAAACAAGTAGAACTTAACAAAACAAGATATGTGGATACAAATAGGACCAAACAAGAAAAAAGTACAGCGTCTATTGGGTTAAGAGGGAATATGTTAAATATACAGATCCAAACATTATTAACTTGCCTGAAGTGGAGAGATGCCAAAATGAGCTGCAAGTGAAGCCCTTGACTGAGGTGATAGGGAGACAATGACAGCCTTCCCTGTATTAATATTAGAAAGAAACTCATCCAAGCTCTGCTTCTCAAGCATAACCGTCTCTGCAGATGTTATGCACCCACTGCATTACGAAAGAAAACGATTAAGCATGCACCTTCTCTATGGAATTTTCATTTGTTATAGAGATTAAGAAACCACAAGCGATTCAACGACACAATAGACAAGTCAATAACTTTGTTCTAGAACCATATAGATGAAATGTTTAAACAACATATCCTAAATCAACAATCACATCTTTCTCTTATGATTGTGATGGACTAAGTTGAAAGCTGTTTGTCCACAACCACTAGTTTCATGAAAACATTCTTCAGTGAGTTTTCAATGAAATCTAACGCAAAACCTACAGCTTGTCGAACAAGAAACACACACACACACAACATATATATATATATATATATATATATATATATATAGAGAGAGAGAGAGAGAGAGAGAGAGAGAGAGAGAGAGAGAGAGAGAGAGAGAGAGAGATACCTGCAAGCTAAGCAGTCTTTAAGTGAAATTTTCACAGGGTCTGTTTGTAATGGTTTAGTAGCAGTCCCAATTTTCCCTTGTCTCTGTTACATAATAATTACAAGAGTTGAGAAAAGAAATTTAGTCATAAAGCAATAGTTATCTCATTGGAGTCGGATGGTGTTCATCTCAAAACTCAATTTGCAGGCTTCCGAAGGAACCACAAAATCAATTCTTACAATCTATGAAGATTGGAAACTAAATTGGGTACTAAAAGACAATGATGTTCATTCCAGCAGTAGAAAATTTGTCAAAACAAGGGTAATGTCATCTCTCTCGGGAAACAATATCAACCCCACAGAATGTTCATCAAGCATCAATTATAGTCTACGAAATCGGATATTGAATTGCTAAGAAATTTTAACAACATGCGTGAGCCAATGCAAAGAAATAAACTCAATTCACCTCGGATTTATCCTGCGTTGAGGAACTGGCTTTAAGAGAAACAACGCAGCCCTGCGACGGTGCTATATAGTCATTCAGGTCACCGATTCGAAGTGTCGCCGAGAACTTCTCCGACATCTTTCTCTCTCTCTCTCTCTCTGATCTGTGCGTATATGTGCCTGCGTGCGTCTGATCGTATTGGTTACAAAAACTGGAATCGGTTATCAAAGTTTCGTATTGGTTCACAGAAACTGGAATCGATTATCAAAGCCTCAAACTTGATCAAGAAATAGAAGGATTTGGCGGAGAAGTTATATATGTTTCTAGTCAAAGTAAAGGGTCGGAGGGGGTTCGGGTCCTTGGGGATCGTCTAAAGCGGTTTGTGTGTGTGTGTGTGTGTGTGTGTGTGTGAGAGAGAGAGAGAGAGAGAATATAATTTAGGGGCCTAAATAGAATGTCTAATACATAATTTGTCCTATACAAGTTTAGAATTAGTAATTTTTGGTTTTGTATTAATCTCGCGTGTTCATGCGTTGTACGTGGAGCCTAAAATGAACTTGGCGAGTGATTTTGTATAAGAGTGAATAAGAGTTTGATGGGAGTATTTTTGGGCATCACCAAGTTAGCACCAAGGCCCTAATTACGTGTTCATCATCACTGTGATGTGGGCATATTCCAGAATCCATAGTGCCACGCAAGAGTATACGCTGACTAAGATTTTTTTCCTGAAATCTCCTTTGTACCCATGAATAAGTAATGTGTCTTGTAGGGGCATTGTTGCCCATAACTTTGTGTCGTGCCTCTAGACGGCCAACTTCGGGAATTTAACCATTTTTCTCAATCGACACATCATTTTTGTCTATTTCTCCTTCAGAACTCCGCAGCTTTCTACGCTCCTCTACCAGCACATCACCACAGGCTTGGTAGAGGCCTGCAAACTTTTCCAAATTGGCCCACAAGACCAAACCCAGTGATTATTTCCTAAACGTCCCAAATTATCGGGTAAACACATGGTTTCACCTAATTAATTGTGTTTAGGTCCGATTAGGTAAAACTAATCATCTACAACGCTTATAATTACTAGGGGCTATGCAAGTCCGAGGTAACTCTCAATGCTCATTTATATACTTGACACGTTTCTGTAACATTTTCTCTCTAAGCTCTTACTCTCACGCTGGTGGGGCTTCGCCGGGAGTCCGTGGTCCTTGGGTAGGGACAAGAAGTTTTTTTTTTAAAAAAATCAGAATTTTACAACTCTGAAGATGACGAAAACGTCGGAAGGAATGATATATTTTGGAATGTCATGGCTATGTTGCTCAGAAGCTTACACACTTGGGGGCAGAAAAACAGGAATGCATAAAAAAATGACTTACATTGATATGTTCAGAAGGAAATATATAAAAGAGGGTCATCATCCCATTACAAGTCAACAAAAAGAATAAGTGAAAAAATGCTACAAAATCCTAAGTGCTGAAGAAGTGATAGTCCGGAGCTCAGTCCTTCCTGCCCTCGTCTTGAGGGGCATCTGCGTGAGGGGAAAGAGTACTAATCTCTCCCTCCTCGAGGCCCCTCTCATCAACCCCATCTTCTTAGGCATCTCCCTGCCCGACGCCTTTATTCTCGGCATCGTCCTCTTAGTCCGAGAACTCCCATCTCCACAAGACCGACGGGGAAGTCAAGGTGCATGCAGTGAATGGCCTTTAATATGGCTCAGTTCCCTGCCTCCAAAAAGTCATTGGTCATTTTCTCCTGGAGCTCAAGATATCCGAGACCCTTTTTCCATTGCTCTATCGCCTTTAATCTATTCTTTTTCTTGACTCAATCAACAATGTCCTACCACTTCTACTATAGATCCTTCACATACCGCTTATAGTTGAAAAATTCAGTCTTGATTGTGTCAATTCGAGACTTGAGGTTCTGGCGATCAGTGTGGAGTTCGAGGTTCTCGGTCCGAACAACAAATAGGTCGGGACGAAGATTAGCCTCCAATTTATCATTTTTTTGAATTGTCGCTCAGTGAGAATCCAGCTCGGCAAGAATTCTACTCTTCGAGAAAAACTAATTCACTAGCCCGTTGAACCGTAAGACGGCCTGTCAGTAAAAACAAGTTGGGGAGAGAATGTGGGGATTAAAAAAAAATTAAAAATAACTTTCAAAGAGTCTAAGTACTGAGAAAAAGCAAAGTACTCACTCCCGTCAGGTCTTTAAAAACGTCCTCGGCGAGCCACTCGAGAGAAGTGTTGCCAATCTTCTTCCTGTCGGTTGGTGGCGTCACTTGGTTCAAGAACTTTGGCATCAACGCTAGGTTATCCAGTAGGCGGGTGCTGACCTCTACACTAGTATTTCCAACTCCAAAGAAATCGGGACTAAGATCTAGAAGAACATGAGCAACGTTCATTAACTTGGAGGGGCGTCTACTCTTCTTTTTGCCTTGCTAGGCTACCTCCCTAGCTGGTCACTTTCCCCTATCCTACAAAGTTTCCAACATAGGATCCGGATCCTACGCGCTGAGATTAGAGTCTTCGATCATCACCCTTATGTGAGTTGGATACCGGGGATGTGAAGTACCACCTTGAGATGTATGTCCCTGTGCGATAGTCGAGCTTTCCGTAGCCCCAACCTTTCACTTGAAAGAAACTTTCCTCAGCATAGCAACGTTGTCCATTCTTGTCAAGAAGTCACAATTCAGAATGTTGAGTCAAGTTGTGAAAAATTGATGATTAGAAAAAAATGACTTACTGTTTGTTGGTCTCGATAGAAGCTCAGTAGGAGGTAGAGATGGAGCTCGGTATTATTGAATGTCGTACAAAGTCGAACTCAACAGCTCATTTACCTGGTGAAAGAGTGTCCTCAAGACCTTATTTTTCAACACAAACATTTCTGGAAGAAGCTTCTTCGCCTTTTTCGTCGGCTTTTTACTCTTTGCAAAAACGGAACAGGAACCTAATGAGTGCAAATTGCTAAAGTACCACTCTTAGCCACCCCCAAGATCTCCTTACCAATTTGTCCCCAAAATCACTAGACAAGAATTGAGTGATCCTCCTCGTCAGGGTCGAACTCCCATCCATCGCCGCCGAGGTAAAAGTACTTTGGCCTTCACGTGTGCACCTTAAGATTCACGTCGGTCAGAAATGTCGACGTGGAAGACACATAGCACCACTCGACGCCCGACGACAGGGACTTGGCTTAGAAAAGAGCACAAAAAGCTTCATGCTTGGCGCAATCCCCTTTATCTTGAAGATAATGTAAGCTGCTATCACTATCTTTATGTTGTTCGGATCTAACTGTGACGAACACAAACCGAACTCTTGGTAGACAACCCGAATCTAGTGATGAATGGGGAAGCGGAGTCCGACATCTAACTGATGAAAAAATACTGTAAGAAAACCCAAGGGTGGTTGGTGTGCTCTCCAGTCGGCGGTAGGGACCCTCATCACGATAGAACCCGGGAAGGTGAATATGCTACGAGCCTTTCTTAATTCCTTCTCGATAACGTCAGATCGAAGGTCCCAAAAGGGACTCTAGACCGAAATAACAGAGTACAGAATCTCGGGCCCCGCACCAGTGATGAGCTACGGTACCAGAAAAATTGCTTGAAGAATACGAGTCTATGTCACTAGTTCCTCCTCCTCTAGAATGGCTACGGAAATGGTTTCACCAAAAAGAGCCATCTCCGCCGTGTTTACCAGGGTGGTTGACCACAGACACCAACTCATCTAGGGAGTGGACGACGGTCCCAGGTGATCGTGGTCGAATCGTCGAAGAAGGGTAGAGTAGTCGCTAGGCACTAGTGCGCTGTCGGCGTCCTTGGGAGCAGATGAGGCTCACTCCTGCACGTCGGAGCATTGTTAATCCTAAGATTTTGATGAATAATTAAATATTGATATTTTTTGTAGAACTAACGTGTTTATTGAGTGTTTCAGTTTAAAGAGTTCCAGACAAATTCATGAAGTAATTATAAAGGATGCAGAGACAATACAGAGACGATAAAATTATGAAGAAATTGTGAAGAATGCAGTAAATACTAAGAGATTGAAAATTTCAAAGAATCTAGGTAAAAATAACTCTAATCTATTTTTACTTTTAATGTATCTCGATTAAGATCACACATGACACAAAAATAATTTTATGATTGTGTGTGTTTTTAATAAGATCCTAATTAGCTAACTTATTTGTTCCTATGTGTAATTGAAAAAGAAATATTGATTTAAGAAAGATAAAAATTGAATTTAAGGATTTAGTGGAGTTAACCGAGAAAAGAAATTGGTTAAAGGGACAAAAACGTTGAAGAAATTTAGTAAAAAATTAATTAAGGAGAGGTGTTCCAGTAGGGTCGGTCAACTGATCAACGTGGATCGGTCAACCGATGGAATGGAACTAGGAAGAAGATTCCATCCCTGAATTGTTCGGTCGACAGGTAGTTCGACTTTTGAAAGCAAGACAAACTCTCTGAATCTCTCGGTTGACAGGTAAGTCGACTTATGGTTAAAAGGTGAACTATTTGAATCGTTAGGTCGACAGGTAAATCGACTTGTGAAACTCTTTGAATTGTTTGGTTGACAGATACTTAATGGGCAGTTGACTTATGGCGAAGAGATTTTGGCTTGTTCTACGTCTTGAATTGGGTTGTTGACCGATGGGTGTTGGTCGGTCAATCAATGGTCAGTTTCAGGACTTGAGGATTTCATGATTTTGATATAAAAAGTAACCGTTACTAGTCATTTTATGGTTGAGATATGTGAGATATCTTAGGGATCTGATAGATTTTGAGTTATTTAGTTAATATATTAATATTCCTATAGATATGGTTCAAGTATTTTGGATATCTCTCAATTTGTTTCATGTTATTCTTTCTATCTTATCTAATTAAGATTGAGTAAGAGTATAAGGGACTAGTTTGAATGTTTTGAAAGCTATAATTAAGTCAAATATACCTAAAATAAAATATAATGATATATGGGATCTATAGGTGCTTTTTAGATACTTATTATTTAAAAACTAGCCGTTGCAGGGCTTATTTCAATTCTTTATATATAGGCCTGCGAATTTCACATAATAAGATAAGATATCAAGAACTAAGTGTTCGTGAGCTATTCTGAGAGTTATCATTCTATCAAGAACCTTAAGTTCATGAGTTTTCTGAGAGTCATCCTTCTGAGATTATATTGAGCAATTAGTTGTGAGATTTTTTCTTGAGAAAAAGTGTTGTGAATTTTAGCGTCACCGATCTTAGCTTTGTCACGATTCAATCTTTATTCTTTCGGTGATATTTTGGTGAGATTGTTCCAAACTTTAATTCTTTGTTGTGAATAAATATTATTTTGCTTGCTTATATTTTTAGATATTGTGAAATCGTTTTCTGAACTTTAAATTGCATAAAAATATTTTAAAACGATTTTTTGTGAAAATCTGATTATGTACTTATTTGTGTGCTACTTATATCTATTATTTTTTTTTTGTTGAGATCGTCCCAAGCATATTATTAATTGAGTTTATTGTTATTATCACTTGCTTGATTAATTAATTGTATGACAAATCATTTTTGAATTTTAAAAGTATAAAAAATATTTTAAAATGATTTATGTGATAATCTGATTATGTGCTCAATTTTGTGCTACCCCTATTAATTTTATAATAAGATTTTATATTCCTCACTTAATTCTATAACTAGTAATTATCAAAAAATTAATCGAGTTTAAATTGATTTGAGGTAGTAGAAGCTTCGAGTAGGAAGAACTTATCAATTTATTGTAATTCGTGAGTTGTGTGTCAGATTAGATACTATTGAGAGTGTCTAATCAGGGGTAGCTTTGGGTTTCAATCTCTTCTGGTAAAGAGATTACGGTTTGATCTTTACCTAAGTACAAAAAGGTTAGGTTACTCTTTTCCCGTTGAAAAGAGCTTAGGTGTGATTCTTCCTGATTATAATCAATTGTGAGTGATTTGTAAAGGTTCCATCTTTACTTGGAAAAAAGATAGTTGGAGTATTTCTGTGAGGTTTAATTCTTAAGTCTAAGGTATAAAAAAAATTAGGTCATGATTCTCCCAGTAATAGAATTAGGTTAATCTTTAGCCTGTGAAAAAATAAGGTTATTCTTGAGTTTGAGAAAAAGAAGAGGTTATTCTTGAACTTGGGAAAAAGAATTTGTAAATGTGGATTATGAGCTTGTGAAAAGAATAATTTTTGTAAGGGTTTGGTTCCTACATGTTTAAAGGAATCATAGTGATTTAGTGGGTGCGAATTTCCGTGGGACTCAAAAGACTGAATTAGCCAAGATTAACTTGGTGAACCATGATATGTCGGTGTGTACTGCATTATTTATTTTCTTTACTTTATTTTGTGTTGTTAGGGTGTGCACCTAGAGCTTATAACACTTATCCGCTGCTATAAAGAGATAATAATTGATTTAGGATAAATTCATTAATTGATTTTTGAAGTATTATTGTTTGAATTAAATTTTATATCTACCTAATTTACTCCCCCTCTTGGGTAGCTCACTAGGCCAACAATTGGTATCAGAGCTGATTTTAACTCGATTAGGCTTAACATCCTAATTAAACTGGTCACGTGCACACACCATGAATGATATTTTTTGTGTATCCTCTCTTGATGGTAATAGATCCCTATATGATAATGTGATGTATGATTCCTGTGATTTTAGTGGTAGTGATGGAGATGATGATAATAAAAATGTTCATATTGTTATGAAAATATTACTTTCTTTCACACTACTTTTTGCTAAAGAGAGTTTGAATTTGAAAAGAAAATTCGATTATTTTGAAAATAGTGGAAAAAGTGTCCGAAAATTTAAAGTGCATTTGGATGATTATTGTGGTACAAAAGAATTTTTGGATGTTATTTTTGAAATTAATAATTTGCTCTCTAAAATGGATTCTCTCGAAAAAGAAAATAGAGTTTTAAAAAATAATTTTGTCATGATTTCCAAGCAAAGTTAGATTTTGTTTCTAAAATCGATTTATTTAAGAAAAATTTTGACAAATTAAAATCTGACCTTAAGTCTGTTTTGAGAGATTCTAAAAATGATTTTTCTAGGCAAAGTGGATGTGTTTCATCGTCTTATCCTTCATCACAAGCCAGTGGTAGTTATGTTACTATTGTTAATGATTCATGTTTTATATCTCATGCTTTCTATGATAAATCAGATTTAAGATGTTATTATTGCAACAGGATTGAACATTTTAAAGTATCATTTTCATTCAAAAACCCTAAATTTATGTCTAAGAAGGACGCATCCAAAATAAAATGAATACCAAAAAGAACTGTAGAAATGTCTTGGGAAGAATTACATAATGTCGAAAGTAGACTCGAAGGAACAAACAAAGAATTTATATCAAAGTCAAGACAGGAAGTCACAAAGGATCAGCAAGTGACGCGTGCAAAGTGAAAAGATGCACCAAAGACAAAATGTGAAGTTACAAGAAAGCCACAAGCGAAACATGCAATTAGAAACGATTTGTCAAAACCAAGATAGGGTATCACCAGGAAGCCACAAGTGATACGGGCAAATGAAAGTATCAATAAATCAAGTGGCAATAATCAACGGTTGAGAGGATACAAATAGGCTAAGAGAAATATGTACCCAAATCAATCATGAGTTCAAATGAGGTAAAAAGTAAAGTCGCCCCGAAGGATATAAGAGGTACTCATAATCCCTCACACTTTAAATTCATTAAATTTGTTAAAGAGGGATAGTCTCGACTTGCCAAATAGGTAAATTGGTAATTATTTCTAAGACCTATTTTAAATGATAAGTTCACTTGTCGTCTTAGAAATAGTCCATGGTGATTATATGAATCACATTTAGTTAAAGTGTATTAACATATTTTTATAATGTGCTTATATCGAGTAGTTATGATGTGTTTGATTTTGAAATATGTTACATGATTTAGAAAATGAGTTAAGTGAATTGAGCTAATATTTTATGTATCTTATCGTGATTCATTATAATGCATAATATCATGATATATTATAGGTTTTAAAATGATCAAATTTTGGAAGGGTCTTTAGAATTTTAATATGCATGTTATTATTAAGATTTATATTCTTGTGCGTTAATGATTATATGTTTACTAGAAACATGTAACTTGAGAAGGCTCAATATGAATTAATTGGTTGATAGGATTAAAATTGCTTGGAATTGATTATTGATCATACATGATGTTGAGAATAATTGATAAATATATGTTTATTTAATCTCTACTAATGATTTTCTTCCAAATATATTTCAAAGAGTTTCAGGTTATAAGATTACTCAAGGAGAAATAAATATTCATATCGAAACTCAAAGTTGAGTTAATAATAAGAACGAGGTTGATTCAAGGAGATAATTGATTAGAGTTGAATCTTCATTCAACTTAGTGGTAAAACAATCTTATATGATTATGTGATGAGAAATTATCATTTATTTAACTCACATATCTATGAATATCTTTATTATATGCCTATGAGGAATTACATTGTTAGCTAATACTGATTTATTGATGAAATGTTTATTGCTAAGAAATACTTGATAAAATCAGTATTAATCATGATCTTACCAGTCGACATATTATATGAATTTAAGCTTACATGATTGGTATCACTTTATGAGATCACATTAATCTATTTATGATATCATGTATATGATTGTCTCAATATATATGACATTTTAATCTGTTGCATGTGAATATATATACATTAAGTGTTTGACATACAACAAATATCTCTTATTTTATAAACGATTATTATTCTAAAAGAGAGATAAAATTTTATGAGAGAAATATGCACTTATCCGTATTTATGCATGCACTAGATTTATGATTGATAAATTATTCTTGAGATATGTTTCATATTCTAGTACATTAAAGATTACATGACTTGATTCTGTTTAATAGAAATACATTTTTTGATATCATGAGTAAGGAATGTGAACTTAACTGAAATTATATGATTGTATGCTATATTGTTGAAATATGTTGATTGCCTCAAGTTTATTCTCCTAAGCATGAATTTGTTTGTTTATAATTATATTGGGGAAAAGTTTTAATAAATGGGGATTATTAAGACCCCGATATTTATTATGCATATAATCTAAACCGCGTTTTAAGAATGTTTTGGAAATATTTGGGGTGGATGGTGTAAATTACTTTGGTAAATTAAAAATTCTAGGGATCAAATTGTAATGTTTCAAAACATTAAAATGAAAAGGGGTCAAATTAATATCTTAACTAAAAAGAGGAGGAGGTTTGTGTAAATTCTCTTTCTCTCTCTCTCTCTCTATATATATATATAGAAAGAGAGAGAATCCGGAAAGGACGAAGAATAATCCAGAGCCGAAGAGAGAAAGAGAAAGAACGAGAAAGAGAGAGGAAGAGAAACAAGAAAGAGAGGGAAGACCGCCGGTGGGATTTTATTGTCGATCGTATGGGGCTCGTGATCGCACCTCATTTTGTGCAATCTAATACCACTAAATTAAGTTTTGTTAATCTTTTAAATAAATTAAAATATTATAAATTAAGTTATTTTATTTGTTTTTGTAGGATTTTGGAAATGGTACAAAACCATGTTAATTTGGAGCAAAATTCAGAGAAAATGATCAAACGGATAAAAGTCGCGATTTTCGGCACTAGAATAAAGACCACTGTCCATTGTTTTGAACATAACTAATTATACAGTTGGAATTCTTAGATGATACAAGTTGCATATGAAAGTAGACTCTCTAATCTTTCTAACGACTGGTTATAGAGCCAAATCAGAGTTCGTATGAAAAAGATACAACTATTTGAAGATGGTCCTTCTGTGCAGCCACATAGTGCTGCGGGTCAAACCATTTTGACCCGAACCCGGCCCGATTTGGCCCGACCCGCACCCACTCCAGTGGACAAATTCCACAACAACCCCATTGGCCTCCATATTTGATTTTTTGCACCCCTAGCCTCCTCTTTTGACTCAAATTCACCCCAAAACTCACCTTTTTGATTCTATAAATAGAAGCGAGGTTTGAGAGCAAAAAAAAATCCATTTTCCTACTTCATTCTTAGAATAGTTGTAGTATTTTCTTCTTTGTTTTTCTTTTATTTTTATTTTTATTTTTGGAGGGGAGAATAGTTTGGGGTATAAAGTGTAAATGGTATCTTTGAGGATATTATCCGAGAAAATGCCACTCAATGCAACAATGAGAAGCTAACTTCCTTCAACCAGGTTAGGGTTGTGGTATTGTACTTTTGAATTTATGTAATATTATATTTTTCTTATTTAAATTTGGATTTCGTATAAACAATTGTGTGGAAGGAATTCCATTCGTAAAAATGAATTTAATTATAATTGAATTTATTGTCAAAATGTTCTTGTAGAGATTTTGATTTGAATTCAATTATTGCTAGAACATTAAATCTTGCATCTGTGGTCTTGATTTAATGGCCACACAATCGTATTCTTGGAGATTGATTATTGGTCTGGATGGTTTATGCTTAGATTTTAATTCACCTTAGATTAGTTTAATGTAGGAATTAAATACCGAAGATAGATCATGCCGGAGAATAACAATCCATATATTTCTGAGTAGTTCCGACTTGTAGTTAGGAACACTCGTTTATACAAATCCGATTTAAATAGAAAATACGAGAAAAACATAATTCTCAAAATACTAACCCCATAATTCCTATCCTGGTTCTTTATTTTATTTTTATTTTGGATTTAGTATTTTCTTTTCTTATTTTTTAAAAAAAAAACAAAATCGTTTTCACTAAAGAAATAAAAGTAATCAAAAATTGATAATTACAAGACCGATCTCTGTGGTTCGACACCCTACTTGAACACCGTACTACATCAGTATCGCGGTACCAATTTAAGGGTATTATTTTTGAGCGATCAGCTCGCCAGCGGTGGTTTGAGAGTTGTCGTTGGTTGGCTATCAGGGAATTGAAACAGAAAGACAACGAGAGAGAAAGAGTCGGCGGTGGGATTCGCGGGTAAGTGATTGGTGTTCGGAAATCATGTGGGTTTGCGTGTGATGATGTGTATGTTTGTATATGTGTGTGTTTTCTGGTTATGCCATCGGTGGCCGTTCGGTCTGTTTGTGTAGATTTTGATCACCGACGACTATAACGAAGAGATAAAGTGAAGTCCAGCGTGTGCTCCATCGCCGGTAAATGTGTGCCCTCTATTTTCTGTTGTGGTTCGGAGCTGTGATCAGTGTGTGTGTGTGTGTGTCGCTGGTTTTGGGTGGTAATAGAATAGTTCGATGGTAGATGGTCGTGGGGTGTTGTCGGCATGGGCTGTCACGTATATGTGTGTGTGTATGAGTTGTGTGTATGTGTGTTGTAGTTTATTGACGGGAGTGGTGATAATTGAGAGGTCTGTGGGTGTGTTTTGTGTGTGGGGTGTGTGTATGGGCCGTTAGGTGTGGTGGTTCCTGGAGTTGGGGAGAAGAGAGAGCGAGTTGGGCTCGATTGAATGCAAACATAGTAGGAAGAAAGAAGAGTATTCGCCTAGGCGGGGAATGGTCAGTGTACAAGAAAAGGTGGAAGATCAGTGTGTTGAACATGGAATTGTCCGCCTAAGCAGTGGATGTTCGCCTAGGCAGTAGGGGAGCAGTGTGCAGACAAGGAAATGAAGAAAAAATTTATTCTAGGGAATCGACAACTGTTTCGAGTGGGTAATATTTCTAGTAAGTTTTTATGATTGTTCAATTAGTTTTCTAGCTTTATAAATTCATAACGAAGCACTAATTATATTTCATAATCAAAACGGGAAATAGGAAATTAAGGAAATTAAGGAAATTAGGGTTGTACGGCGTGATTAGGGTATTTTTATACAAAATATTAATTTAGATCCTGTCGCTATTAGGTTCGCAGGCACCGGAGTACCGGTAGAGAATGGGCAGTCAAGTCTATGAAAATGGATATTCAGGTGAGTGTACTATCTTCTTACTAAACTATATATATATATATATATATATATATATATATATATATATAAATGTGTGTGTAAAATAGTTTTACTTGGACTGTATGATTTCATAAATGATATGGATCAAGCAGGTTTTGGGTGAGTTAAGGAAATGGATTTTCGTTAAATTATGGTGGTTTTAAAAAGAAGTTGAAAAATGAGTTTTGTTGGATTTGGTGGTTTTAAAAGAGAGTGAAAAAATGGTTTTGTTGAAATTAGACGGTTTTCAAACAAAAGCGAAAAATATGATTTTTTTGGATTAAAAGTCGATTTTGGAGAAAAAGATGTGGATGTTGGGAATTTTGACGATATTTATGAGACAAAGTTATTGATGTTGTTGATTTGATGATGTTGTTAACGATTTGATGATATTGTTGATTTTCTACTTCGGTAGAGCGTTGATTATTTATTGAGTTGTAGTTGTTGTTAATGTTATTGATTTTATGTCTTGCCGATGGGCGGTCCGACATACGATTATTGATATTATATCCTGTCGATGAGTGGTCCGACAAATGATTATTGATATTATATCCAGCCGATGGGTGGTCTGGCATATAGATATTGATATTATGATCTGTCCGATGGGTAGTCCGAGCATATGGTTATTTGTTTTGCTAGGAAGGCATATCCTACGGATGGTATGGTACCGTTACAACTCCCGATCGTGAGGTTAAAACGATCACTATGGCTAGGTAGTGTGTATTGTGTTTGAGATATATGTTTGAGATGTGATGTTTTACTTATATTGGGTGATTTATTATTTATTATGGTGATTGGTATGATTTTATACTAAATGGATTTGAATGGAACTTATTTATATTATTTTATTTTCACTGCTTATATATATACTGGAGATTTTACGAGCTATGTGGTGTTTATATACTTACACTTGATCTATTTAGATGTTGTAGAATGAATTATTATCATAAAATATTTTTACTAAGAAAACAGTTTACTCGCAGGTGTAGTGGATAGGAGTCGGTTGGTCCTCTACTGGTGCTAGATAAAGTTATACGGGTCATGTGTTGAAGTCGTATGAGAATATTTTGAAATGAACTGTCAGAGGATGAACCTAAGGGAGGTTATCCTTGGGACAAATGTATCCCTATATTATGAAGTTATTATATTTATAGTGTGTACCATTAAGTTATATATTGTCGTATTTTGGTTGTTTAGCCAAGTGACGTCATGCCGGCTCCACGGTAACGGGTATCCGGGGTGGGGTGTGACAAATAATGTGTTATGTTTAAATTGAAAAAGATGATATTGAATATTATAATACCTTCGATTAGCTTGTTGACGTATTCACTAAACCTCTAGCGGAAGATTAAAGCTCATGAAAATCATTCAAGGATTAGGTATGCCTAGGTATAACGATATATATCTAGAGTGATGTTTTTGGTTCCCCTTCCCCATGTTTTGAGATGACAAGGGGGAGAATTTATTGATGTTTTATTGAATAGCTTAAGGGGGAGCTTGAATTGTTTTGTTGAATATCTTAAGGAGAAGTTAGAATTATTTATCATATTTTGAAATTTGTGCTTTGTTGAATATCTTATGATTATCTTCATGACTGTGCTTTAATGAGTTATAAAACCTATTCTCGGATTTAGGGGGAGCACCCAAAAGACTTGAAAGTGTTTGAATGAGGCTCATTAACTCTCTATTTATAAGGAAAATAGGCTCAGAATACGAAGCAGGATCTCTCTATGCGTGGAAGGGCACCGAACCGCGCATGCCACGTGCACCAGCACGACAGTGCGTCTGTACGCCAACACGACTATGTTGTGCCATACTACCCAACACTGACTGCCCTCAGTTATTTTTCCCAGCCGATTCCCATGCCCGTCAGTCTTCGGGTAGTGCCCCTACGACGTGCGTTCTGCCCAATACCGATTGCCCTCGGTCGTTTTGCCAGTTTAATTGTTGTGTGCATCTGTCGTCGTTCCCTTCTGGAGTTCGTGCCCGTCTTATACTCTGAGGTGAAGGCCAAGCCATGTTCGAGATTTGCTAATGGTTTGAAAATTATCGTTCAGAACTTTGCCCGTCAAAGGTTTATTGCTCAAAATATCTTCGCTCAGAAGATTATTTGCTAACGGTTTGAAAAGTGCCATTTTGAATTCTGCCCATCGGAGGTTGCTGCCCAGAATTCTTTTCCTCAAAAGATTGTTTTCCAATGGTTTGAAAAGTGTCATTCAAAAGGCTGCCCATTGGGGGTTGTCGCCTAAAATTCCTTTGCCCAGAAGATTGTTTGCAAATGGTTCGAAAAGTGTCATTTAGAATTATGTCCACCAGGGGTTGTCGTCGAGAATTTCTTCGCTTAGATGATTGTCAACCTCAATCTTGACAAAATTGAAAAAATTCCCATTGAACTGGCGTACTGCCTCTGCCCATCAAGGGGACACATGGGGACCCTCCCCAAATTGGTCCTCTAGAAGATGGTCATCTTGTGATCCATCTCCTAAGAATTTTGCCGCTCAGGAGGTCGCTTACCCTGAGCTCGGCAAAAGTTGAAAAAATTCCCTGCTGGATTGACGTTTTGGCTCTGCCTGTCAGGGGGGCACATAAGGACCCTCCCCAAAAGGGTCGCATAGAAAATGGTTACTCTGAAAACTATTGCGCAGAAGATCTCCACCTGAAGGACCGCTAGTCCTCTGTATCATTTCTCGTATTTCGAAGCCTCTAGGATGCCCGTTTTAGTTGGAAAATGATATCCCTGATCGTCGCACTTCCCTTGCTACCCAAGGTTAGGGGACAATTGATGAGGGTGTTTTTGGGTATCACTGAGTCAGTACCAAGGCCCCAGCCACGTGTCTACCATCACTATGACATGGCTACATTCCAGAACTCAGAGTGCTACGCAAGAGCATATGCCGACCAATGATCTTTCCCTGGAATCTCTTTTGTACCCAGGAAATAACAATGTGCCTTGCAGGGGCGCTATCGGCCAGAACTCTGTGTTGTGCCTCTAGATGGCCAATTTCGGGGACTTAGCCGTTTTTCTCAATCGGTACAGCATTTCAGTCCGTTTCTCCTCTAGAACTCCACAGCTCTCCATGCCCCTCTTCTAACACATCTCCACAGGCCTGGTAGAGGCCCGTGGGCTTTTTCAAATGGGTCCACAAGACTAAGCGCATTGATTATCTTCTAAACGTCCCGTATTATCGGCTAAACGCAAGATTTTGCCTAATTAACCGTGTTTAGGCCCAATTAGGTAAAGTTAATCATTTCCAACGCCTATAAATACCAGGGACTATGCAAGCCTGAGGTAACGTTCAATGCTCATTTGCATACTTGATGTATTTCTGTAACCTATTCTCTCTGAACTCTTACTCTTACGCTGGAGGGGTTTCGCCGGCTCGGCCTTGTGCAGGTACAACTCCCTAAAGGGCAAGACTTTGTATTCCAGCTCGTCAGTTGGTAGCGCGTGAAATACGTCGCTACTTACACTCTCAAGTATACAAGGTCTAAATTTTAGTATAGTGTGATCGTTAAGATCGGGTTATCGTATCCACAGGGATTGGTGTCATTATTATTGAATATCGCGTTTGTCGTGACCTAACTTTATCTAGGAAAAAACAAATGTAATTAATTAATTAATTAAACTAATATTAACATAACCTAAATTAACTACACTAATATGCTAATATGTTTTAGGGTAAAGAATCGCCTAGGGATTAACGTGTTTACAAATACGTGTTCGATCTTGATTTACTTATGTTTACGGTGTTCGACCTCTTTGACAACCTCGGTACATAAACTTCACCGCCACCTCTCCTGAGTGTAAGACGGGGGAATACATGATTTCGAGTCAACGAAGAAGTCCCCCTCAACGTCTTAACAACCCTAGGTCACGTGAGTCTCGCCCAGCGTTATTGATTGCACACAATCTAACTCCTTCCTGGGTTATTGAATCGTGCGTTGTATTTACCTTATCGACAATCTCCATTCTAAAACTCCCTCGCCACCTCTCTCGAGTGTAAGACGAGAGATATAACGCAACTTCGAGTCAACGAAGAAGTCCCCCTCAACGTCTTAACGACCCTAGGTAGTGTGTGTCTAGCCCCACGTCATCGATTGTCCACGATTCAAACCCCGACCGAGTTATAAAATCGTGGCGTTTGTTTACCTTAATCCGAATCCGGATTTGTCAAAATCTCCTATTCTCCATTTATCAATCCAAGTATAATAAACAAACAATACGATAAATACAATCAAATTACGAAGAACAAACATAAACGCAACACCGAAATCATCCAAACAACGTATTTATAAATATAGTGCTAATCCCTACTACAATCCATATTTAACTTGAGGCCATAGTCGAATATACAATAAAATAACGAGCTAAACATGCTCACATGATCCTAAGATAAAGAAATAAGGAAAAACAATCGAAGAACTTAGCCTCGTTCGAAGATAAACTGCTAAGAACGCTCTACGATCGATTCGCCGTCTTTTCCACTTCGGGATGTGAGCTCCACCTCTAAAACTCCTAAATATACCCTTAGATATAGCCTAAGGGGCTCAAAAAGCCAAGGCGGCAAGAGAGTGACCGGCCAAGGGGGAGGAAATGGGGTATTTATAACCAAAATATCTCAAAAATATCTCAAAACTGTGCAGGGAAAATCCGCCTAGGCGAAGAAAACTGCATCTAGGAGGAGTTAAGTCGGTTCGGCTGACTGCCTAGGCGGTGAAGTAGGCGATGGACTTAGAAGAACATTCTGTTAGATTTTTGCCTAGGTGATAGATTTCTCTGCCTAGGCGAGCGGCTGTCAATAGCCCATCTTCGTCTTCTGCTGGATTTCCGCCTAGGCGATAGAATCTTCGCTTAGGCAGTCGTCCGTTAGTAACATTTTGCTCTTCTCAGCTTCTTCACCGCCTAGGCGGTAGTTTGGACGCCTAGGTGGTGGGCCTGTTTCATCTTTTAGCCTTCGAGCTTGTTTATCTATCGTAACTTTGAACCGCTTTAGTTCGATCTCATTGTTTTCGCTCTAGTTTCCTATCTTTTTGCCCCCCACACCTGATTTATACAAAAAGTATGAAAACTAATTAAAATATAATAAAATACTATATAAATGTATTCGAAAACTAACAAATTCGGATTAAAAATAGATAGATTTTTCACATCTATCAATACCCCCAAACTTAGAATTTGGCTAGTCCTCGAGCCAAACACACAAACTAAAATGAAAAATACACAAACTAAAATAAATAACAAACAACCTAAAAACAATCTAAACATAACAACATGCGAGTTTCAAATTCTTCTAACGGCCTATTTATTTTTCCTTTAACAACCACCAGTAGTATCGAGTTCAGGCAGTAACACACATCATGTAATGTTCTAGAATTTCGATGCAATAATGGTGAACGCTATTCTAGATCCTGTAAATGTGTTAGTGCGAGACTCAATAATATAACTACACAACAATCGGATTGGATTATTTACTAACAAAATTCATGACTTAGACCGTAAAGGACTAGGATTTCCATAGGCTTGATTGGGGTCCACTCTCCACTAATGTAGGTTTAGTAGTTCATGAAGATTATTAGGTTTGGTATATTTGGCCAAGGGTACTTTATAATAGAAAACGGGTTAACGTTGTTAACTTAACGTTACCCAAGGCTCAACGCTTGGCACATTCACTCTCGAATTCCCATAGAAAGATTGAAAAACAATCCTGAACATGCATTTTAAGACCGATGTACTCACTTGTCAAAAGAAACGGAAATATTAACCGTATTTACATTTGATTCTTTTTTTTTTTCAACTAACACACCCCAAAACTTATTTGATTACAATTGAAGGGGTGTGTGAAATACCAATGAAAAACGACAAGTAAGTGCTCAAATACCGAACCAATTAGAAGTTCGCCCTAAACCCAACCGCTCACATCAAGAAGCCTTTGCAACGGCTAACTTGATTCACTCAAATGTGCCTTTAAATTTAGCGATTTAGGTTTGGAAAAAGATCCACTAGCCATGGTATTAGTTTATGTGTTCTGAATTGAATTTGCATTTAGGCTTCGACAGGGTAATGAGGGATAAACATGTATCAGGGTAGGTTAAAAAAAGCTCAAGCGACAAAACGAATGCCTAAATCACGTCTCCTGAACTACCTCGCCTAGGATTTCGCCTCAAGCTTCCCCTCAATCAAGTTCTAGAATCCTTAATGTGTCATGAATTTGGTTAATCAATAATCGTCCTCAAATTAATTGAATAAAAATACATTGAGTCTATGTGCCCGTACAAATTAGGATCTACAATAATTTTTACCAAAAGCATAGTCAAGCACACAGAATCACACATGCATGGGTATTACCCTTGACTTTGAAAACAACCAGGGGTAATTTTCATAATCGAATGACGGCCCAGATGAACATAAAACTCAACATGAAAACAGCAATACAAAAACATAAATACATTCTAACCTAAACACATATGCAATACGGAAAGCGATAACACATAAACTAACATACTACTACATACTACACATCACTTCCGAACTCAAAATGGACAGTGTCCTCAGCGAACCCAATCATCATTCTCAATATATATGAAATTAAAACATGCTGAAGAAGGGTGTTTAGAACACTTACCAGGGAGGCGAGAGGATCTCGCCTCTGAATCAAGTCGGATGGGATGGATAAAAAAGAATTGCTTGGGTTACCTCACAAGAAGCGTGTAGTTTAATGTCCTCGGCCTGACATTTCAGAACGCCCTCAAGACTAGCGAGGTTTTGCTTTGAATGACTCAATCTTTCAACAAAACGCCTCACCGACTTATGTGCTTGGCCAAGCACAATAAACGGCTTAGAATTCTGTCGAAAGGGATGTATCAATACCCGTCGATCTAACATCAGCAAGTACCCTACATAAGAAACAAAAACAAAATCACAAACAAAAATTATATACAAATAAATGCCTAAAGTAAAATTAAGTAATTTACACACAATATTAATACTAACGAAATCTCTAATCCTCGGCAACGGCGCCAAAAACTTGGTAGCGCGCGAAACACGCCGCTACTTACACTCGCAAGTATACGAGGTCTAAGTTTTAGTATAGTGTGATCGTTAAGATCGGGTTATCGTATCCACAGGGATTGGTGTCGTTACTATCGAATACCGCATTTGTCGTGACCTAACTTTATCTAGGCGAAAACAAATGTATTTAATTAATTAAACTAATACTAGTATATCCTAAATTAACTACACTATTATGCTAATATGTTTTAGGGTGAATAATTGCATAGGGATTAACGTGTTTACAAATACGTGTTCGATCTTGATTTACTTACGTTTATGATATTCGACCTATTTGACAAGCTCGGTACGTAAACTCCACCGCCACCTCTCCCGAGTGTAAGATGGGAGAATACATGACTTCGAGTCAACGAAGAAATCTCCTTCAACGTTTTAACGACCCTAGGTCACGTGAGTCTTGCCCAGCGTTATTGATTGCACACAATCCAACTCTCTCCTGGGTTATTGGATCGTCGCGTTGTATTTACCCTATCGACAATCTCCCTTCTAAAACTCTCTTGCCACCTCTCCCGAGTGTAAGACGAGGGATATAATGTAATTTCGAGCCAACGAAGAAGTCCCCCTCAACGTCTTAACGACCCTAGGTCACGTGAGTCTTACCCCACGTCATTGATTGCACACAATCCAACTCCTTCTCGGGTTATTGAATCGTGCGTTGTATTTACCCTATCGACAATCTTCGTTCTAAAACTTAAGTCTCCGGCCATTACCGTGTTTCTCCGACAATAACATCAAAACAATCCCCGACAATGGCGTCAAAAACTTGGTAGCGCGCGAAATACGTCGCTACTTACACTTGCAAGTATATAAGGTCTAAGTTTTAGTATAGTGTGATCATTAAGATCGGGTTATCATATCCACAGGGATTGGTGTCGTTACTATCGAATACCGCTTTTGTCGTGACTTAATTTTATCTAGGCGAAAACAAATGTAATTAATTAATTAAACTAATAATAATATAACCTAAATTAACTACACTAATATGCTAATATGTTTTAGGGTGAAGAATCGCCTAGGGATTAACGTGTTTACAAATACGTGTTCGATCTTGATTTACTTATGTTTACGGTGTTCGACCTATTTGACAACCTCGGTACATAAACTCCATTGCCACCTCTCCCGAGTGTAAGACGGGGGAATACATGACTTCGAGTCAACGAAGAAGTCCTCCTCAACGTTTTAACGACCCTAGGTCACGTGAGTCTCGCCCAGCGTCATTGATTGCACACAATCCAACTCCCTCCCGGGTTATTGAATCGTGCGTTGTATTTACCCTATCGACAATCTCCGTTCTAAAACTCCCTCGGCACCTCTTCTGAGTGTAAGATGAGTGATATAACGCAACTTTGAGTCAACAGAGAAGTCCCCCTCAACGTCTTAATGACCCTAGGTAGCGTGTGTCTAGCCCCACGTCATCGATTGTCCACGATTCAAACCCCAACCGAGTTATAGAATCATGGCGTTTGTTTACTTTAATCCGAATCCGGGGTTTGTCAAAATCCTGTATTCTCCATTTATCAATCCAAGCATAATAAACAAACAATACGATAAATACAATCAAACTACGAAGAACAAATATAAACGTAACACCGAAATCATCTAAACAACGTATTTATAAATATAGTGTTAATCCCTACTACAATCCATATTTAACTCGAGGCCATAGCCAAATATACAATAAAATAACGAGCTAAACATGCTCACATGATCTTAAGATAAAGAAATAAAGAAAAACAATCGAAGAACTTAGCCATGTCCGAAGATAAACTGCTAAGAATGCTCTACGATCGATTCGCTGTCTTTTCCATTTCGGAATGTGAGCTCCATCTCTAAAACTCCTAAATATACCCTTAGATATAGCCTAAGGGGCTCAAAAAGCTAAGGGGGAAAGAGAGTGACCGACCAAGGGGGAGGAGATGGGGTATTTATAGCCAAAATATCTCAAAAATATCTAAAAATATCTCAAAACTGTGCAGGGCAAATCCGCCTAGGCGAAGAAGATAGCGCCTAGGCAGAGTTAAGTCGGTTCGGCTGACCGCCTAGGCGGTGAAGTAGGCGGTGGACTTGGAAGAATATTCTGTTGGATTTTCGCCTAGGTGGTAGATTTCTTCGCCTAGGCGAACGACTGTCAGTAGCCCATCTTCGTCTTCTACTGGATTTCCGCCTAGGTGATAGAATCTTCGCCTAGGCGGTCGTCCATCAGTAACATTTTGCTCTTCTCAGCTTCTTCACTACCTAAGCGGTGGTCTGGACGCCTAGGTGGTGGGTCTGTTTCATCTTTTAGCCTTTGAGCTTGTTTATCCACCGTAACTTCGAACTGCTTTGGTTTGATCTCATCGTTTTCGCTCCAGTTTCCTATCTTTTTGCCCCACACACCTGATTTATACAAAAAGTATGAAAACTAATTAAAATATAATAAAATATTATATAAACGTATTCGAAAACTAACAAATTCGGATTGGAAATAAATAGGTTTTTCACACCTATCATCAGTCCCTAGGTCATCAGTTTCAGTTCACTTGAAGAATTTCCAACTCCAACTCAGCAACTCTATCTCAGCAGGAGGACCTATCTATTCTTAACTGGATCATACTCGAAGTGTCTGCCACTTTGGGACACCAACAAAGTTGCATATAATTAAAATCAATTATAAATTAATAATTATAAATTACATGTATTTGTGTAATATTAGTTATAAGTAATTATTATTTTTTCCAGAAAAAACTACAATCATCTTAATCTCTTAGATTTAAGACCGAATCGTTAATAGTAATTACATGTAATTATGATTATTCTAAAAAAACAATGTATATATTGTAGTTTTAGGATGAAAACGTTTAATATTGTACATTCAACAAATATTTACACACAAGTAAGATACATGTAATGGATTTGTTAACGCTCAAATGATGTTTCTGTCCGACACGGTTGCAAGGGCGTGTATTGGGCCTTTTTTTTTTTTTTTTAAATGTGTGGGACTAAAAAACAAGTTGCAGTTTGATATTTTTTTTTTTTAAAAAAAAATAAAATAATAATAATTAAGGATGTGTTTGATTGGGTGGGAAAAGGATAGAAAAGAAATGAAAAGGAAACTATAATGGAAAATGGGGAAAAAAACTTGTTTGATATGAATGATAAATGGGAGGAAAAAGAAAATAGGGGAAAAAAAAAACACACAATTTTTGAAGCACCTTTTTTTGTCCACACAAATTTGGTAGGAAAATTAAGAGGGGGGGGGGGGGGGGGGATTTTCAAGAAGAGAGTAAAATTACAATTATATCCTTAAGAGGATAAAATAGTAAATTATATTAAAGTGAATTATTTTTCCTCCTTTTATTTTTTTCTAACCAAACAACACACGAAAAAATAATTTCTCATTCACAATAGATAAAAATATATCCTCTCATTTTTATTTTCCTTTCTTTTTTAAATAATTCCAACCAAACATACCCTAAGAGTAAAATAAGGGATCTGCCACCGAATGCCCTGTAATTTTAATAAAGGGTACATAATATAATCGAGTTCTTTACCACTTAATTATTTAAAAAAAAAATTACTGAAAAATCAATGTTTGAGAAAATTAACCGATCCATGTAAATTGGGAGTGGAACTCCTGGTTTTATTATAACCGGGAGTACCACTCCCAGTTTATGGCCAATGTTTAAAAAAAAAAGGGTTAGCAACCTCAGTTATATGGTTTTCAATTTTTTTCTAGCTAGAGATAGTACCTTCAACCCTGTAACAGTGAAGTCGGAGATATCGTCTCCGGCTTTGGAAAATGAAAGTCAGAGGTGGTACCGCCGACTTTGCTTAGTTGATGTCCCATGCAATGACTTTCAAGCTATTGCACTAACTACCCCCACTCTTAATTGTCCTCCAAATACCAATCGAAACTTCACTCCTCTCCACATAATTTAATTTTCCCACATATACATAAACCTAACCCATTGCTAAATGTTCATCAAATTTATACATCTTTCTCGAGAACATGGAATCAAAATTCATCATCTTCATCTCTTCATTATGCTTTCAATCATTTTTTCGTTAACCCTAGCAGATGTTCAAAACATTGTTCAACCCTAGCTATTTTTTTTCTTTATTTAAAAATTTTAGTTATTATATTTTCTAATAATAATTTATATTATTAATTAATATATTAAACAAAATTAATTTTTGTTAACCTTAAATTTTTTTTAAGATTAACAAAATTATTATATTGAATATAAAAAAATTAATCTGTTTTTTTAAAATAATCTTTTGTATAATTTTTAAAATAAATATTAATTAATATATTAAAAAAAATATACATTAATATTGATATAAAAAGGGTAATTTATTTTGAACCCCAAAAGCCCATAAATATTTAAGTTTTACCCTACTATCATTAATTATTGAATCAAAACTCCACTATATATTGCATTGGTTATTTTTTTGAAAAATTCACTTCACAAGAAACTCCAAAAATCTAAATACCCACTCCTTGAAAAGAAACATATACCCACTCGCAAATAAAAAGAGTAGGGTTCTGTTTAAATTAAAATAAAAATAAAAATAGAGTAGTGTTTTCTCATATTGGCTTAAAATTTGTGGGACTCATCTTAATTAAAGTCTTACATATGGATTTATAGCCAAATGACAAAAATTAGACAAAAAGGATCACAATAGCAATATTTGTTATAATTTTAATTTTTTTTTAAAAAAAATATTATTGAAGTAAGAGAGTATAAGAATTAAACTAAATTAAAATAATTAACTTTTGTAGATGGATTTGTTTTATATTTATTAAAAATTATATTAAAATATAGAAGACCAAAAATATGATTTTTTAATAAATATTTTTAATGTTCAAAACACCGGCTAGGATTATCGAAAAAATTACTAAAAGTAGAATGAAGAAGATGAAGATCATGAATTTCGATTCCATGTTCTTGAGGAAGATGTATGAATTTGATAAACTTATAGCAATGGATTAGGTTTTTATATATATGTGGAAAATTAAATTATGTGAAGAGGAGTGAAGTTTGGGTTGGTATTTAAAGGACAATTAATAATGGGGGTAGTTAGTGTAATAGCTTGGAAATCATTGCATGGGATATCAACTAAACAAAGCCCTGTATACCACCGCCAGCTTTCATTTTTAAAAGCCGGATGTGGTACCTTTGACTTCATTGTTATAACGTCGAAGGTACGGCCTCCCTTTTTTTTTTTTTAACAGTGGCCATAAACCGTGCCTCCCCAAACCCATTGATTTTTCATTAAAAAAGTTTTAAAATAAAAAACTCCAATAATCTCTAATAAGTCTTAAAAAATAATAAATAATAAAAATTAAATACTAATATATATATACACACACACACACACTAAAATAATTTAACTCAACTATTTTGAAAGTGAAAATATAAACTGTTCAAGAGAATTTTTTTGAAGCGCTTACCGGGAGATTTAAAAAACGATTGAAAACTACAGATTACACCCGCTACTTTTTTAATAAACCGAGTGGTCCTTTTTTCATTTTTTGTGGCGAAAATGCCTCTAATTATTGTGCCTATATAATATATCCTTATATTGCGGAACTAATTTAGGTAATAAATAACTATTTATTAAAATGAAAATAACTATTGTTGTACACATTTTTTTTTACAATATAATTATATATTAAGATTCGTCTAAACAAAATCTTCAAAATGATATCAAATTCACAATTTTTTTCATTAGTTTTCAGTTTTCATATTCATATTACATTTCACGTGGATACTTCCAGATTTTTTAGTTTTCTACGAATTATAAGATGTTATATATATGTATCATCTACATGAAATGCGATTCAATACAGACAATGTTACATTCCCACGCAAAATAGGATATCTATGTTGACCGTAAATAGGAAATGTTACAAGCAATACATGTAATATTACATTCCACACACAAAACGATATCAAATTTACTATTTTTTTCATTAATTTTCAGTTTTCACATTCATGTTACATTCCACATGGATATTTCTAGATTTTTTGGTTTTCTATGAATTATAAGATGTTACATGAAACATCTACGTGAAATACAATTCAATACAGGCAATGTTACATTCCCACGCAAAAGATGATATATGTGTTAACAGTAAATAGGAAATGTTACAGGTAATACAAACAATGTTACATTGCACACATAAAGAGTATATTGCATGCGGAATGTAACATTGCCTATGTTGAATCTGATATCGTAAGGAGTGTGAATGTTACATGTAACACGAATCTGAAACAAATAAAAAAAAATATTGAATGTCATATCTTTTTGAAGATCATGTTGAGACGAATCTAAATATATAATTATATCGTAAAACAAATATGTACAATAAAAGTTGTTTTGATTTGAAAATGATTTTGTGTTAAACGCGAGAATCATGCAAGGGTAACTTTGTCATATAATTCCACATTTTTTAAAATTTGGGATTAGATGGTTCAAAAAGTTTGTAAATTGAGATTATTTGATTTATTTTCAAACATGCGGGTTTAATTGATAGTTTTACACTAAAATTGAGATTAACCGATAATTTTTCCAATTTTTTTTCCTAAGTATTTTATCAACTCATCACAATTATTCTTTTCCATCAAATTAATGCAACCCTCAATGAAAGTATATATTTTTTTAAAATTAGTCCTAATTTATAAATAGATTATCTTATATTTCACTTTTTTACCAGTTAAATTTATTAAGTCAAATAAGACTAATTATATTTAAATAAATTTAAGATAGTAATTTTTTTTAAAATAAAAACCATGATTAAAATATCCGTTCTAAACAATGCTAAAAAAAAAAAAAAAAAATTTTTAGTTATTTAAAGAAAAAAATTTAAAGATCATGGTTGAAGATACTGTAAGTTTATTATTTAATTTCTAAACTTATAATGTTGGCAGGAGATCAACTCAGATTCTAGGTCGGTAAGCTCCTCCATTTTTTTTAAAGAGTTTGCACCTCTCCATCGTCGCAATCCCTGGCAGACCTGGCAAGGGCCAAGCCAGTTTCGATTTTCATGGTTCATCCTCTAGTTTGCCAGATTCTCTTACCTAGAACACAAGCTAAGAGTCCATCTCGCCAATCGACTTAGCAATGCTAGGTACTGCGACCAAGATATGCATAGCATGAGATAAAGACAAAAACTTAGAAGGAAGATGAAATTTAAAAAAAAAAAAAAAAAAAAAAAAAAAAAAAAAAAAAACAACACCTAAAGGTTGGTGCAGACCCCTAAGCAAAAAAGTTTAGCGCTTGGTCCGATAGGTTATTCTAACGCGATCTCTCGTCTAGGACTAATCCATGAACGTCTTTAGAGCTTCATCGATCTTGTTTTGAGTTGTAAGGAGAGAGGGATAAGGTTTAGAGAGGAACAACAACATACTTTTCTGAGAACCTAAGAGCTCTTACTTGGCGGATCCTGGACGGAGGACGGAGCTGAAGTGCTTGTTGAAGTGTCTCTGGGGTTAGGATCCACATCAGAGTTAAGGAAAGATGGAGCCCATACATTTGCAGGGTTTTGAGCTTTGTCGACAGAAGGCAAGGGTGGTAGACAAACCAAAGGGACGTCTAGAAAAGATGAAAGAAATGGGTCAACATGAAGACAAGCGGCATCCTCCGGACCGCTACTGGGGTCCTGTTTCTCATCAACAATGGTAAATTTGGCTGAGGTGAAACTTGAGCTTGAGGGAGAGCATCAGATGTCCTTCCAGCAGCGTTAGATCCTTCCAGAGATGGAGGCGTGACTCTACTTCTTCTGGGAGTGAAAGTTTGGGAGGAAGAGTTGCATGTCTTCTTCTTTCCAGCCAGTATAAGGCGGACCTTTAGATCCATTCACAAAGCAAGAGTTACTACATTAACTGAGGGAGATTTTTACTTAGACTTGCCCTTGTCAGATTATTTGAATTTAAGAGACTGTTTATTTATTCTTATTGTCTTCAGAAATATTATTTAAATTCATTGCTTAGTAAAGAATGGTTATTCAATTGTGTTTTATACTTGGGGTTATTTTCATTCAGAATTGAGTAGTGTAGGCATATGTTTTAACAATCTCTTTAAAAACTTGTGAAATAAACAACATAGAAAATAAATGTATAACAAAGAAGAGATTAAAAAACGAAAATCTAACCTACTTATAGTATCTCAGATTAGGTTATATTAGTGAAAACAGAATTGATAAGATTTTAAAAACTGAGTTTTTGGCCAATAAGGCTTAGAGTCATAAGTTATTACCAATGTATGAATCTTGTCTTATGGGTAAGATGACCAAGATGTCATTCGTTGGACACTGGGCAAAAGGCTTATGAGTTGCTGGGCCTGGTACATATTAACGTGTACGGGCCCATGAGCTCTACAACTAGAATTTTCATATTTGATTATCTTTACCAATAATCATTTTAGGTTTGATTAACAAGTCTGATTCCTTTGGAATATTTTAAAAAAAAAATCAGAGATGGAGTAAAGAAACAAATGAGGAAAGTTAAGGCACTTTGATTAGATCGGTACAAGAATACTTATTCGTGGAGTTTCTAGACTATCTCAAATTAAATAGTATACTTTCTCATTGCTCTCCTCTCGTTACACCACAATTAAATGGTGCATCGAAAATGATAAGCCAAACCCAATTAGATATTGTCATATCGATGATGAGTCCCACTAATTTATCCATTTCATTTTTAGGGATATTGCCTTAATAACCGTAACTCATTTACTAAACGAGGTTCCAACTAAACACGTGTTGGTTATACCACATGAGATATGGCACGAGGGAAAATCGAGTTGTAAGTATGCTATGAATTGAGGTTGTCAGTCTCATGTCAAAAAACTTGAAATAGACAAGTTAGAATGTATGACTCACATTTGTAAATTTGTGGAATATTCTAAGGGAACTATAAGATCCATCACCTAGGGAATAAAAGGTGTTTGTTACCAGACATGCATAATTCTTAGAGGAATAGTTCCTCAAGGAATTAAACATTGGCAAAAGAGAGAATTGGCAGAAGTGTTGAATACCGAGCAAGACGAATAAACTAATAATGGGGAATTGATAATGGTAAATGCATAAAGTACACAAGCTTCTTGTAAATCGAGTAGAACCTTCGTTCCTCTTGACAGATATTTGGAATATCTTCGATAGAATGATAATGAGAAGCTAATACTAGCGGGAGGTAACGACCACACTAACTATGAAGAGGCAATGTTGAACATCGACAAAAAGAAGTGACAGATAGCAAAGAAATCCAAAACGCATTTCCATGAATGGATTTTCAAGAGAAACTAAAGTCCAATAGTAAAGTGAATGTGTTCAAGACAAGATTGGTGGCAAAAGACTATACTCAACGTCAAGGGATTGACTACGTCGGTTACCATGTTAAAGTCCATCTTGATCTTATTGGTTATCGTCACATACCAAAGCTATAAAATTTGGCAAATGGATGCGAAAGCGAATTTCAACTGTGAAAACATAGAGAAAGAGATTTATACACGTCAACCAAAGGGCTTCATAGCCTAAGGCAAAATCCAGAAGGTATGCAAGTTACAAAAATTCATTTATAGACTTAAACAAACTTCTAGAAGTTGAACATCCATTTTGATGAGCCAGTTAAATCTTTCAGTTACCTCCAAAATATCGATGATCTACGTGTGTGTACAAGAAACTGAATGGGAAAGCGCTTCAAGCTTGCTCAAATCAAAATGCAGATTCCTTGGATTTTTAGTGGAAATAACTGTTTGAACTTTGGGAAAGCGAAATCGCTTCCAAAAGCAGGGCCACATCCCTAAGAACTTTATTTATTACAGAAAACTAAACCAGCAATGAATCTTGATGCAATAAATTACACAATATTCGGACAACAATATTGCAAAGATTCGTGTTCCTTTATGTTCATTCACATTTTCTTACACAGTTTTCCACAGTGGTAGTTTAGGAAAGGCAAATAATTGCTCAAAATCATTGTTTCAAACATCAACAACAAAAGCTAATTACAACAACATTTTCAACATGTCGAAAAGCTAAAAGCATGACCCATAAAACACATGCAAAATCAAGAGAGAATAATAATTCTCACAAAATTAAGATGAACAGCACCAACCTCTTTTCGGCTGCCCGTTTTCTTGGTCACTGAAATCGGCAGCCTGTAGTAGGATGGTGGTAGACTTGCCGTTTCCGGGCTGTTTCTTGAGCTCCTGGGATTGGATAACTTTTCGGCTCAAAATGGTGAAGATTTCTCGAACGACAGTCTGAAAGGCTACGGATACATTGGAGGAATCAAAGGCCGAGGTTTCGATGAAGAACAGGCCTTGTGTCTCCGCCAATGACTTGCCTTCTGCTGTTGAAACCTCCCTCGCGTCCTTCAGATCTGATTTGTTTCCAACCAGTATTGTGACCACGTTCATATCCGAGTGAGCTGCACAATTTGGAAGGAAAAAACACAGATGATAAATGCAAAATAAAAAGAAAAACAAATGAAAAATATCAAATAATGGGGAAAATGGATAAAAAATGACCTCTTAGACCAGCTAATAGTGAATGCACAAAGAATGGGGAGAGAGAGAGAGAGAGGAATATATGCCATCCTGAATTTCTAGAATTGATTGAAGCATCGGGTATTCAATAATTTCATGATATGTAAGGTGGTGTTTATCTAGTGTTTCTGTTTCCAGAAAATTTTAAACAGGAACAGGAATCGGGGAACAATTCTGCTCTCCCAGAAATTTGTTCAAAAAAATCTTGGCGCAGAACAGAAATATTTGCATTGTTCCTATAATTCTGTTTCTGTTCCCAATTTTCTTGTTACAGACACACTTGAAAATTAGGGCCTTAAGGCAGTGTTTGTTTGCTGTTTCTGTTCCTAGATTTCTGTGTTTCCTCCCCAATTCCCATATTTCAGTTTCTTTTCCAAGTTTCCTTTGAACAGAGAGAAAGATAAATCTATTTTCCTTGTTCCTAAAATTAGTTCAAAAAATATGGAAACAGAACAGAAGCAGAAATCCAGAAATAGAAACATCAAACAGCATACACCCCACCTCAGACTCCATATACCAAAAGCTTGATGGATATCAAAAATTGACTAAGGTATCTATGTCTCTGCAATAGGCATAAAGGAAACAGGAAACTGAAAATGGGATCACCATCTTTTTCATTGATGGGAAGTGCTCATGATCATATGGGAATACCTATCCATCTTATATCTGGCATATTTAAAAAGAGAGAACAATGGAAAACACAGTCTATATATACATGCGTGTGTGTGAAAAAAAAATAAAGAAACTGGTCATGCTACTTACTGTGGAGCTCGTTCAGCCATCTGCCAATGCTATCGAAGGTCTGCCGTCTACTGATATCATACACAACCAGAGCTCCAACTGCACCCCTATAATATGCAGAAGTGACAGCCCTGAACCGCTCCTGGCCAGCAGTATCCCATATCTGTGCCTTAACTTCCTTACCATTTATTTCCATCTTCTGCGTTTGGAATTCTACTCCTATGGTTGATTTCGAATTTGGATAAAACTCGTTTCGCGCAAATCTAGCAAGCAAGTTTGATTTCCCAACAGCTGAGTCACCAATCAAAACAATTTTGAAAAGGTAATCCTCTGTTTGGTCCTCCTCCGAGTAAAATGCCATTTTTTTACTCTTTTAAAGTGTCTCTTCAAATGCTAGGAAACCATAACTTAGCTGCCTAAGATATTTCAAGCATTCCCTTAACTCAATGTGAGGAAGCAAAATAAAAGAAGACGAGGCTAAAGGCAGAGGAGAGGATAAAGAAACCTAGAAAATGGAGAAGGAATTAGTTGAATGCAACAAGAATGAGAAAAAAAAAAAAACAAAGGTGAATGATAACCTCCCTACTCAACCCACCTCTCCCTGCCACCTCCGCAAATATAGCTAAGTGCTTTCCCTTTGAAAAATTCCAATATTGTCCCTGGCTCCCCCCCCCAAAAAGGCAAAAGGGTACAGCTTTAGAGTCCCTGATAGGCCAAGTAAGCATCAGAATACTTCCGGAGGAGGGCTCATAAGCCATTCATTAAGTGAAACAAATACTCTTGGAAGAAAAGAATATTATGAATATTCCAACTGAAAGCATCGGGCAAGTGTATTGCTTTTTCCTTTTTCATCCTTTTTTTGTATATGTATCTAATAATACATCATCCATACCTTTCAACCCCTAGGGGCCAAACACTTCTACTTCGTTGTTCCAATCCAATCCCCCTATCACCCGGCTCCTGCTCTCTCCTACTTGCTGCAGCACTTCTATGAACAAAACTGCAAATGTTAAAAAACGGAAGGAATTTGTATTATGGGTGGATGGTATACAAAATGGACCATAAATATTGATGTTGTATTGAAAAAAACATACATATATGAAAAATCTTCTCTTCTAGAGCGGGAGAATCAAAAATTTATACCAGCAATAACTTAAGTGTGTAATTGTGCTAAGCACAACTTAGTGCGCTTAACAAATAAACCAGACCATTAGCAACAAATTAACGATAAAAGAACAACTTTACGTAGGAATTTTGCAATCAAGGTTCTGCAATATTCTATCACCTGGTTCACAATAAAACAAACATGTTCTTTGTGAAAAAGGCCGAGTCTCGAATTTCTGTCCATATATTGGCCAAGCGCAAAGTCGACATAAATATTAGGGAAAAATACATTTTAAACCCTCTAGGTATTGACATATTTCTAAATGGTTCCTTTTCGTTTGATCGTTTCATTTTAAACCCTTTATGTATCAACACGTTTTTATTTGGTCCTTCTGTCAAAAAATCTGTCCAAACTAATAGAATGTTGAGGGCAAAATTGACATTTTACATTTTTTTATTTTTCTATTATTTTTTTTTTCTTTTCTTTTTCTTTCCTTGACTTCTCTCTCTCTCCCTTCTCGCTCAATTCTCTCTCTCTCTCTCTCTTGCCGTTTTCACCATGGAAGATGAGCACAAGGTCCTAGATCTAGTCAATGAACTAGTACACCGGTTACTCAATACACCTCATTATCACTCTTCTCACTCTCACACTCGCTCCGATTCACAGAAGCCCCCAATCATGAACCCTAAAATTGATAGCAATAATTTCGTTCCTGCTGCTACTACTGTGATTCACACTCAACATGAACACCAACAGGCACTCAGATACACCATTTGGATTCTGTTGAGTCGAATGAAACCATCGAACGCCACCGACGAAGCTGCCATGGCTGAGTCCATTAAGCGCCAGCTCGCCATCCAAGGTAAGTCCCTCGATGCCCTCACTTTCTCTCTCTATCCTCGACTAGATCCATGGCGTTCATGCAGGTAGCCGCTTCTTTTTCCTCGTAATCCCCACCCAATCGGAGATCCATGGCGTCGATCAACACCCCGTCGCGTGAAAAACCCAAACCCAGTCGACAAAAGAAGCACCGGCGGTGACTCCACAGAATGATTTCACCTCCGGTGACTCCACAAAAGAAGCAAAAGAATCTCTACCACGTTCTTGATCATTCTGAGTTGTCCATGCAAGAAACCAAACCTCTCAGGAATTTTTCGCCAATCTTTCAATTCAAGAAAGACCCAGTTTAGATTCTCGATGCTCTGAAATAGGGCGAGGCAAACCCAATTTGGAAATTGAGTTTTAGCAGGGCGTTGTTCACAAGGTCAAGCCCTACGAGATAATCGCGATGGGTCTGATGGGAAGACTGAATTTGGGGATTCCGGTGAGAATTCTGGGAAACTGTTAAATGGGTCATCTAAGGAAGAAAATGAAAGAAAATTGAACGTAGATAACCCTAGGAATGGGAAGAATTTGAAGGGAAAATATTTAAAGAAGGGCAATAGAAGAAGAAATTACAGGGTTTTCTGATTCCAGGAAAACAGAATTTTCTGGGGAAAAATATGGGAAGTGTACGATATTAGTTTGCAACGAGATGGAAGCTACAAGTTTCAAAGAGAGAACAGACAACGTGGGTACTAGAATGTTTGAGCTTATTGAAATTGAAGCTATGGTGGTTTTGTTGCTTGATTAAAGATCAGATAATAACCCTACTTTGTTCCTAAAACAAGTGCATGTGTATATTCATACAGTGACTTGAATTGTATATTGAATCAGAGTAGTGTAAATTGAACAGACAACTGGGTTAGTTTTTTAGAGAGAGAAAAACTTGATGGATATGTGTTGCCTGATTCAATTAGGGCTCCTAGAGCGACCAAGATTATGATCCGTAAGCTCTGTGAGCTTGGATGGTTGTTTAGGAAAGGTCTTCCATGGCGAAAAACGGCAAGAGAGAGAGAGTTGAGCGGGACAAAGAGAGAGAAGTCAAAGAAAAGAAAAAGAAAAAATAATTAAAAAATATTAAAAAAATAAAAAAATGTAAATGACAATTTTGCCCTCAACATTCTGTTAGTTTGAACGGAATTTTTGACAGAAGGACCAAATAAAAATATACTGATACATAGAGGTTTTAAAATGAAACGCTCAAATGGAGAGGGATCATTTAAAAATGTGTCAATACCTAGAGAGTTTAAAATGTACTTTTCCCTAAATATTAAAAGCAAACTAAAGTCAAAACAACTCGAGGCTCATAAAAAAATATAATGAAACAAAAGAAAATTTGTAGATATGTTAATACACATGACAAATGCAGTTGTGGTGTATCTTTCTGAAGACCAATTAAATTAAGGGTCTTTGCCGTTGACACTGCTTGCCATAGAGATAATTGGTTAAACTTGAAAAAAAAAGGAAAAAAAAAAAGAAAAAAAAAAGAAAACAGAAAACCACTGGACTCCCTGCCTTTTGTCAACAATACAGAGCCCCTTACCAAAAACGAACACAATTAAATTACTAAATCCCTTCTGTACCCTCGTTTTTTGTTGATGAAAAAATAAAAATCAAGAATAATATAATGGCTACTGTGCTGTTATCTATATGCGTACCAAATGTAAACAAATTAACAAAATTAAAAGATACATGTATAAATTATATTAGGAGATTACTATTACCACACAAGTATAATTTGTAACTAAATGTGAAAAAGAAATCCAAATTTAATATTTTTGAATTATGTCATATCGATGGTTGAAAAAATTGTTATTATGTTTGATGCTTTATATTGTTTTTTTTTCTTTTAATTTAAATTTTTTTACTATAATCCAATACAATTTATTTTGACGGCATTAATGAGATACAATAAATAGTCAATTTTTTAATAATATAAAAACTTAGGCATACGGGTCATTTACAAACTCCATCCACTGAAACAGCTCCTTTTGGGTTTTAAAAGCACCTAGTCTGGAACCTTTCAAAGGAGCCAAAAAAACAGAAGCTTGGCTTCTCCTTTTTCAAAGAAGCTGTTTACAAAATAGCAAAACAAGGGGCTTATCCTTTTCAAAAGGAGAACCACCCCTCATAAGAGAGAAAAGGGCGGGGGAGCTAAGCCTTAGAACTGCCACATCTCCACCACCAGAGAACCCAATTTCCCAACATCATCATCTTCAGCCACCAACCTCATCACCAGCCACTACTTCAACCATCATCAGCCACCATCTTCAGCATTTTTAGAGCGTTAATAACGTAACCAACAGCCAAGACGACCATTGACGTCATTTTCAGCCACCACCAACAGAACCACATGCATCCAACACCACCAACTTCAGACAGAGAAAGACAAGAATTAAGAATCATTTTCAACCGCCACAGCCACTGGCTACAGAACCACAGCCATCCACAACCTGCCACTCAAAGCTCTCTCATGCACCACAACCCAGCACCGCCCGACAAACCAAGCCCACCCAATCAAACCCATCTCCTCCCCCCCCCCCCCCCCCCCCCCACAGCCATCCACAACCTGCCACTCAAAGCTCTCTCATGCACCACAACCCAGCACCGCCCGACAAACCAAGCCCACCCAATCAAACCCATCTCCTCCCCCCCCCCCCCCCCTCAACAACAAAAAAAAACAAAAACACACACACACACACACACAACACAAACAAACATACCTTTTGGTGATCTGGGTTCACTTTTGAACCCAAAATTATCAGATCAAAGGCAAATAGGATTATGTTTTGGGCCTAATCATTCAGATAATAGGGGATTTGGGGTTTAGGATTCGAGTTTTGAACCCCCTGCTTTCTTACCGAAATGAGAGAGAGAGAGAGAGAGAGGAGAGTCAACTTACTATCGGGATAGTATGACGCTATGGTTTGGTCGAAAGATTTAGTTTGAGATGCTAATATGCAGATATAGAAAGGCTGAAGGTCTAAAATAAATGGTATTAGCAGTTGGACAAAAGTAGATGAAGGTAAATCCATTGTGCCTTTCCCCACTGACCGTAGTGGCGCATCTGGTGAAGGCAACAACAGATTTGTGGAGGGATAATGATCGCTGAGCATCTCATCCAACACACTGGTGGGTGGTCAGGCTGTGGTCTCATGGTGGTGGTGCAAAAGAATTTAAGAAGGATAAAAGGAGAAAAAAAAAGATTGGAAGAACAAAGAGAAGGAAACAACATAGAAAAATGAAAAGCTTAAAAACAATAAAAGAAATAGGGAAGGGCCAACTATGTCTTGTGATATTCTAATGGAAGGACAAGTTTGTCTAGAGATATTAATTTTTGTTGACACCAACACTTTTTTGTATCTTAGGGAGTTACCGTTGTGCTTCGATTTATTACGATAGGGGGACCAATGAGAATTTAACAAAAGGCCAGGGGTTAGAGTTGTTTCTTCTCAATGAAATGGGTGTCATTGGCAGACACTCCTTAAATTAAATAGAAAATTTAACAGGACAACACTGGGACTAGTGATCTTACATGGATCACAATGTTGGGCTATAAAGTAGCAGTTTTACACTGAGAATATTAATGCGCATGAGTTGTAGTACAAGAAAAATAAAATAATTAACAAATAAAAACAAGAGATTGAGTATCAGAAGCGAAAACTCCTGTTTCTCCTCCCACCCAACCCCACCTCAACCTCTTTCTAGTCAAATCGAAACATATTCAAGGACAGCAGTATTCTCTATGTGCATCTATCGATCTGGATGATGCATCATACCTTAAACCATCAGGTGACATGCCGCTCCTCTCAAGTTTTGACGTTCAAGCAATAATCCAATAACAGTGAATTCAATGCTGCAATTACATCAGGTTACATCCTATAACAACGTATACGGAAGCAATGAACAGTCATTATAGACTGACCACACTCGGTAAGCCACTCAGCATGGATATGCAAGTGCGCCAATATGCTTAAGAAACAGAAATCATCAAAGGAAAAAAAGGCCCATACATATAACACAAACGTGAAACACAATACAGAATAATGATAGTTCCTAAGCCTTACAAAGATTTAACATGTCCCAATTGAAACTAATATTGTCAACTCAGACCCATTTGGTCAACTAAGTAAACAGCAAGTAAACATAAACAAGATTAAATTTTAGTTTTTCATTTTACTCACGTTAACGTTAAATGATTCAAATGAAAAAGGCTTTAATATGCCATACCCCAAAAATGCCACAAATATCCTGTTCTATTTTAAGATTTTGTCAACGTTTTTTCTTTCAGTTAATAAAATGGCTAATCTACTTTATGTTTCCCGTTGAATCGTCGATCTCAGTGTTTACAACGGGAGACATTTTGCTTTAACCGCTAAATAAGCTACTCATGTCCACTGTTTTTCCTCCAACGAATAAGGCGAACGACGAAGCAGCAAATTTTCAGATTGACAATGACATTTGGTAAACATTAGAAACAGAAGTACAGATTGCGTTGAATTCGACAAACAGATAATGTTGAATTCGACAAACAGATAATTTTTCAACGGCTATGAACAGTAAACCAATCATATTTTTGTAAATAAGGCGCGATTTATAAGAACACATTGAAAGATTAGATTCAAAACATACCTGACTTCTAATTGCTATTCACCAAACAATTTTGCAAGCAATTCTTCTAGGAAAAAAAAATGATAATTTCTGAAATTCCTTTGGAATTGAGCTTCAACTGAGCCCTAATCCTCAAAGCAACAGCGACGAATTTCTTCAACGAGCAGTTTCTCGTCCTCTTCCGATGGTATTGGGTTCTCCAACCATGACTTTTGTCTCTATTCTTCAACAATGGTCCAGCCTTCTTCTCCCCTAGCGGGCATAGACTGTGCTCGCAATAAATGGGTTTTGCCTGGTATTACTAGAATATGCCAGCTGTTTGTATTTGCAATCGCCCCTAGAAAAAATTAACTGTCATTAATCGCTTTCTCAATTAGGGTACGTTTGATTTGGGTGTTAAAATGATGGGGGATAAAAATAAGATTAAAAATTTGAATTTTTTTATTTTATTTTAGTATAGATGGAAAATGAGAGAAAAATGCATTTTTTTGAAAAATTTATTATATAGTCTTTATAAGATATACAAATAAAAAAATAGATCCCCAATCATCATAATAAAAAATTTAGTTCTCAAATATTTTTAGAAAATAGTTATTCGTTATTTGACCATCTTTGCGACTTTACAAAATATAAGAAGAGGTGATCATTCATGTTTTTATTTTAATATTTTAAATTAATACATGTCTATGGATTGATTTTTTGCTACTTTGAATGTTTACGATTTTAACCATATTTCACCAAAACACACCGATATAAATATTCACAAAACACATCAATGTGCATTTTTACCAAAACACACCGAAAATACATAATATGAATATTTACAAACAACAAAAACAAAATCAACAAAAAACCACTCCCGTGAATAAACAAAAATTTCACAAAATCAACAAAAAATTTACATGTGCATTCACAAATCTGAACATTTATCAAAACACACCGATATGAATATTCACACCGATCTGTATTTTCACCAAAACATAATATGAATATTCATAGACCAAAAACAGACGTAACGAAAAATCATTCACACACACAGAGAGAGAGAGAGAACGGGGTGGACAAATGGGGGATGGACATTAGCGAATGACGGTTGACGAACACGGTGGACGACCAGCGGTGGACTAACGTTGACGAACAGATCTAGACGACTGGCAGTGGAGGACGAACCGATCTGCAAATTCAATTTCCACTAACAAACTAGTTAGCAATGGCATTCACCACCGCCGATTTTCGTCGTCGTCTATGGATACCAATATTCACTGACGGTGGTTTTGAATGGCTGAATAGATCTGGAGAAGATGGAGAAGGGAGTGGCTGAACGGATCTGAAAGCACGAGCACAACGGTGATGTAAGCAGATGGCAGCGATGAGAGAGGCTTGCAAGCACGGCGGCGATAGGGAAGGCTTGCGGCTGTGAAAAATGGAATGGGAATTAGGCGGCTGTGAAAATGAAATAAGAAAGGTGAACAATAGGAAATTAGGGTTAAGGGTTATTATAATTATATAGGGATATAATTGTCCATTCTTTATTTTTTTAACTGCCAAAAGGATTAAAAACTAAGATAGTTCTACAAAAGGTTTAAAAAACAACATTTTTCTTAAAAAGGCCATGAGGAAAGAGAAAGCTGAAAATGGTGTAAACAATAAAAAATCTTTTTTTTTACACAATTTTGGGAGGAAAATGAAGGTAAGTGAATGAGAATGAGTAAAATTACAATTATATCCTTGATATTTAATTTATTTTTGTAATATATGAGGGTAAATAGTAAATTATATTAAAGTGAATTATTTTTCCTCATTTCACTTTTATTTTCTAACAAAACAACATTAGGAGAAATAATTTTCCTTTATAATGGATAAAAAATATTATTCTCTTATTTTTCTGTTCCATCCTTCCATCCAAATGTACCCTTAAGGAAAAACAAAGAGAGAAAATCACCCTCGATGTAAATTTTAGTAAAATTTGTAATCATTTAAAAATTTACACGGATGTTTTCTTTATTTTCCTTTTCAACATAAGAAGGACATTTGTAAAGGGAAGATTTATTATTATTATTATTATTATTATTATTATTATTATTTAACTAGAGTTCAATCTTCTTGGAGAGAGCTCCACAAGTAAAATTTTGAACGCACTAGGCTGATGTGAAAGAGTAGAGGTGTGCAACGGGCAGGTTTAGTTAGATTAGGGTTAACCCATGGGTCAAACCGAGAGGGTTTAGGTTGAAGAATATATCCCCATCGGTCATCCAATAGTGTCGGTTTGCCGACCAAAACTAGATTGGTTTGGTAGGGTGAACTTCGGTATATAAATGAGAAAATAAACCCCCAACTACCATAACAAATTTTTAATCCCCAAAGTATTTTAGAAAACATTAATTCGTTCTTTGACTATCTTTTTTTCATTATTTATATACAATGTCATTCTGCAAAATATAAGAAAACGTGGCCATTCAAGTTTTGATTTTAACATTTTAAATTAATACATGTTCATGAGTTGATTTTTGCTACTCTGAATGTTCACAATTTTAACCATATTTTCACCAAAACACACCCGATATAAATATTTACAAAACACACCAATGTGCATTTTCACCAAAACAATAAAAACATACTGAAAATACATAATATGAATATCTACAAAGAACAAAAACAAAATCAACAAAAAGTCACTCCCGTGAATAAACAAAAATTCCACAAAATTAACAAAAACATTACGTGAGCATTCACAAATATGAATATTAACATAAAAATAATCAACAAAAAAAATTATATAAACATTCATAACTGTTGGTGTATAAAATTAGTCAACACCTTAAGTATGGTCCGGTTAGGTGACAGATGTCCTTTTGCTGAGGTAGAGTCGATGGCTGAAAATTCTTCACGTGAGCTGTACTGGGTTCTGGGAGGACTGACCTGTTGTGCCCAGAGTCTTACTCCTCAGGGAATGGAACCTACAGAAGGCTCAGACTGGGATTTATACCGATAAAGTTCTCTGGTGCGAGAATAAGAACTTGGAGAAAAAAGGTATAAAAATGCATCAAGTAAGCAAGTGAAGTCAATGCATGCACGTAATAAATAAAGCGTATCTCGAGCTTGTATAACCCCTGATATATATAGGCGTCGGAGATAATTAATCAGGCCTAAACACGGTTAATTAAGTGAAACCATGTGTTTAGCCAATAATTCAGGGCACTTAGGAGATAATTGCTGGGCTTGGGCTTTCAAGCTCATCTGGAAAAGCCCACGGGTCTCTGTTAGGCCTATGGAGGAGAGCAAAGATCTGTGGAATCCTGGAAGAGAAATAAACTAAAAAGGTGAGCCAGTTGGGGTGAACGGTTGAGTCTCTAAAGTTGGTTGAGTCTCTAAAGTTGGTTGTCTAGGGCACAGTACAGAGCTTAGGGAGATACGTCCCTGTGGGACACCTTGCTTCTCTTTAGGTACAAAGGAGATTCTAGGGAGGAATCGTGGTCGGCGTACGTTCCAGCGTAGAGATGTGGATTTCAGAATGCGTCCATGTTAATACGAAGATGAGCACGTGGTGGGTCCCAAGTGTTGACTCAGTGGTGCCTGAAAATATCCTCATAAGTTGTCCCTAGCCCTGTGTAGCGAGGGAAGCAAGACGGGTAGGGATATTAATTTCTGGCTGGAACGGGCATCTTGGAGATTTCGAAGGGTGAGAAACACCTCTGATCGACATTTTTCCAAGAGTTAACTTCTTCTGGGGAGTGAATTTGGAATAGGCCCCCAAACAGCCGGGGTCCGGGGTAGGGTAACACGGCAGGGTGACCCCAAATTTCTTCGATTTTTTGGGCGACACTTCTTTAACAGTTAATTTTTTCTGAGAAGCTAATTTGAAATAGGCCCCATACGGCCGGGGGCTGGGGTCAGGTAGCATGGCAAGATGACCCCAAATTTCTTTGATTTTTGGGATGATATTTTTCTCGCAGTTGACTTTTTCTTAGGAGCGAATTTGAAATAGGCCTCCATACAGCCGGGGTTTGGGGTTAGGTAGCGACTCCGAATTTCTTCGATTTTCAGGACGACACTTTTCCTACTGTTAATTTTTTTGATGAGCTAATTTGAAATAGGCCTCCGTACGGTCGGAGTCCAAGGTCAGGTAGCATGGTAGGGCGACCCTGAATTTCTTCGATTTTCAGGCCCCACCCGTTTATCGTGAATAAATCCTGAGCATGGACTGGCCTTCAACGTGGAGAAAATAGGAGTGTGCCCCAGGGGGTGCGTGCCGCAAACGGAGAGAAGGTGAGACAGGCACGCCTGGCTGGCCCTTATGGGCAGCCAGAAGTTGGCCGGCAAGAGGCGCGTCAGCAGCCTCATTCAAACGTATTCAAGTTTTTTGGGCGTTCTCTCTAAGAAATTTCTCTGCACGGTATTCTTTCTTTTATTTTGAAATGTTTTCTCCTAGTTTCGAATATTTTTCTTCTTTTGGGAGTGGCTCAAGGAGCAGTTCAGGCTTTAGTGTATCGGAGCAAGTCCCCTGCTCCTAGGGATGCCAGACGGCGCACGGGCACTCCAAGCCCTCCATATTCTTCTCCGATGTTTTGGACACCATTGCCTAGGGGAAGACCCTCCCTGGCCGAATTGGTGTCTGTGGTCGGTTACCTTGACGGGGACAGAAGAGAAGGTTTTTCACGGGAGCCCGTCTTCGCAGCCATTCCGGAGGAGGAGGATTATGTAACAAAGATGGCTCTTCGGGTGATGCCCTTGGTACCGTGGCCCGTTTGCAGTTCGGGACCCGAGATTCTACTCTCTGCTATTCCCGTTCCGAAGTCCACTTTGGGATCTTCAGTCCAATGTAATGAAGAAGGATTTGATGAAAGCTCGTAGCCTATTCACATTCCCGGGTTCTATCATGACGAGGATCCTTAATGCTAACTAGAAGGCATACTAGCTATCCCCGGGCTTCATTACGGTATTTCTTCACTAGCTAGAAGTCGGACTACACTTTCTCATTTACCTTTGTGTCCGAGTGGTCTGTAAAGAACTTGGTTTGTGTCCGTGATAGGTGTGATCTACCTACGTATTTCCAAACTGGTTTTGTTAGTGTTAGAGTAGTTTTATAGTTATTTTTATATGTTTTAATATGTTTTTATTCTTTTTTGTATTAAAACAGGTGCGTGGGGTGAAAAAGTATGAAATCAGAGCATAAACGATTAATTCGTATCGAGAACGGTCAGAGAACGATGGAAAAATGAGTAAGGAGGCAAAAATCTGAAGGAAGCCCATCGCGTAGGCGTCTACACCACTGCCTAGGCGGTGAAGAAGTAGAGAAAAAACCAATTCAAGCTGACAGCCCACCGCCTAGGTGGTGAACTCTACCGCCTAGGTGGAAATCCCACGGCCTAGGCGGTGAATCCTACTTGCCTAGGCGAAAATCTAGCAGAAGGTTTTTCATAGCTACCGCCTTTTCCACCGCTGTGGAAAACCTTAACCGACATACTCCCATCACCTAGGTGGTGGTCTTTACACAGTTAGATATTTTGTGAGATATTTTTTGGCCTATTTATACCATTCTCTTCTCCTTTCTTCGAAGATCTTCAGCCCCTAAGGCCTTAGGCCATATTTTAGGGTTAGGTTTAGAGATTTTTGAGGGAGAACTCTCAACCTGAGGTAGAAGATGAATGAGGAAGCGATCGATCAACGGTTTTAGCGGCAAATCTTCGGATATCAGCTAAGTTGCTCATTTTTTCTATTTGTTTTCTTCATTTTGGTAGTTGTTGAGCATGTTTACGGCATTTTACTTTATATACGTGGTTATGGCCATTGGCTAAATATAGGTTGTTTAGGGATTATTAATATAATTTATGAATACGTTGTTTAATTTAGTTTGTGTTATTGTTTGCGGATGTTCTTCGTTATGTTGATTGTGTATGCCGTATTATTTGTTTATCATGTCATTAGAATTATGTTATGAGAATATGGGGTTTGACAAATCCCGTATTCGAACTAGAATAAACAAACACCACAATCCTATAACCCGGTGGGGGTTTGGATTGTGGACAATCTATGACATTGGGGCAAGACTCACGTGACCTAGGGTCGTTAAGACGTTGAGGGGGATTTCTTCATTGATTCTAAGTCACGTATTCTCTCGTCTTACACTTAGGAGAGGTGGCGAGTGAGTTTTAGAACTGAGATTGTTGATAGGGTAAATGCAATGCACGATCCAATGACCCGGTCGAGAGTTGGATTGTGTGCAATCAATGATGTTGAGGTGAGATTCACGCAACCTAGGATATTTAAGACATTGAGGGGACTTCTTCATTGATTCGAAATCACGTATTCCCTCGTCTTACACTCGGGAGAGGTGGCGATGGAGTTTTAGAACTGAGATTGTTGATAGGGTAAACACAACGCATGAAATCAATGATGTTGGGGCGAGACTCACGTGACCTAGAGTCGTTAAGACATTGAGGGAGACTTCTTCATTGACATGAAGTCACGTTATATCCCTCGTCTTACACTCGGGAGAGGTGGCGAGAGAGTTTACGAACTGAGGTTTTGTGTGCAATCAATGAGGTTGGGGCAAGACTCACCTAACCTAGGGTCGTTAAGACGTTGAGGGGGACTTCTTCGTTGACATGAAGTTGCGTTATATCCCCCATCTTACACTCAGGAAAGGTGGCTGAGGAGTTTTAGATACCAAGATTGTTGAATAGGTCGAATACCATTATTGTAGACTAAACGAAATCAAACGCGTTTAAGTAAATAGAGTTAATCCCTAAATAATCCATCCCATAACTATCTCGTATTAGTCATTAGTATAGTTAAAGTAGTATTTTAGTATTAGTATTTAATTTTATATTCCATTTTTATCGCTTAGATAAAGTTGGGTTATGCCAATCGCGGTACTCGATAGTAATCTCAACCAATCCTTGTGGATACGATACCCGACCGAAAGGTCCATTATACTAAAACTTGATCCATACGCTTGTGGTAAAAGTGACAGCGCTTAAATGAGCGGCCACCAGTCCGTCATAGCTGGCTCCGGGTAGCATGAAGATAGTGATAGCGGCCTATATTATCTTCAAGGCGGAGGGGATTAAGCCAAGCCTGGAACTTTTTTGTGCTATTTTCTCTGCCAAGCCTTTGCTGTCAGGTACTGGGTGGTGCTATGTGTCATCTGGGTTAGTGTTTCTAATTGACACAGATGCTGGTACGCAAAAGTGGAAATCGAGGTTCTTTTACTTTGGTGGTGACGGCTGGGAGTTTGGCCCTGAAAAAAAGGATTACTAATTCTTGTTTAGATACACTAGGGACATATCGGTAAGGAAATCTTGGAGATGGTTGAGAACGGTACTCTAGTTATTGAGACTAACTAGGTTCCTGTCCCGTTTTTGTAGATAGTGAGAAATAGGGCAAGAGGTTGCATAGGGCACAGGAGCTCTATCCCGAAATCTCCGTGCTGAGAGAGAAGATCTTAAGGACACCCTTCAACTAGCTAAAAGAGTTGTTGAGCTCGACTCTATACAACATTCACTTCTACCGAGCCCCATCTCTACCCTCTACTGAGCTTCTGTCAAGGCTTGATAATAGTAAGAATTTTTTCTGATCGTCCATTTTTTATGTTTTACGTTCGATATTTTGAATCGTGATTTCCTGATAGGCATGGACGACGTTGCTTTGTTGAGGAAGGTTGCTTTCAAGAGGAAGGTTGGGGCCACGGAGAGCTCCACTATTGAGCAAGGATAGGCTTTTCAAGGTGGTGCCCTACCTTTTCAGCCTTTGACTCACACTAGGGTGAAGACCAGAGAGTTCGATCCTAGCGCACAGGGGCCGGATACCATGGTGACTCCACAAGAGAGGGGCAAGTGCGTTATTGGGGAGCTAACTAAGCAAGGCATACAAAATAACAAATGTCCTTCTAAGCTAAAACTGGCCGCACCTATCCCTGTGGATCCTCATCTTGATTTCTGTAGAGTCAAGAATACTAGTGTGGAGATCAACACTTTCTTGTTGGACAACCCAACGCTAGCATTGGGGTTCCTGGGTTGAGTGACCCATCTGACTCACATGAAAAAGATTAGGAGCATTACCCTTGAGCGGCTCATTGAGGATGTCTACAAAAACCTGACGGAGGTAAGTACTTTATTCTTTCTTAGCACTTAGATTCTTTGCAAACCTTTTTTGGGTTTCTCGAACCTGTTCTTGTCTACCCAACTTGTTTCTCCTGACAGGCTGCCATTTGGTATCACTGGCTGATAGACCAACTCTTTTCTGAGGGCGGACTCCTTATTGAGCTGAACTCCCATCGAGCCTCCCTCAAGAAGAGTGGCGAGGTGGAGGCTAGACTTTGCACCAATATGTTCGCTCTTCGGACAGAGAATCTTGGACTCTGTGCTGATCGATAGAATTTTTGGTCAAAGATTGATAAACTCAAGACCAAGTTAGCCTCCAATAAGTAGCATGTGAAAGACCAAGAACAGAAGTCTCGGGCCACCGTTACCCGGGCCAGGGAGAAGGGTAGGTTAGAGTCAGTGGAGTAATGAAAGGAGGGTCTCGAGTATCAGGAGCTTCATGAGAAGATGGCTAACGACTTCCTGGAAGTTGGGAACAAGGCCACAATAAAGGCCATCCACCGCTTGTACCCTGACTTCCCCCTATCCATGTGGATCTGGAGTTCTTAAAGCCGGAGGATGGTACCGAGCACAAAGGCGCTTGGCAGAGCGATGCTGAGGGGGACGACGCTGATGAGGTGGCCCCTGAAGAGGGTGAGCTCAACATTTTTTATCCCTTCCCGAACACCCTTTATTTTGAGGGTAGGGAGGACTGAGCTTTGGGCCGTCGCTTCCTTAACACTTGGGATTTTGTAGACCTTTACTTATTCTTTTTGTCAGCTTTTCCTGGGTGGACGACCCTTATATATATATATATATATATATATATATATATATATATATATATAATGGGCTAATGACTTTCTCTTGTATATATGAATGTAAATTATTTTTTGTGTACTTCTGCGAGTCTGTCCCTTTTTCCTGATGTTTTTGCCAAGTTATTTTTTGCTCACTCATTATTATTTTTAGAGTTGTAAAATTTTGAAAAGTTAAGGAAAAAAAACTTCTCGTTTTCGCCCACGGCCATGGACCACTAGTCCTCTTCATTCAGGACACGAGTTGATTGTGAAGAAATCGTGTTGCGGACTTAGGAAGAGGGTTTCCTAGGGTGCCTAGTCTTCTCGGTCAGCAGGGGCTCAACGTGGTGGTTGGTCTTCCGTGGTCGGTCATTGGTGAGTTCTCTATAGTTGGGTTCATTCCTGAACCTTTTCAGGTTATCTCAATTTAGTCAATGTAGGGGTACATTCCCCTTTAAAATGTCAGACTTACAATCGACTGGTTGGGAGGGGTACTTAACTGCAGGTCCTTAGACTTGATCAATGCCTTGCCTTTGGTGAATGACCTTGGTATTTTTCCAGGTATGGACTATTGATCTTTGGAGAGGGTCTGGTTGTCACTCTCGACGCTAAGCGCCAGGATAAGACTTGTGGAGAGTCCTCTACGATGCTGAGTGTTGGGAGGCCATTTTTTGGAGATTAATCTGCGACTTTGAGTGTCGAGATGCCGTTATGGAGAATCACCTACTACCGTAAGGGTCGGGATACTATTCACTTGGAGGGAGCACAAGGCGCATTGCACAGAACACTTTTTTTTTTTTTTTGATAAGCAAAAACCTTTACACTTTTTATAAACTATAAGTTTTTTACAAAGGTGGATCTCCCCTACAGAAGTAGCGCTTTAGATGGTTAGCGTTCCACGGGTGCCTGAGCGACACACCTTCCTCCATTTCAAGATCGTAGGTGCTCGGGCGTGTGATCCCGGTGACTCTGTACAGCCCTTCCTAGGTAGGAGCTAACTTTCTGGTGCCTTGTTCTTTGGTGGATAAAGTAACCTTTTTGAGAACAAGGTCACCGATGTCAAATGAGAGAGGGCAGACTCGTCAATCGTAGTATCTCGCTTCCTTCTGCTGGTACGCAGCTTGCCAAACCTACGCTTGTTTATCTCATTCTTCGAGGAGGTCAAGGTTCAACGATTGCGCCACATCATTCCTGACTTGATCAAAGGCCTCAGCAGTTCTGAGAGTCTGCACGCTTATTTTTGCAGGGATGATAATCTCGGAGCCAAAGGTAATCGCAAAAGGTGTTTATTCTGTAGGAGTTCTTGGAGTGGTGTGGTACTCCCAACGGACAGGGTAGACATCTTCTACCCACCATCCTTTTGACTTGTCAAGTCCTATTGTAATACTCAGGAAATTTATATTTGTGAAAATATTATTTCACATAAGTTTAATATTTTTGAGTTGTTTGTATATTATGAAAAATTATAAAACATTTATCTATTACTTACTATTGTAGAATTGATTCGATAAATTAACAGATTATAACTATTGTCATCGTTGTCGTCGTATTTTAAAAATTCTCCGGTGTACAATTACATTTATAGTTGAATTTGAAATAATTGTATTGATTATTTACTGTTAAAGTCGACTTGAAAATTCGATAATTATAGAGTTCATAAAATTTGTCAGATTTTTATGAAATAAAATATTGGTCGTTCAGTTTTAGTATTAATTCTCTTCGAGAGAAACCACGTGGCGGCCTTGGGAACCAGATCGTTACACTTGTTTTCAACCCATACAAGATAGTTTTGTTCGTGACCTCCACCTAGCCATTTGATTGAGGATAGCCGGGGGAGGCGAAGTTTGTCTTGATCTCTAGCTCTGCATAGAAGGTGATGAAGAGGGAATTGTCAAACTGGTTGCCAATATCGGACACAATTGCTCTTGGACCCCAAAACGGCACACTATGCCCTGTTATACAAAGTCGCAAATTTTTTCCTTGGTGATTTGGGCCAGAGGCTCAGTCTTGACACATTTTATGAAATAGTCAACGACGATAACCAGGGACTTCTTTTACCCGATCCTTTGGGGGAAGGGTCTGAGCAGGTTAATGCCTTACTAGGTAAAGGTCCACAAACTAGTCATTGGAACCAACACGGTTGGAGGAGCATAAGGGTGTGGGGGAAAATCTCTGACACCTAACGCATTTTTTGATGAATTCCAAGGCATCCTCATGCATTTTGGGCCAGAAATATCCATAGTAGAGTAGCTTGCCGGTGAGGGACCTGCCCCCTGAGTGGTTGTTGCACAATCCTTCGTGAGTTTCGCTCAAGACATATTTGGCTTCTTTTGGACCGATACACATGGAATAGAGGCTTAAGAATGACCTCCGATACAGAATTTCGTCAATGAGAGTGTACTTTGCTGCCTAGTAGCATATTCTCTTAGCGTCCGCTTGGTCCCTTGGGAAGGTGCCTCGCTTCAGGTAATGTTTGATTGGGTCAATCTAAGTTGGCTGATTAGTGAGTTCACAGATGGTGGCCACTAGATCCGAGGCTGCAATGCTCGGAGTATCAAGGTACTCTATAGGAATGCTTCTATTCTGAGTCCACTCCACCTCCAAGGCAGGATTCACCAAGCGTCAATGGCATGTTCTCTTCCCGCGGAATTTGTGATACTTGGATTTTTTTTTAAAATTGTCATAAGTGCCCTCACCCTCTGCAAGTATGCCGACATACTTGAATTTTTCACCATGTAGTTGCCGCTCACCTAGTTAACCACGAGTTGTGTGTTGCAGAAGATCAAAAGAGCTTTATTAAACTCCCTTACTAAGCGGAGACCAGTGAGCAAAGCTTTATATTCAACTTCATTGTTCGTAGCCCTGAATCCAAGTTGGAGAGCGTATTCCACAACTTCCTTATCTGGGGCTACTAGAATTATCCCTGCCCCACAGTGGCTCACATTAGACGATCCATCTATGTGAAACTACCACGCTGTCGGGCCGACGTTACAAGGGTTGAGGGAAGTCCCCGAGTCTCTCGGGGGCAGAAGTTCCTAACGATTTACTTCTGTATCCTGCTTTTCCAAGAAGGTGAGTTTTGTGATAAAATTAATGAGGACATGGTCTTTGATATACGTTGTTAGTCTATATTCAATATGAAACTGTCCCAGCTCAAAGCTATACTTAATCAGCCTTCCCGAGACATCAAGAGAGTACAGGATCTACTTTAGGGGTTGGTTGATCAGAACTACATTGTGTGTGCCTGAAAATATTGTTGGAGTTTTCTAGAGGTGATTAGTAGGGCATAGGCCAACTTTTCGAATTTTGAGTACTTGGTCTCAGCATCCAGGAAGACCCTGCTGGAGTAGTACACTGGGTTCTAAACACCATTTTCCACCCTCAGTAGGGTAGCGCTCATTGCGATTGAGAAAGTGAAAATGTATAAGAACAACTATTCCCCCCTTGGTGGTGCTGAGTAGGGGAGCTGAGAAGAGGTAATATTTTAGATCACAAAAATGCAGCTTCATACTTACTTATCCAGGTGAAGTCTTTTTTCCAAAGAAGTACCTCCAAAAAGGGCAAACACTGCTCTGAAGACTTAGAGATGAACTGGTTCAAGGATGCAAGCCTACCGGTCAGCATTTGGATCTTCTTCTTTGAGTGGGGCGGGGACATATCGAGTATGGAGGTGATATAGTTAAGGTTGGCATAAATTCTACACTGAGAGACCATATACCCAAGAAACTTCCCAGAAGCGATGCCGAAGATGCACTTGGTGGGTTTGAGCTTCATCTGGTAGGTTCTTAGCATGTCAAAACATTTATGGAGGTGTTCCAAGTGATCGGGAGCTCGCGATCTTTTCACTAGCACATCATCAATGTAAATTTCCATGGTTTTACCAATTTCCTCCTTGAACATTTTGTTTACTAACCTCTAGTAGGTGGCTCTGACGTTGCGCAAGCCAAAGGTCATTACCTTGTAGCAATATGTTCCTCTGTCTGTGATGAAGGATGTCTTGCTCTTGTCAAGGGATAATAGGGGGATCTGGTTGTAGTCAGCATAATTGTCTAGAAAGCTAAAGAGCTTGTGACCTGTTGTGGCAATGATAATTGGATCAATCCTCGGCAAAAGAATGAAGTCTTTGGGGTAGGCCTTGTTGAGGTTCTTAAAGTCAATGTAGAGTTTCCACTTGCCTTTGGCTTTTGGGGCGAGCATGAAATTAGACAACTAGTTTGAAAATGTCACATCTTCCACAATGCTAGACTTGATCAATTTCTATATTTCTTCCTCGATGATTTTCTGGCTTTCAAGGTGGAACTTCATCCTCTTACTTGGTGTTATCAATTAGCATCAGGACTTTTTCAACATCTAGGATCATGAGCTTAAGAATTGCTAGCTCAGACCCTTGTGGCCAAGGCCCCACCGCTGGTTGGTATTTCTTTTGTTCCAATGCCCTCTAGGTACAAGATCGTGATGCCTCCTGGTCATCTCTGACCTCTCCAATCCTCTGATTAGTGAGGAATTTCATGACTTGATGGTACAGAGAACAAGCGGCCTTGTGGTGAGACAATCGGTCGTCCTATGATAGCGTTATAGGGCGATGGTCTGTCCACAATTAAGAACTTGGTCCATACCATCTCAAACCTTGGACTTGTCCCAATCGTGATGGGCAGAGAGACCCATCTGAAGGAGTTGACCACCTCTCTCCCAAAACCCACTAGGGGAGACATGGTGGGTTGCAGAGCGCCATCATCTGTCTTTAGTTTGTCGAAGGCCCATTTAAAGATGACGTCAGCTAAACTCCATCCATCAATTAGTATGCGCCCCACCTTGAAATGATTGACTAGGGAAGTGATGACTAAGGTATTATCGTGGGACATATGCACTCCCCAGAGGTCGGCCTCGCTGAAGGAGATAACATTGTGTGAGGCAACGTCAACCACGCTGACCTCGTATATGTCCTCGTTTAAAAATTTAAAAAAATTAATGCCTAAATTAAAATCAAGTTATTTACTCACAATATCAACAATAATCTAAAAACTGATCTCCAGTAACGGCGTTAAAAACTTGGTAGCGGAATATTACGTCGCTACTTTCACCGCAAGTGTACGGGTCAAGTTTTATAGAATAGGGAAGAGTAAGAGTTGTTGTATCCATAGGGATTGGATTAAATTGTTACTAAGTATTGCGATTATTATAACCAAACTTTATTTGGGCGATAAAAATTAGGTTTTTGTTTTTATAATATACTAAACTAAGTTAATTAAACTAATTAAACTAATATACTATAATTCAGGTTTAAGGGAGTAAATTGTTTAGGGATTAACTTTGTTCATTTAAATGCGTTTAATTCAATTTAGTTTACATTGACGACATTCACATTATCCGACAATCTAGGTATCTAAATCTCACTCACTACATTTTCCGAGTGTAAAGTGAATGAATATGTGACTTTGCATCAATGTCGAAGTCCTCTTGAGCGTCTATATGACACTTGATCACATGAGTCTCACTCCAACCTCACGGATTGCATATTTTCTAACGCCTTCCCCGGTTATTAGATCGTCACGTTGTGTTTAAACCCTAATCCGAATCTGGGGTTACCTCTCCTGAGTGTCAAACCCCGTATTCTCAAACCAACCACAATACCAATACAAGTATACTATGGAAGTAATAAAACGGCAGACACAATCAGATAAACATGAACAACCATTAACGAAACATTGATTTATTCAGACAACGTTTTCATACACGAATCGCTCCCTAGACAATATATGTTTAGTTTCTCATGGCCATGACCACATATACAATAATATACAAGTTAAACATATACAAAACTATCAACATAAACTAAGAAATAAATAGAGAAACAAGGAGACTAGCTGTTATTCGAATAATCGATGCTAAAACCGGTCCGAGAATGTTTTTTCTTCTTGGATTTGTGATATTCTCTTGGTTGATAGGGTTTTGGAGCTCCTAAAAACCTCCCAAAAATGTGCTCTTGTGTTTGGGGAAGGAGAAGATATATTACGAGATAAAAAATATCAAGAAAATATCCCAAAATATCTATTCCAGCTGGTGTCGGGCAGCTGCAGCGGTGAGAAGTTAATAGGCATTCTGTAGGATAACCGTTGCAGTGGTGGGAAGTACCACTACAGCGGTGAGAAGCACCACTGCAGCGGTCAGGTTCACCATTGCAGCAATGGGGAATTCAGAAACTTTCTATATTTTGACCGTTGCAGCGGTGGTTTTCACCGCTGCAGCAGTAGATACAGGCTCTGAACTTTGATCTTTTTGGTTTTTTCTCCACCGTTCTTCCACCGACTTGCTCGATTATCACCCGTTTTCATCACTTTTCATCCCAAACACCTGATTTATAACAAAACAAATAAAAACATATTAAAACATATTAAAATGCTATAAAAATACTCGAAAACTACCAAAACTGGCTTGGAAATAAATAGATAAATTACACCTATCACTTTTCGTTTGGTCCTTTGCTCATACCTCTTCCTGGAGGATGATGTTTATTCTCTGAAGCCAAATCCACCGTGGATGATGTTGATCTCGCCATCCATGCGTTGTTGATTATCCCCGTTCCCTGCCTTTCAGGGCTGTGAACGGGTGCGATTTTCCTATCTCCTTTGGGCTTCAGGCTCTACAGGTGATTCTTTCTTGGTAGGGCGCTCTTGATTCTCTCTTTGGACATAATTCCCAAGATATCCTCTTCGAATGAGAGCTTTGATTTCCTGCCTTAGCTGGAAGCAATCTTTAGTAGAATGCCCCCGATCCCCCCGTGGAACTTACAGTACTTGGTCATTTCCATTTAAGACGGCTTTCCTCTTAGGGGTGGCAGATGAAAAAATAAGCCACGCCCTGAATTCTCTACCAAGATGGCGGTCACTGAGGTCTTCAATGGTGTGAACCTTTGCTGGTAACGTCCTGGCGGAGGAAGTGGTCTCCTTTCCCCGGGCTAGGGTCCCAATTTTCCCTCCACCTATAATATTCTTGAACCTTGGGTTTGATTTGAACCTCTATTTCTTGGTTCGCTCGGCTTGTTTACTCATTCATTATCTTTCTTGGTTGCAACACGGATGTCAGCACCATGTAATCTAATTCCATGATCTAGAGCTTGATCAAGAGTAGGACCAGGATTGGAGAAAAGGTCATAAGACAATATCTAATCCCGGAGCCCGTTAACAAAGGCATTCAGTGCTACACTTTCAGGGAGGTCGTCGTACGTATTTTCTTCTTGGTTAAAACGTTCAACATAGTTTCCTAAAGATTCAGTGGGCTCCTGCCAAAGAGTGAGGATATGAGCCATAGACTTCAGCCTCCACCAGCAGTGGCTAAAATAAGCCAAGAACAATTACTCGAGCTCTCTGACGGTGGAGATAGATGTTCACCTCAAACCTTAGAACCAAAATCTCGCTGCCCCTTTGAGGGTGATGGGAAAGGATCTGTACCACAGAGTTATAGAGGCTACTTAAATGTCCATATGAGACTTAAACATGGACAGATGGTCAATGGGATCCAACATCCTATCATACAGATTTATCTGGGGGTGAGTAAAGTGTCTCGGTGTTACTTCTTCTAGAACTTTCTCCACAAAAGGAGACCTTACCTCTAGAATAACACCCGGTCCTACCCGACCTCTTTGCACCTCGTGGATGTGGGCTTCCATGTCAGCTAGGCGGCGTTCCACAGCCTCCTCTGCTTGGAGCTCTCTCCCGTACATAATTGGCCGCAGCTCGGGCCGTAGTGTGACGGAAGCGAGGTGAGTAAGAACCAATCTTACCTTCACGCTAGCTTCTAAGATAGAACCTAGTTAGCCGATGAAGAATTCAACCATTAGGGGACACTAACAGGTCCCTTGACATAAATTTGTGTATTGGAGGAGGTGGAGATCTCAGCATTGTCGGGGGGCCCTCCCTTGTCCCCCAAACTCAGAGGTGCGAGGTGGAGGGCTGCCCTTGAGCCCTACCTATTCGAAGTGGTCATGAGAATATCGCAATCTTGAGGTAGCTCCCTGGGCACTGCAGTCTGGAGAGCTGGTCCACCCTGAACAGGGGGTAGCGGTAAGTGCGCGAGGTTGAGTTGTATACATGACTTGAACTCACTTATTAGGTGTTCAAGGAGATCAACCCGATATACCTCAACGGCTCTCGAGGTCTGTCCCGCAGCCCCAAGTGGCATAGTAGATGGTCCTATAAAGTCTAGGGGGTAGTTATCCTTGTTGGTGGGAGTTGGAGGTGTGCCATTGGAGTTCTTAACATGTCCTCTCTTTCTTCTGTTCTGGGTCTACCTATCCGACTAGACCTTACAATCATCCAGGCTCAGCTGAGCCGAAAGCAATGATTAGGGAAAGGATTTTTGCACAGTTTTTACAGATGGCGCTAAACTGTTCGTGTATAAAATTTATCAACATCTCGAGTATGGTTTGGTCAGGTGACATTTGACTTTTTACTGAGATGGAGTTAATGGATGAAAATTCTTTACGTGAGCTATACTGGGTCCTAGGAGGACTGACCTACTATGCTAAGAGTCTTGCTACTCAAGGAGTGGTACTTGTAGAAGGCTTAAACTAGGATTTATCCCGGTGAAGTATTTCCGACACGAGAATAAGAGCTCAGAGAGAAAATGTATAGAAATGCGTCAAGTAAATAAGTGAACTCAACACATGCGTGTAATAAATAAAGCGTATCTCAGGCTTGCATAACTCCTGGTATATATAGGTGTCGGAGATAATTAGACGGGCCTAAACATGATTAATTAGGTGAAACCACGTGTTTAACTGATAATCTAGGGCGCTTATGAGATAATCACTAGGATTGGGCTTTTGGGCCCATTTGGAAAAGCCCACTGGCCTCTATCAGGCGTGTGGAGGAGAGCAGAGATTCGTAGAGTCCTGGAGGAGAAACAGACTGAAAAGGTGAGTCGATCGAGGTTAACGACTGAGTCCCTAAAGTCGACTATCCAGTGCACGACGCAGAGCTCAAGGTGGCACGTCTTTGTGGGCCACTTCGCTCCTCTTTAGGTGTAAAAGAGATTCCAGGGTGGAGCCGTGGTCAGCGTACATTCCAGCGTGGAGCTGTGGATTCCAGAATGCATCCATGTAACTATAAGGACGGACACATGGCTAGGTCCCAAGTGCTAACTTAGTGGTTCTCGAAAATACCTCATCAATAATGATCTGAAAATTCAAAACAATATATATTTCTATCAAAACACCAAAAACACACAAATTTGAACATTTACAAAAACACACCGATATGAATATTCATACTGATCTGTATTTTCACCAAAACAACAAAAATACACCGAAAATACATAATATGAATATTGATAGACCAAAAACAAAGTCAACGAAAAATCATTCACGTGAATAATCATGAACTCCACGAAAATTAAAAAAAAAATTACATGAACATTCACTGATCTTGAATGTGAACACAAAAATAATCAACAAAAAATTAAATAACACATTCAGTGCGATCTGAACATTCACATAGGAAAAAAAATTAACTCAAAAAATCACAGGATTAAAAACATTCACATGAAAATAAATGGCACAAGTAAATCTGAAAGTTTCTAGATTTGAAAAATCCAGATCTGAAAATTTTCAGATCACATAGAAAGAGAGAGAAAGAGAGCAGTGGACAAATGGGGTATGAACATTGATGAATGACAGTTGACGAACACGGTGGACGAGCGACAGTGGACTAACGCTAATGAACTGATCTAGATGACAAGTAGTGGAAGACAAACAGATCTTCAAATCTGATTTCCTCTAACGAACCAGTCAGCTATGATGTTCGCCACCGCCGATTTTTGCCGTCGTCTATGGCCACCGATATTCGTTGATGGTGGTTTTGAATGGATGAACAGATCTAGAGAAGATGGAGAAAAGAGTGGGTGAATGAATCCAGAAGCACAAGCACTGTGGCGATGCAAGCAGATGGGGGCGATGAGAGAGGGTTGTGAGCACGGTGGCGATAAGAGAGGGTTGCGGCGATGGGAGAGAGGGTTGCGGCTGTGAAAAATAAAATAGGAATTAGGCAGCTGTGAAAATGAAATGAGAAAGATGAATAATAGAAAATTAGGGTTAAGGGTTATTATATTTATCTATGGATATAATTGTCCATTCATTACTTTTTTAACTGCCAAAAGGATTAAATACTAAGATGGTTCTACAAAAGGTTTAAAAAATAACTTTTTTCTTAAAAAGGTTAAACAAGGAAAGAGAAAGTTGAAAATGGTGTAAACAATAAAAAATCCTTTTTTTAACACAATTTTGGGAGGAAAATGAAGGCAAGTGAATGAGAATGAGTAAAATTATAATTATACCCTTGATATTTAATTTATTTTTGTAATATATGAGGGTAAATAGTAAATTATATTAAAATGAATTATTTTTCTCATTTCATTTTTCTTTCCTAACCAAACAACACTAGGAGAAATGATTTTCCTTTTACAATGGATAAAAAATATTATTCTCTTATTTTTCTGTTCTATCCTTCCAAATAGGGAAAAAGAAAGAGAGAGAATCACCCTCGATGTAAGTTTTAGTAAAGTTCATAGTCATTTAAAAATTTACGTGGACGTTTTCTTTATTTTTTTCAACATAAGAAGGACATTTGTAAATGGGAGATCTATTATTATTATTATTATTATTATTATTATTATTATTATTATTATTATTATTATTATTATTATTATTATTATTATTATTTATTTATTTATTTATTTATTTAACTAGAGTTCAATCTTCTTGGAGAGAGCTCCACAAGTAAAATCTTGAATGCATTACGCTGATGTGGAAGAGTTGAGGTGTGTAGCGGGCAAGTTTAGTCGGATTAGGGTTAACTCGTGGGCTGAACCGTGAGGGTTCAAGTTGAAGAATATATCCCCATCGGTCATCCAATAATGTCGGCTTTTCGACCAAAACTAGATCGGTTTGGTTGGGTGAACTTCGTGTTAGCCTGAATGAAGAGATTACATACACTACATGACAGAAGGCACAAGCAAAACAACATAATTATATTAGTATAATATGAGCAAATCAACAGCCAAATGAGCAAATCAACAAATGAAATCAATTTCCAAAATAGTAGGCAAAGGAACAATTTAAAACTTGCCGATTTATTTCAAATAGTAGGCAAGGTATTTACTCGGCCATCTACAATACTGCTATCGCTGATGATACAAGACTGTGATGGGGAACATGTATGGTGGTGATAGAGTTTTCTCCATAGATACTAAGAAATGATGAGAAGAAAGTCATGCATAGACGCATCTAAACGAAAGCAACAAGTGTGGGTATGAAAGAGTGACGAAGAATCTTGAGGAAATGTAGATAAAATAAAACCCTAACCCCCCAAACCCATAGGGACTATATATGTATGTATGTATGGGAAAAATACATTTTAAAATGGTCATTCTGTTACATTTTCCATACAATCTAACAGAAATGAGGGGTAAAACGGTCTTTTATAATTTTAAACATTTTTCATATTTTCTTTCCTTTATCTTTTCTCTTTCTTCTTTTCTCTTCCTCCATCGGTAAAGAGCTCTCTCTCTCCCTTTTTCACCAAATCTTTTTTTTTCTCCACCACCTTCTTCTGCCGCCGCCACAGAGGTTGCCGCCGCTGCCATAGACATCGCCACTGCCACCACCAATATCATTTCCACCCTATGTAACAGGGGGTCATTCACTCCATATTATAGAGGGTGGCGGTGTGGCGGCAACAACAACGTCCATGGTGGCGACAAAAGAAAGTAGTGGAGATAGAGTAAGGTTTAGTGAAGGGGGGAGAGAGAGAGAGCTTCACTGATGGAGGAAGAGAAAAGAATAAAAAAGAAAAAGAAAAAGAAAAAAGAAAAGAAAAAGAAAAAGATAAAATTGAATAAAAAATAAAAAAAAATAGAAGATTATGATTTGTCCCTTAATTCTGTTAGTATGGATGGAAAATATAACAGAAGGACATTTTAAAACCACCTTCATACTAAGAGGGTTTAAATTGAAACGAGAAAATTATTTGATTACATAGAAGTGCGTCAATAGTTGGAGGGTTTAAAATGTATTTTGCCATTATCGTTTTGTCATGTCGGATGGGTTGGGGTGAACTAGATAAATAACATCTCAACCCATCACCCAACAAAAAAAAATGGTTGGTATAATATATACCCTTGCATTATGCAAGTCTAAATTGGAAAGCTCATTAATTGGGCGGGTTGGGGGGTTTTAGGCTTCGGTAGTTTCTTTGCTCACCCCGATGGAAGAGTGCGTCATTGAGATCGCCATAAAAGGTGATTAATCGAAAAGAGCATAAATTAAACCGGATACATCTTAATGTATAACTAAAAAAAAAATCTTAATATATGAATACATCAATCTTACTCGTTAAGTTAAACCTTAGTTCTTACTTATTTATAAATACTTTTATATATCTCAATATTTTATCGATTTTACACATCAATATAATTATCTTATATTCTCTCTCAATATTCTGGTTCTCAATTATTCTAACATAATATCAAGAGTCAATGTTTCTTAATATTGTTCTTACTAAAATTCTGCGACCCTAAAATTAATTTTTTTCAAAGTCTTCCGTCGAGTCGTTGCCTACAATATTGAAAATCACATTTTCCCAATCCTACAGGAAATTTTCCACTACCATTAGACTCATCTCAAAGTAAGGAGTTCAGCGCTACCAAAGAAAAGCCAACCCACCCAAACACACGCTCATATGCTCTTCTAGCAGTCGAAAAAATATAGTCAATTTCGTTGACTCCTACAGTCATTGCTTCGACATCTGTTGGGGATAAACCCTATAGACAATCATAGGCGAACTTATTTCTAGTAATAATCTCAAGTAAATAATAAATATTATTTTGATATAATTATTTAGTTGTATCAATGTTTCTATATAATTTGGATGTGAGTAGAATGTTCGGCTCTTTAATATGATTAAATAAGAGGAGAATAAATACATTTGGTAACTCGATATTTTAAACTATTCCTAGTTGGTATTAGATTGTTGAAAATAATCTTCAATAATCTAGGCTAACTTAGTATTTTCTCTTTGAGGATGGTGAGTCGCAATACATTAGTATGAGTTACTAGAACATTTACAAGGGGACTTATTAAGAGTAATAAGGGATCGAACGTGATCATCCTTGATATATTACATGGTAGTTTTTCTTGAGTCAAAATAGGACGAATAAGATGTGATTATATTTTGTGATCTTTTGACTTAAGGTGTTGTATATTACATGTATGGGCTGCTACACTTTGATAATACTAAGTGTTATTTTCTAGTCACGAGTCTTCAAAAGTATTCATTTGATATAATGGGACATACATGTGAATATACGAATATGAAATAAAGGATTTATCACTCTTAGCAAAAGAGACATGACCTATGTGATTTAATATAATTCACCCAAGTCTCTGGCGAGAGTAGTATGATAACTGGGATGAGATTCCAATTTATATCACATAATAGATTATATTATAAATCAAATACATATGATTGGAATAAGTGTTTTTGACTTATCTTATTTTTCCTTTTAAGTACATTGATAGAAAGATCATAAAATACATTTATCATACACAAACGAGAATTGATGTTAGAAGAGTCCTAGAAAAAGAACGGGTAGTAATGCTTAACTCAATAAGTTTGGAGGTCTAAGTGTAAATATAGAAAAGAAGGGACCCAGAGTTATGAACCATGGACAAATTTTATAAAGAGACAAAGGCCATCTTGGTTGCCCACCCCATGATAATTTTGACCACCCCTTTGTTCTCTCTCAAAGCTCTTTATGTGTCTATGAGATTTTGTTTTTCGTATACACTTATTGATTTGAGTCTTGCTACTCTCTAGATTCAAATCAAAGCTATCATAGAGTCTTGGGATTAGATCTAATCATTTGTAATTTCAAGAAAAAAAATTCTTAGAGATCCTTTGTGTTAGCCAAGTTTAATTTCATTAATATTGATTTTGATGATAACAATAATTTGATGGTATTCCAGAGCAATCTATTTATTGAGAAATATAAAAAATTCAGTGATAATGATAAACCAAGTACATGACATAATGATTATGAATTTGGATCAATCATGCTGAGCAAATAGATTGGAAGATTAAGACCTTTTTTAAAAATAAAATACAAACAACATTTAAAGTTAATCATATATCAACTCGATTAGGATCACACATAACACTTTAATATGATAAAGTTGTACAATCTTATGTGTGTTACCTATTATATTTGCATGATAAATGGTTTAGTGCTTAACGTTGATAGACACGAATCATTAATTCATGTTCTTACCAAAATAATCAGTTGCTAGTAAGTAAATTTTAAAAAAAAAAATGTGCTCTACCAAAATCAAAGATAAAAGTTGCGGTTTACTAGCACTCTATAGAATACCTTGTGCACTCTTTTAGATATAAATAATTATACAGTGGAATTTTAGAGTAAAACTAATTGCATATCAAAATAGACTTTTTAATATTTCCAACAAGTGGTCATATAATTAAATTGGAGTTAAGACAAAAGAGATATTATCGTTTAAAGTTTAGGTAGTTTGTTAGACTAAAACGGACGACCGAGGGGATAGGATAGTTGACTGAATCAAGCAAAAGGATGAAAATATTGGAACTTGACTAAATCAGTTAATTAACTTAATAGGTCAATCGACCGTTGGTAGCGAAAGGTTCATAATGAATTGTTTTTAAATAATTCGATTAGCCGAATGACTAATCCAGTCGACCAAATTGCTTTAGAATTTATTTTTTCGTGAACGTTTTTGAAAATATTTTTACATTATTTTTAACAAAAAATATTTCTAAAATATTCTTCTAATATTATTAAATGATATATATTATAAATATTTTTGAAAGAAAATTATGCATTAAATATTTTTGAAAAAGATTTTTTGTTGATATTCTACTTAAGTCCCTTATGTTTTAAATCTCCTAGATCTTTCCATTTTGATATTTGACCTTTAGATTTATAGTTGACTATTTACAAAATATGTGTAATGTATATAGAGTTATTTCATGTCCATATTCAATAAGAAAATTCAAAAGTCTTACACTGACTTTAGAGTGTCAAAGTCATTGATCTGAGGGCTAAGTTTTAGGGGAGAATATTAGATCTTTTGACTATTGAGTAAATCTGAAGTATGGGGCATTAAATATCACAAAAATTAAAGGAAAAATAAGAAGAAAAAGACTGAAAAAACTAAGAAAAACTTTCTTCGAATTATAGTCAGCATTATACCGATATGACCATTGCTTTGATTAATTCATTTCAAAATCCCAGTGAGATCTGTTTTTATTTCTTTTAGATCCGAATCTATAATTGGTTAATCATTTTGTAAAGATTTTTTTTAATATTATTTGGGATTATTTATAACCAAATCTTTGTCTGAAAAATATTCATTGTTTAAATAGAAATTATACTTTGAATTTGAGTATAAATATTTATTGATTAGTAATCATTCTTAAATTGAAAATTATTTATACTCAAATTACCCTTATCATTATTAAAATTTGTTATCTGAAGTCAAACGCTAAAAAATTGATTTTTTGATATTAATCGAATTAAACGATTTGATTGACTTTTAGTTTATTTGAATACTTTTTCACATTGATTAACTCTAGATAAATTAAACATGTGATTATTAATTTGGTTATCTGAATATCATGTTGAATTCACTTCTATCAAAATTAGTCAAGTTGAATCGTGATTAATATTTGTAAGTGTTGGTAAAAGCTCTGTGAGTGATTTTTTGTATCTTTGAAATTTGTTCCTTAGACTTAAGTGTAATTAGTCTAAGTGAGAGTAAATTTAAGGATAAGGGTAAGTTACTCAAACTAGGTGTAATGGTTTGATTCTCACCTTGAAAGAGAATCAAGATTTAATGGATTGAATTCTTTGCGAGAGTTTAAGGAAGTAGTAGGCAATAGTAGCTTACCGAAGTACTATAAAATTCTACGTGTCATTGTCTCTATCATTTCTCTATTCAGTTGTATGTTTGTGCCTGCATTAATAAATCTTCAATTAAAATGAAAGTAAGATAAAATCTAATAATTTTTTAAAAAAGAACATAAATACTTAGATAATGTATTAAACTACCCAATTTACCCTCTCTCTTAGGTAGTATTTTGGTCCAACAATTGGTACTAGAGCTAAATTAGCAACCTAGGTTTAAAAACTGGCTTATCAATCACTATGGCACAATCAAATGATGATATTCTATATGTATCTACTCTTGAATGTGATGGGTCTTTATGTGCTAATTTGGATAATGATTCTTGTAGTACCAGTGATAGTGACAATGAGGATGAGGTATCTACATTGCTATAGAAAAATTATTTATTTTCCCACATCATTTTGCTAAAGAAAACCTTCATTTAAGAAGAAATACCGATTGTTTTGAAAACAAAAGAAAGGGATTTCAAATATCTAGAATGCAATTTGATAAAGAAAATTATTATGAAATAAAGGAGTTTTCAGATGTTATTTTGGAAATAAACAATTTGCTTTATAAAATAGACTGTCTTGAAAATAAAATTGATTTTTTAAAAAATGATATAAATTTTTTAAAAGAAAATACTTCCACTTTTAGAACTTTTGAGAAAGAAAATAAGATTTTAAAATCTAATCTTGAGAATTCAAGAATTGAACATGAAAAAATGATGCGATTGAAAATGGATATAGAGTTTTGAAAATTATTTTGATATGGTTTCCACACAAATGTCAGATCTTAAAATGAATTTTGATTTTCTTAAGAAAAATCTTGAAAAATAAAAATATGACCTCAAGCCTATATTAAGTACACCCAAGTATATTTACTCGTCTTTCAAAATAATTTATAAAAGTATATATATTTCATCATCTCAATATTCATCAAAAGCCCATGATTGTAATTCAACTATTGTTAGAAATGATACTTGCTCTACTTCTCAAATTATTTATTGTGGTGATATATTTAATGATCAATCTAAGTTGAGATGTAATTATTGTAATAGAGTTGGTCATTTTAAAGCGTTTTGTCCGTTTAAAAATGCTAAATATGTTTCCAACAGAAATGGATCCAAAATAAGATGGATACTAAAGAACGGCACACATAAATCATGTGCAGTGTTACGTATCGACAGTGCTGGAACAAAACACACACACACACACACAAAAAAAAAAAAAAATCTATGCAAACCAAAGTGGAAATCACTAAGAAGCCACAAGCAACATTTGTAAAAAAAATGTCATTAATTCAAATAGAAACAATCAAAGGCTTGGAGGATACATACAAACTGAGCAAAAATGTGTACCCAACCAATCGTCAATGTGAATGAGATAACAAGTAATGTTGTCTCCAAAGATACCAGAGGTACTCCTAACCGTTCGCAGTTTAAATTTATTAAATTTGTTAAATAGGTAGGTATCTGGCTTGCCAGTTAGGTAAGTTGATAATAGTTTCTAAGACCAGTTCTAAATTTGTGTTCATTTGTCATCTTAAAAACGTAGCATAGTGATTTATGAGAATCACATATATCTATTTGTCTTAATGTGTTTACATGCAATTTAATTATATCAGTAATATGAGATTCAATAATATTTGTGTTTTCGATTATATGATTTATAACACTTATCTAATTTAAGGATTTTTTTTTTTGTGAAACATGTTATACAAATTGATTAGTACTGAATTGCCCATCATGTTCTTGTTAGTGTATATGTTATAGATCATATGTTAAAATGATTAAGTTCTTACTAGTATATACCTTCACTGTAGTTCCTCTCATTCATCCTTCATGAAAAATGAATTCACTAGTATGTTTTCGATACATGAGAAATTATTTTGATTACAATGTAATATCGATATTTGATGTTCGTTGCATGTTTGATTTGGGCAAAAAACATTCGTATAATGGACTTATATTCATGCTATATATCTTTCATACAAATATGCCGTATTAAACTGATCATATGATTAATGCATCTTGTTCTAATTGACATCTTCGCCTCTATCATATTTGCATATAGAGGTCTTTTAAAATGATAAAATGTTTGCTATCATTTGTCTTCTTAAATGATATATTTATAGAACCTTGATTTGACAAATATGTATGTAATCTTTATGTAACTCATACGTGTTGATATGGGCTTTAATTATTTGGATTCATTCTATGAACTTAATATTTCTATAGATAGTATATGAAATAAGTTGATTATATATGTGAACATGATATCCTCTTGTCAATCATTGCATAGAATTTGTACTTTATATTGATATATAGGACCACGAATGCTTTAAGTGGTCCTACATTGCCGTATATTGTTTGAATTTGATTAGTGATCAAACGTGGTATAATAACTAATTTTGATGATAATTAATCCTTGGATATATACTTGACTTTTATTAATGATTTTCCCGTAAGTGTGCTTCAAAAAGTTTCAGGTTATAAGATTATTTACGGAGAAACATATATTCATATCTAACCTTGAAGTTTAAGTCAAATATAAGAATGAGATTGATTAAATAAGATATTTGGTTAGAGTTGAATCTCTATTCAACTCAATGTTAACACAATTTCATTCTTATATGATTGAATGCGAAGTTGATGTGATGTGAAATTATTGTTGAATAGTCTTATGTTGACAAAAATTGATTTGTGTCCCTATGTACATCATGCTCGATTATCTTGACATGCTTTGATTACATGTCTATATAAGATTAAACATCCTCTTAGTTCTTGCAATTCTACTGATAGTTAATACTATTTTATTGGACAAAGTTTAGTCATGTGATGATTATTAAAATTCAATAATTCTTGTATCACATGATATTAAGCTTACATGTTTAGTATCTTTCATTAAACTTTCACGTCAATCAATTCCAATACCACCAATACATTTATCTGAATATATATAACATGTCAATATATGCTTATTATGTTAAGATAAATATGTATAACTATTGATACTTTTGAACATGGTTATATATATTGGTATTAGTTGCTTTGTTGTATGCATGTTTCTTAGTGTGAACTATCTTCAGTTGCATACAATTATCATCTCCTATTTTTAAATGGTTATTATTCTGAAAGGAAGCTGGAATTTTACGAGATAGCAATTTGAAAATATGAAATTATTCATGTTTAAGCGTGTATTAAAGTTTTATCAATTGGTTTTAAAAATATCTATATCATTATGATTGAGTTATGCTCCATGTCTTAGTGCATCAATGGTCACATGTATTTTAACTCTATCTAAAGGGGAGAACATCATGAAATATTTTATGTTGCCTTATTTAAAATTATATTTGACCCTATGAATTTTCAAGCTTATTGGTTGATTTTGATGACACCCCCACTTTCTAAGATGCTAAAGGGGGAGAAATTGTACGATGTTTTTCAGTGGGATCAATGTGATGAAATTCTTTAAAAAAGTTTAAAAGTGACGTACATGAAATTTTTACTTAAAAGGGTTCATCAAATTATTTGGTATTCATATTTGGTGACTCTCGTTTTATTGTTCTAATTGCTAAAAGAACTGCTCCACATTAAGGGAAATGGTGTTTATATATTTTACAAAATGAAAAAAACTCAAGTAGATTGTCATCATAAAAAATGAGGAGATTGTTAATCCTAATGGTTTTAATCACATTAACATTGATTTTGATTATAACAATAACTTGATGGTTTTACAGACTAATCTGTTTATTAAGAAATGTGACAGATTTAGTAATGTGATAATGAACTAAGTGCATGACATAATGATGATAAATCTAAATCGATCATGCTAAGCAAATAGATTGGAAGATCAAAACCTTTCGATTTTTTTTTTATTTTTTTTTTTGTATTATTAAGGTAAAACATCATTTATACTGTTAAATTCATGATAAGCCGACTAGGATAACTCATAGCACGTTAATATGTAAATAAATGCTTATATGTGTATGATTATGTACTTAGTTTTGCTTGATTTCATGTCTTAAAATATGTTGAAGGTCAAGTTAGTTAAAATTAGTTAATTGACCTAAAAAATTCAGTTAACTGATTATAATTGAAATTTGAAAATACAGAATTTGAGATCAAACAGTCGGCTAACTGGTAGAAGAGTCGACTAGTTAATTCAGGGATTGGAGGTTTTGAAAAATGGAGTAAAATAGTTGACTGATGGGGTAAAACAGTCGAGTGAATAAATTAGGTTCCCTAGAGATTTATAATTTAAAGAAAATTGGTCGAATGACTTGGGGTTTCAGTTGACTAGTTGAATTAGGTTTTAAGAAACTTTGAGGATTTTCTTAAAAGGGTTGATTGATTACTACTGATTAGTGTTGATTTTTCAAATTTTGTGAATGTTTTTCAGAGATCTTTTTGCCTCGGTTTTAGCAACAGGTATTTCTAAATCTTTTTTTAAATAGGGTTTATACCACTTACCTCCCATGTTATTTTATCCTTAACCAGATATCTCTCTTATCATTTTACAAATACCAGTCAACCTCTTATCATTTTTTGTCAAAGATTACTTACCTCCCTCATAGATAAAAAAAAAAAATTAGTAAATTTTTTATGGTAATGACAATTTTACCCTTAACTATTGAAAAATGATTATACAATTAAAAACTAAATTACATAAATAACCTTCTAAATTTGTTATATATATTTTTTTCATCTTTTATGTTTTTACACTAACATCCCCATTTAAAAAATTATATTTTTAACCCTTTTTTTTAACAAAAAAAAAATAAATTAAAAAACATAACGATATCTTCTTTTTATTTTCCTCTCTCTTTCCTCACCACCAACTTTTCTCTCTCTCTTTCTCTTTCTTTCTCTCTCTCTCTCCATGGATAGATCCGCCATAGATCTATGCTCGCGACAAAGATATATGGTGGATCTTTGCCCGCAACACAGATCCGCTATGGATTAGGCACAAAGCCATGGTAGATCTCTGACGTCTATCTCTTTTTCTCTCTCCCTCTCCTTCTCTCTCTGGCGATCGTTAGATATTTTTGTGGAGTAAGATCTCTAACGCACCCCAAATTTTGATAGTGGAAGAAATAGAGATCGGGAATAAGAGGAAACAAGTTTCCATTCCTCTCTCTCGAAATCCTCCAAATTCGTTCATTTTTTAAAGTGGTTTTTAAAGGCTTTTCTAGGCGTCGATTTTGAAAAACTTCGTGGGCCTGGATTTTATGTTGGAAATGGAGTCACCACCTAGCATGGGGTCAAATGGTGTGCTAGGTCATCGGGGGTTTTAGAAATTCATTTTTACTTTGATATGACCCGTGTTTTGACTCGTAAAGGTCTATGTACTTGAGATTTTCTTAAAGTTCGGGGGTCGATTATGCTTGGGGAAGGTTTTACGCACCCCAAGACACCTGTCTATAAACATTACCTTGGTATAAATGAATATTTACTGTTAAACAATACCCAAATAATTTTCTTTGATTTACTTAACAAAACAATTCCCTTTCTAAAAGTCCCCCCCCCCTTTAATGTATTTTTATGTAATATAAAGCTAGTAAAGGTTAACTATCTATTATGCAACTACAACTAGAGCAGATTGAAAATAAAAATATTTATTTATATATATATATATATATATATATATATATATATATATATTTATGTAATGAAAGCTATAAACTATACTAATCTAGGCAGCGACAACCCAATAACAGTTTATAATTTGCAGGAATATAAACGACCGAATCTTATAAAGGCTTCCTACATATCCCTATTTGCACAGGGAATTAGGTCGACATGTAGTTCCAACATACAAGCTATATGTAATGAAATATTTTTGTATTTTTAAAGAGACCAAACCTTTTAAAGGTTGCCTACATATCCTAGTAAACACGGGGAATCATGTCATCATATAGTTCCAGCATGCAAACTAAGACTAAATTATTTAGATATGTGACCGAACCCGTACGTGGGTTGCCTACGTACCTTAGATTAATGAGAATCAAGTCATCATGTAGTTCGTTTATGTAAGGCGATACCTGGGTTGGTTTTAATAGATTTTAGTTGATTTTAGTTATTAAACAAGACATGAATCACAACGTGATATGTACATAACCTCTTTGATTTTATCAAGAACACCTTAACCGAACTCTTTTGTTTAGAAAAGTTAGTGTTTGATTGAGTTATTAGTAAAAAAAGAGAAAAAATACCATATATATATGCCAGTCCTACTCGTAACTAAGAAAAACGGGAAGGTTTCTGAAGAAAAATCACGCATATCCCCGAAGGAATAGAGGCCCTTCCTTCATCCTGAACTTTTAGCCACAAGGGTTGTTGGTGTAATATATATATATAAGTGTGCCAGTCCACTAGCCTGAAGACACAGTGTCAGGCTGTGATCTTGACATTTAGAAGAAAGTAAATTAGTTCATTAACAATATATAGTTAGTATTAATAGTTAGTAAAGAGTCAGTTTGAAGTGTTCATGAGAGAATCATAGAGACTATACACAACTCATGGTGTGTAGATGTTTTGTTTGGATTCTCACGTGTTTTTAACATGTTCTCGAATGATTTGGGTCCTCATATGTTCTTAACATGTTCTCAGATGTTCTTGATTTTCTTGATATGATTTTGTATGATTTTGACATGGTTTGGTGATTATAACAAAAATGAAACATTTTTTTGGTTGATTATGGATTATATGTGCTATATACATGAAATTAAAGCATGAATACTATATGATTATGATATGTACAAGCAAGATATATGAATTTAAGACAAGATTGACTGATATTCAAAAAAACATACCTAGTTTAGGGGAGTGGTCTTTCTCTAAACAAATACCTTCTTATCATTCTTTGATCTTTTTGGCTTGAACTCAATCGGTTACTGTTAACTTTTTGAGTTCTTACTCCCAGAACCTCAAGAACACCTTCCAGGATTGAATTTTGGCAGAATAATGAGGTGTTATTCAAGAGAGTTGCTTGAAAATTCTAGCTCCCGAGAGAGTTGCTCGAGCTTAGAGAGAGAAACTAGGGTTCCAAGACTTCAAGAAATGAGAAATCAACACCCTCTATTTATAGGCCAGGGGCCTGGGCATGGATGATCGCATAATCCATATCAGACCCTTCCTTAGGGTTTGTTTAGCTCAGGGGACATGTCCTCTTGTTTTTATCTTGATCACCTTTGGACGAATTTGATGGATTGTAGAAGATTCTCTAAGATTTGGTAATGATTGGCAATCATTAGTAATTATTGGTAATCATTTGCAATCATTACTAATCTTGAACATGATTGGTTTCACATGAGTGCATTAATGGCATGAAGTGACACTTCTGTATCGGTTTAGGGGCTAAGTATCGGTTAGTTTCACTATTTTGATTTGGTTGCCATTAATGTTTCCAAGGTGTATTGTATTTAGTCTTGAGGTGTCACCTGGAATTTAATGCTTGATAGTGACCCTTGATGTGATGGTCTAAGTATTGGTTGGATTTGAATTGAATCTAGTTGGTTTGCCTTGTAACCGATAGTTGGATTTCAAGGTTTCTAGTTAACCCTAAGATATTTTGATGAAAATATATTGATACCTTGAATCTAACCAATCCATGTCATATCAATAAATAAATTCTTAATGGTATATGCATTTAATGACCATTAAATGCTTTGGTTAGGAGACTAACCAAATTGGTTTGGTTTTGATAACGGGTAGTCACTTTTCAGGGATTTCGGTTAAACCTAAGATATTTTGATCAAAGTATCTACATACCTTGAATGTGGTCTATCCATGTTATCCCAAACATTTAATGCTTTATGGGATGGGAATTTAATGCACATCAAATGCCTAACTTAAATGGTGAACTGAATCGGTTTTGTTTTAATAAGAGTTGGTTACCTTCTAAGTGTTTTGGTTTCTTCCTTAGATATTTTGTGTAGAGAATATCTAGGGGTTTCTTGGTCATTTAAATTCTTCTTTGTGAGCCTTTAAATTTTGGGTTGGGCCCTTGATTCATTGGGCCTATGTGGTTATGTCAAAACAACTTTAGTTTGTTAAATTCCAAACTAAGTCTAAATCCTTAATCACTTTGGTAATTTAGGATTTGTCATGACATTTTCATGCCTTTATCATGGTCTTTTGGATTGTATCTTGGTAGTATTGGAATGTAAAATGCATAATTGAAACAATATTTTTGGTGTTAACCAGACGAAACCTAGTAATAATAAATGTTTCAGGGTTAAAGTAGGTAGCCAAGGTAAATTGGTGAAATATCCTATAATTGAAAGGTTGTGGATAATTTTTATTCATACTAAAGGTGATTTAATGAAAATCAATATTTAATAATGTCATTTTATACCCCCCTTAAATTGTAGGATTTTCGAGGTATACCAGAAACTTTTACTTAAATGAATTTAGTCTAATTTAACAGCTTTTGTGTTTTCTTATGTTTATTTTTTTTTATTTTTTATGTATTATATAATATGATTCAAAGTAGAAATTCATTCCCTTTAAACCTAAATTTAAAGTTTATCTGAACTTATACATGATTCGACACTAAATGGGTGGGACAAAATGCGGTGTCCATAATCTTGGTTACGTCATCTCCTACGGTCTTTAGAGTCCGTTTCCACATCGGTCTCTTATCTCCGAAATTGTCTAAAGTGAAAGCAATCAGCTTACCTTTCTCAACTCCCTTCGACACCATTCTTGATTGTATCAATCCTTACGTTTTATCTGTTAATTTTCTAATATTGAATCTATTTTTTTTTATTGTTAAGTGAATGATGTAAGGTACGATTAATCCTAGGATTTGGGGGGTATTGAAATACCGGGTGATGAGTCATTGTGGTGGATCAATTCGTTGGCGGGATGAATTTTCTCGGCGAGATGAGGGTGAGAATTGACAAGTTTCACCAAATTCCGCTCATGGACTCTAGTAGTGGTGATGGCGTTAGGTTGGGTGGGGGCAATGGTGGTGGGAGGGTGGGATAGGGTAGCAGGTAAATATAATTATTTAAAAAATTAAGAATAAAAAATATAATTTTAAATATAAAGGGGTGTTAATGAATTTTTATAAAAATAAAATTACAATTTGTTCAAAATAACAGAAGGGCATTTATGTCTTTTTTTCCAAAAAAATGGTCAAAGGGGTTGACTGGTATTTATAAAAGACAAGGAAGATATCTGGTTAAGGGCAAAAAGACAAGAGTGGTAAATGGTATAAAGTACAAACCCTTTGAGGATTTTCTTAAAACGGTCGACTGATTATTATGGGGAGTCAACTCATCAGTGGGGATTTTTTAAATTTTGTGAACGTTTTTTAGAGATCTTTTTGCCAGGGTTTTAGCGACAAATATTACTAAATCATTTTTTAAATTTTCTGAAATGATTATAATTAATTAGAAATATTTTTTATCAAAACATTTTTTAAATTGAGGGTTTTATTAGAAATTCATTTTGATCCTCTAACTTTTTGATTTTGTAATTCATTCGTTAAAACTTCTTGAGCCTATTTTGGGATTTCTTAACGAATATACCTGTTGGAGATCTTCTTTCTTTGAGCCTATTTTAAAGCTATGTTTTTGGAATTATTTAAATCATATTTTGAGAGAATTTTTTAGAAGAAAATATCAGATTTTGAAAGAAAAATAATTGAGAAAAAAATCAAATATTCAAAGAGAGTTTGATAAACAGTGAAATTGGTACTCTAAGATTTCAATTCATACATTCAACAAAACTCATTTTATGAATATTAGTTTACAAAATTCCCTTTATGCCAATAATACCTTTTGAAAAACTTTATCAATTATTCTTCTATTTTTATCTCTCACTTACTCCACAATTGTCACTCCTATTTTCTCATTTCATTCTCATGGAACATGCCACCACCATCATCATGCCACCTTTGCTCCATCGTCGTGTGATGAACTTGCGCTAAAACAACCAACAGTAGCGACCACCACCACCTCCGCCAAAAGCTCCTACCACCACACATCCACCAACAATATTGCCACCCCGAATCTCTCTCTCTCTCTCTCTCTCCATCCATATTGTTGGCTAGCAATACGTTTTCTAGCGATATTTTTTTCTTCAATTTTTTTAATTTGTTTTCATTTTTTTCCTTCATGTTTTTTAGTTATTTAACTTTCAAATTTTTTTGTCTATATCAAAATAAAAATTTCCATTTTTTGATATTTTCAATTGCATAATTTTGATATTTTTTGTTAGTTTTTTGATTAGTTGTTGTGGTGGTGGTAGCGGTAGTGATAGTTAAAAATTAATATTGTGGTGATGATAGTGAATATTTGTTATGGTGGTAATAGTAGTGATAACTAATATTTACTATGGTGGTGGCAGTAATATAAAATTTTGTTGTGGTGGTAATGGAAGTGATAGCGAATATTTGTTGGGACGATGATGATGGTAAGTATTTGTTGTGTTGGTGGTCATGGCAATGAATATTGATCGTGGTGAGAGCAATTCCAAGGGTTGCATCATTTTGTGTGTGCCATTTGATTAATATGACACACCAATAGTAGTATGTCACATCATTATTTGGATGAGTACTCTAACAGTTGTGGCAAATTAGTGTGCCATTTTTTATTTTTTATTAAAATTAAAAATAACTAAACAAAATTAATACAATCCAACCCAAATAAAACTAATCGAATCCCACTCAAATAAATAAAATCATTCAATTAGTCTAACTCAAACTCCACCAAACCTAATTATACCCAAATAAACAAAACCTAACTAAACCCATTTAAATTTAAATAAACCAAAATTAATATAAATCTAACCAAACAAATCCTACCCAACCCTAATTAAACAAACCCAACATTGAGCCAACTATATTTAAACCCAAATCAGCTAATTAACCCACCCACCCACTAACTCAACATTTTGGCTCTTAGTTTGCATATACCATATTTTGGCACACACATGATATATGTTCCAAAATGGCACATATAATAACACACTCATTGGAGAATATTTTGACTTTAAAATAGCTAAAAAATGGGATGACAAAAGGATAACCCACTATTTGGAGTTTCTTTGATGACAAATATTTACTGGGGTAGTGGCGGCATTGATAGAAAATGTTTGATATTGCAATGGCGATGGTGATGGTGATGGTGATAATAAATGTTTGTTGTGATGGTGGCGATGATCGTAGTAAATGTTTGTTGTAGTAGTGGCGGTGATAGTAGTTAATATTTACTTTGGTGTACAGCGACACTGATAATAAAAAATTGTTGTTGTTATCAACTGTAGTGACGACGATGATTACAAATATTTATTGTGAACGTGACAGTGATAAAAATATTTGTGATTCTGACTAAATAGTGAAATTTTTATGCATTGGTTAATATTTGTTATTAAAAAATAAATAAATTGAAGGGTACTTTATCATAAAAAAATAAGAGGTTTTTATTGTTTAGCCCTTATTTGAGAGTTAATGTAGAAAATTAACCAAAAAATAGTTGTGTTAGTCATTAGTCCAATCCGCACAATCCATATAGTTTTTAATCCTCGGTTGTTGACAGATTGCATGAGATGGACGATCATGCCCCTGCTGAAATTGTGGATTATTTGAAATGGATATTTGCGATTAAGGTAAGATACAATTCAGTTATTTTAGACGGTTACCATTATTGTGTATAATATTTTTTGGAGGGTGATTCATCATTTTACACATTATTTTCTAATCTGAGTCAGTGACAACTAAGGAGTTTGATAAATTGGAAGGTCACAGATTTGAAGAACTTGCAGACTGTTGACTTTTGGATAAAGAACTGCGTTGTGTTTGTAAACTGAGATAAGATAATCGATTGCATTTGTTGAAACGGTAAGTTAATTGCGATTCAAGTTGTTCAATTTCTTGCATGCTATTATATTTTCTGTTGATTAAATATGGATTTAAACATACAATTATTCATGACCAGATTTTAGAAGAATGCACGTTATAGTAGTTCTAAACCTATTACATGAACATTTGTACATGTTATTCATTCTTGAACACTTCGTTAATATGCGAACATTATTACATATTTGCACACACGTGAACATAAGTGAACGAACATGAATGTTTGACATTTTGTTTTGATGATTTAAAGATGATTTTTTAACCATTACGTGAATATACTTTCAAATTATTACACGAACATTCATACACGATATCTTTAGTATGTTGTATTTTGTCATGCCCAAATTTATCTGGAATTAATGTTTAAGTATATCTACTACACACAACGTGAACATTTATGCATCTGGTACATACGTGAACACATAGTGAATGCACGTGATTTGTTGGAGTGTGTTAACACATGAGTGCGTATTTCTAACAATTAATTGAACATTCATACATGGATGATTACATGAACATTAATAGCTGATATACATACGACAATATTTCCGTTTGATATGTGAACATTTTGTTACATCTGATAAATCAGTAGTATATAGTTTTTTATGGTATTGACCAATGTACATGTTTTGTGTTTGTATTTGCAAAAGTAGTTATAGAGAAATGGTAACACGTATAAGATTGATATACAAGTTTGATGGTACTCTTTGGGTATTAGAGTTGATGACGAATTCACATACGAATTGCTAATTCAAAATTTGATATCAAGGTACGACGTGTTGAGAGATAATTCATTTGAATTTCATTACTCTCTACCAGGGCATGACAGGTGTGTAATTTTGTGTCAAAACGATTTAAAAGTGATGGTCAACCTTGTACGGATGGTGAAACTTGAATATGTGGGGGTGGACATCAAGATATGTAGGAGTGGGAATGGGAGTAGGTCAAGTGCTAGTGGACATAAAATACTAATTGAACATGCACGAGGACATGGTGGCATAGGTGATGTCAATAGGGATGATGACTTGTTGATAATTTTTTCTCCATTATCGTAAAAAGTATTATTATCTAATAATTGGGCCGAAGGTATCAAAGAAGTTGGTCAGAGTTTTGAGGGTGGAATACCAAAGTTGAGAGAAATACTATGAAAATATACTGTGCAGATATGGTTTAGTTTTAAATACAAGAAGAACGATAAAAAGAGGGTAACTGTTGAATATTCTCTTAAGGAAGAAAGAGGATGTGGCTGGAGAGTTCACGGAAGAGTAGATGAAAGGAATTTTTTTTTTTTGTTTATATATATATATATATATATGGGAGCTAGAAAATAGTCATTCGTAATGGGGTTGCATATAGGACAACCAAGAATTAGAAGATGAATTTGAGTGTCCTTAAGTCTTGTTTGGTGGATCTAGTTCGGAACACCCCGGCTACTTGACCGTTGATGTTGTTCATACAATTAAGAGTAACTATGGCATTAGGGGGTAGATTTAAGGGTTGTCTGTTGGGGGGCTGGTGCCAATGATGGAAATAATGGTAAGGTATTCTCTTCGTTATTTGAAAATAACTTTACATGCAAAACAATCTTTGATTTGTCTTTATTTTGCACAGTTTGTTTACAGTCGCATTTGCAGTGGTTGACGTGGAGAACGACAACAACTGGTACTACTTTACGTCGCATTTATAAAAAATTGTGTGGCATGAACGCATGTTAACGTTCATATCCGATCGACACAGAAGGATACTTGAAGGTGTACGAAGAATGTTTCCAAATTGTTTCCATTCATACATATTGTTTGAATTACTTGAAGAACAATTTGAGGGATAAACTAGTTGGTATGAAGCAATGATTAAAGGAGAGGTTGATGTATAAATATTCCATGATGGCGTATACCATGACTTTGGAGAAATATTACTAACTGCTAGATGAGTTCAAGGCAGAAGACAAGGAACTAGTAGAGAATTTTCTTTTAGATGTGCCGCTCGATAATTTCTACAAAATGTTTTTAGAGGCAAAAGGTACGATGAAATATCTTCTAACCTAGTGGAGTTGTTTAACGCTTGGATTCATGACTACCGTAACTTTTCTATCATATTGATGGTTAACAAGACTAGGTGCAAGTTAATGCGTGGTTGTCAGTTAGACGTGCTAAATCTTTATTGATGACGGGTGTTGCCCATGTCGTGGTTAGATGTTTGTGTAGATAATTAAGGATGGATAGACCTAGAATGTTGTTGAGCGTGGGAAGAATATTTTTGAAATGCATTCGCACCCTTTTATGCTAACTGTTGTGGACAATAGAACATGTACTTGCTTTAATTGACAAGAAAATTGGTTCCCTTGTGTGCATTCTTGTGCGGCTATACAAAAGTGTGTTCAGAATCTATATTCATTTATAGAGGTGTACTTTTTGTTGGACTACTATAGGATGTATTATTCAAAAGGTATATGGTGTCCCTACGCTTGAGAAACCTGAATGAAATAAATTGGGAGCCATGATCATTCCCCCGGTCACCAAAAAATAATCTGATTGTCCAAGAAAGAAATACATATCATTGAAAGGTGAGGTTACAGGATAAAATGTGGTAGATGTAAAAAATATGGGCATAATAGCAAGAAGTCATGTACTACTGCAATTTAAATTAGGGGCCGTTTAATTCGGCCATTGTTTATTCAGTGATTTGCGATATGTTGAACCTCAATTGGTTTGTTTTTCTGTGTTTATGAAGTGTTTGAGGCTATTGAATATACTTTTCGTTGATGTATTATGTAAGCAAATTTTTTTAATCAATATTGTCTTTCGTTTTATGCAAGTTGATAGTGCGAACTCCCATAATTGGTCGGGGATAATATACGCACTAAAACCAAAAAGTTCACCCATGTTAAAATGTACATTTTTACTTGAACATTCATGCACATTGCAATATTGTTACGTGAAGGTTCAGTGATGTGTTGGGGGTTAATACACAATGATATGTGAAGGTTCACTCCTTATTAAGTGTAACATTTTTCTTTAATTTATTTTGACACTTATTTTTGGCCAATTGAGATTGTGAATCCTTCAAAATTGGGAGTGTGATAATAGGCACATTGATACGTAAATGTTCACTCATTATTAAATGTTACAACTTTACTTGAACATTCACGCATATTGTAGTTAATTGAAAGGTTAAGTCATTTTGTAGGTTTTTATATTTTTTAGTGGTGTTTTTTGATAGGACATGTCATACATATCATGATTAATGGTTGGTTGTATAATTAGTGTTGAGAAATATTTTGGTTGGTTTTAAGAGACATCATTTATGATGGAGTGAATTTGTTTTTTTGGAGTTTTGTATAGCTACTGTGAATATTCACGCATTCCAAAAAATGATAAACAATTTGTGACTAAATTTATGTATGGATGACATCATATACTTATCTGATTGTTGTGATATACCCAAATATACTTAATTGCAAAACTGTGTGGTAGGTTGGAACAACGCTCTTGTAATTAAATGCGCTTCATTTTATTTTGCTTATAAATATAGGGTAGCTTAATGGAACAAAACCATGTTGAGTATTTTCGTGAGATTTTGTTAGTAAGGCATTTTTGTAAGAAATGGAGAACAATGTCAACATTCCCTTTGAATAATATGTGATGAAATTGGAAGAAGTGGTAGCGAGGCTAACAAACATTCTAAAGGGAATGACGTGGCGTATTGAGACTGCTAGGTGGACATACAATGAAATGATTGAGGAGTATAGCCGCCTTAGAGAACAAGTTGCACAATTTCATGCTTGGGTAGTAGCGCTTGTAGCAGAGGTGGGCATGCTTCATGGAATGATTGGCCCTAGGTATTATGTACCTGCTGGAAGTGAATCTTTGGTTGCTAGGAATTGAATGTTTTTTTTCCCTTGTTTTTGGTATGTAATATTTTTTTGTTATGTGGCTCTGTTATTTTGTATGTGATATATCAATGGATTAATAATGGTAATGGCATATTTGAGTAGTGTGTAAGTCGAATGATGTTTTGTTTAGGTTCAGTCAAACCAGGTTAATGGGGTATTTCGTTAACATCTACATAATTTGTTAATTACATGAATATTCATTCACACTACGGTTATATCCCTACTCTTATATAAATAGAGGTTAAGCCACTATTCATTTGACTATGTAAATTTATTAAAATGTCCTTAGTTTATATAAATATTTTCCATCACTCATTTGTATATCACTCTACACATCCATACATGTGTATCAATATTTCACCATATACCCAATTCCATTTCACATCTTCTCTCATCCGTAACAAAATTTGACTTTTCTTAAGTTTTGTTTCTTCTTCCTTGCATGCAGAGAAAAGTTTCCCAAGCAAAGAGAGATTTCTTCACCAAATCTTCACCTAATCCTATCACTTCTATCTCAGGTTTCACCAAAACATTATCTTTCCCACGTCATGTAGATTGCCGCCAATGGTTTCTACAGAAGCACAAAAGTCTAGGCACTACAATGCCTTCTACAACGATAAAAAACAAAAACATCCCTACCTTGTTGGTGTCTCCTCTTCTCTATTTCAAGCCTGAGCAGATGCAAATCTTCAACTCCTTGTTGCGTGTTCTGCCACTTCACGATTTCCCTTAGTAAGAACCCTAATATCTTCTCAATTAAGTTTAGAAGTCAATCTGAGTTTCTTCATCTTCAACTCCTTCTACTTATCTGCCTTGGCCAAGGGCTCTAATTTTAGTTCAGGAGTACATGTGAACTCCAATTATGCCTCTTACATTTGCTCAAAAATATCTTCCAGGTACTTCGCTCACTTAACCATTTATATATGTATGTGCATATGATGTGTATGTATATGAACTTCTTTGTTTTTTCAGTGTTCAGTTTTACCCAAAATTATGTTGAATTTTTTGAATTTTAGTGTTGAATTTCTTTAATTATGCATGTTTCAGTCAACTAGATTTATGTTTCAACAGTTTTCCATCGTTGTTTTTAGGTTTTCTGATATAGTACGTCACATGTTTGTCGAATTGCCTTAATGAGCTGAGTCAATTTAACGTGTGTGTGGTTGCTAAATCTTTGAAACTGTGTGAAACAACTCATCTCCTTTTTAAATAAATCTTGAATATGTTGCCATTTTTTACGAGATAATATTCACATTCACCTGATTTATTTGCTTGTATTTGTAAGGATTCATCATTATTCAACACAAAAAAACATTAATTTTAGGATGATATGTCAACATTTGAACAGTTGAAATGCAATTATTCGAATTGTTTTTTTATGGTTTGGAAAGAGAATATATAATAAACAAAGTTCACTAATGTTGTGATCCCCACTTAATCAAGTTGATAAAAATCAGTGTGATTTTAAGAGATTGCTCTTTTTTGGGGGATGAATGTGCATTTGGAGGGGTTCAGATGCCGTGTCCAATCTGAACTATTAACTTTGCGAAATTCTACTCGCATTTTTCTTATGGACTCTCCACCATGCCTAAAGAATTTTTTTCTTTTTGTCTTCAACAGTCTCATTCTTGAAAAAGGACCCTCACTCTTACCAATTACAGAGGCATTCACATAGTGCCACTCACATGTGCGTGCCTGTGTGATTCATGTACTACATAAGGCTCATTTTCCCATTTCTGGAGTTGGATATCAAGTACTTTGACCTTGGCCTCCATAACCGTGGTGCCACTGATGACAAAGTTCCAGTTGAGAGTGCCGAAACAACGCTCAAGTATGCAGTATATTTAATTCTATTTAGATTGTTTTGAAATGCTAGCAATTTCATGTAGAAATTTATTGTTTTTGTTTTCTTAATTTGTGGGGAACATTTCCCAAAATCCTAACACTTCTTCTCGTTTAATTCTTTGATCCTTCTGGAGTCATATCATTATAGTATGATGTATAATCAAGGAAAAACAATTCTAATGTAAATGGTCTGGTTGTCGGTACAATGTAGCGATCATGTGTGCAACCATTAATCCAGGTAAGAATGGTTAGAATTTGACAGCGTGAAGAAAAATTGTTCTATGATTTCTTTCATTATTAAGATTGGATTCAAATTTAATATCTTGCAGTGACCTAATCTACAGATGAAGCTCGTGTGGAGGAGTACAACTTGAAGCAAACGTGGAGGTTTCCTACTAATACTAGGGCTAGGCAACGGTCGGATTGGCTTTGGTTGGGCCGAACTGAACAAATTCGGATTTGGGTTTTTTTTTTTTTTTTTTAATCAAATTGTGGGCTGCCCATTATATTCGGGTTGAGCCGTCCAAATATAGGCGGGTTGGGGTGTCAAAAATTGTAGGCCACCCATTTAATTCGGGTTGGGCCGACCAAGCTAATTTGGTCAAATTTCAATACCATTTTTACTTGTTTTGGGCTTATATTAAACCATTTTGTTTCGTGGGCCACTAATACCATTCAATCCAAACAAATTTAAAGTACAAATCAATAATTGAAAAAAAAAAAAAAAAAAAAAAAAGGAAGTGCAGTAGTAATTGTAACACAAAGAGCAAACTTAACCATCACATAACTTAACAAAAACAAACTTAACCATCACAAAACAGAACATGAAAAAAATATTCAAACAAAAAAATTAAAATAATAAAATACAAAACAAACTTAACCACGTGGTCCACGTCATCAACAAATTATAATAGTACTTGATTATCCGCTTGTTAAACTTGAAACCGATTGATCTTGAACTTGTCACAAATTAAATAAAACAATTAGTAAATCTCATCTCAACATTGTGAACAATAAAAAATTAAATTATATAAAATAAAATAAAATAAACTTAAAGAATACAAACCTGATTCAATATCTTTTTCAAATTCTTTGACTTCATTCATTATGTTGCGAAGAGATGTTGAAACTGAAAATAACAGCCAATTTTGTGCACAAATAAGACGCTTAACCATTTGAGGGGACAATGAACTACGAAATTGATCCAATATGCGTCCCCCCATACTAGACGCAGACATTGACGCCACAGTCGATACAAGAACAACCAATACATCACAAGCAACAAAAGACAACAATTCATATCTACTACTATTAACCTTCCACCATCCCAAAATATAAAAAAAATTCATCCTTATGTCTTTTAGGTAATTCATTTAAATACTTTTCTACCTCAGACTTACCCCCCCCCCCTATCTATTTTTCCTTCAATAAAACTCTCAAATTGGGAAGCAAATAATTTGTGTGGATCTTAATCCATAAAATCTAGATCCATAATTGACATAGATGTCACATCCCCACTCGCGCTCGGACCACTCTCACCCTTAGTTTCAGCATGTAAACTTAATGACTCCATAGAAGCATAACATTCATACAATCGATTTATAGAAATCTTCACATTTTCAATCAATGAGTTTGCAATCTCAGTAGCATACATTTAAAATTAAAAATTAAAAATGGAGATATGAAATCTTCTTCCTTGGATCCAACAAAACAGCCACATACAAAATAATATTGATCTTGCCCCCATTTCTCCAATACTTGTCAAATTTTAATTTCATATTCAACACCATTTTAGCCACCCCATTATCTTGATTCAAGATTAAGTGTTCAATTGTGCTTCGAATTACAAAAATCTCATCGAAAAACGAGTTTGAAGTAACATACAAAGTACCAGAGAAACATTTCGTTGCCTAGTAAAAAAGTTCAAAAAATTTAACAAATGCACGACATCTTACCCAATCTTTCTCATTCGGAGGAGATCCATATCACTCATATTTTTTTAGAGAAAATAAACACGAAATCTAGGCTCCTCATTGTCTAATCTTTCAAATGCCTTTTCAAACTTCTCAACAGACTCTAATATTTTTGTAGGTGGAATTCCACCGTGTTGGCACATCAAACCATAAAAAACTCTTAGACTTAATTTTCAACATATTGACACATTTCTAGAAAGATTGGAGTCAACAAGGTGAAGATTTTACATATCTTACTACTCCTTGAATCCTTTGAATAGAACCATCTAACTCTTTTAACCATTCCACCACTATTAAATTTAAGATGCGAACACAACATCTCATATGTAAGAGCTCGTGACCTAAAATTGTACCTTTCTAATTTTTTGTCTCCTTTTGTAAAAATTTAATGGTAAGATAATTTGAACTCGCATTATTTATTGTTAACGTGAAAACTCCCTCAATTCCCCATTCAAGCAAACAATTTTCAATCTTCTTACCAACATGCTCTCCCTTATAATCATCAACAATGCAAAATTCAATATTCTTTTTTGGAGTCTCCAATCATCATCTAGGAAATGACACGTCAAACACATATAATTTAAATTCTGAATAGACATCCATGTGTCCGTAGTCAAACATACCCTACAACCTTTTAAATTTTTTCTCAATTTTACTCTTTCTAAATAAAAAATCTTCACTATATCCCGAGTAATTGTGTATCGAGAAGAAATATTTAACAATTTCGGTTGCAAAATATTACAAAACCTCCTAAATCCATAATTTTTCACAAATCTAAAAGGCAACTTGTAGGACCCCGATTTCGCATGTACGTCATTTTAGTTGTATTTTAGAGTAATTGGAAAATTTTGAGGTGAAATTGGGTTAATTAAAATTCAAATTAAAAGTTTAGGGGTTGATTTGAAAATTTAGAAAACATTCAACCCAAAATTTGCATTCAATTTTTGAATTAGAACTTTTTGGGGTGAAATTGCAATTTAGAAAATTTTGAATGTGGAATTGGACAAAAATGAAGTGCTAAAGGAATAAAGGGGAGAAAAGAGTAATTAAAATAGAAGATATATATATATATACACACACACATATATGTATAGGCGTGTGCGTGTGCCGTGAGCTCAGCCCAGAGACAAGAAGGAATGGGAGAGGGGCTACGTGGCTTGAAGAAAACCAAAAACCAATCCCCAAAAACCTATGAAAGTAAATGATCCATAGAAATTGTGATCAAAAGCCGAAAATGAGGGATAAATCAGACAAGTTAGAAAGAGAGAGAATCGGAGGGTGTTCGGCAGTGTGCTCAATCCAGTGTCGTGGGGGTGTGTGTTCTGTTACGAAATGATCGTGTGGGTGGGTGCAGTCCGGTCCTTGTGTGTGTGCATCATCAGTTGTTCTTTCAATGGCCGTGGGGGTGAGATCGTCAACGGCGTGATCATGGCCGTTCGTTGCCGTCGTTTGGTAAGTATGAGAGTATGTTTAAATTTCTATGGTATATATATATTTGTGATGTGTTGATCATTCGGGTGCATGGGTGTGATCGTCGCCACTGTTCAGCCGACAGTGTGTGTCGCTGTTGCGGTGGTGCGTGTGCGTGTGTGCATTCTCTGGTTCTATTTAGTGCAGCAGGGTGTGGGTGTGTAGGATTCTGTTCGGGTCGTCGATCGTCGATGATTGTGGGTGGATCGTCGTCGGTTAGTGGTGAACATTGTGACCGGTGTGGGATGGCCGGCAGTGAAGGAAAGTTAGTGAGAGAGAGAGGGTCGGCATGTGGGTGTGTGATCAGTGTGTGTGGGTGTGTGATCGGTGTGTGTGGGTGTGTTTGTGTTGCGTGGGAGTGGTGTCGATGGCGGCGAGGGTGTGGGTATTGTTGTGTGTCGCCGCTGGTGAGAGGGACGTGAAGGGGGTGGTCGGTCGACGGTCGAACGGAACCTGTAACATCAAATAGAAAAAAAAAAAAAAAAAGTAAGGAAAAAATTACACTAACAACCCCAAAGAAAAAAAAAAAAAGAAATAAAAATAAAAACCCAATTCAATTTCTTGGCTTGCGAACAATTAAGAAATTGGTGAAATTTCAATCTATTATTATCTCTCGTTCAATTAAATTTTTAGCGTTACAATTTTCGTAGTTGTAATAATTTCGTAACAGTTAATTTTAATAACGTTGTACATAAAATATTATCGAAACGGAATGGAGTAAATAATAATAATTTTCCATAATAAAATGTGGGGATGGGAAAATTGTGAAATGTAGGGTCTGCATTGCATGATTAGGTAATTTTTTTACCTAAAATATTAATTTAGGCCATGTCACTAATAGGTTCGCAGGCACCGGAGTATCAGTAGAGGGTAATCGGTAAAATCTTTTCGGAGCGAATCACCAAATGAGTGTACTGTCTTCTAGTAAATTATAAAAATCTATTTTCATACATATAATGGAAAAATGTGTTTACTTAAAATTGGACGAATTTGTAACTTATATGGATCAAGTAATTTTGAGTGTGTGTGATTGTAGAAAAAGTCGCCGGTTTTGAGATGGAAATTGGTGTTTGGTCCGATTATGCCATATTATTTATCTGCTTTGGTAGAGTGGTGATTATCTGCTTCGGCATAGTGGTGATTATCTGCTACGACAGAGTGATGTTATATCCCGCTAGGAAGGCAAATCTTACAGGTGGTACGGTACCGTTGCAATTCCCGATCGTGAGGTTAAAACGATCCTAGGGTTAGTCGGAGGATGGTGTGGTGTTTTGTCGTATATGGTGATTGGGGTGAGTAAATTTATATATATTATTTACTACTAGATTAGCGCATTTATTTGTGTTGATATATCTACTGTTCTGGTTGATTTTACTGCTTGAGTTGGGTGTTATAAATATCTGCGTTAGTTCTGTGGTGACAGGAAAAAGAAGTTTTCCTTGTGGTATGTGATTTTTTTTTTTTTTTTTATATTATTGTTGGATATGTGGAATTTATATGTTTTATACTTGATCCATGAGAAAAATATTTTTTTTATTACGAAGACAGTGCACCGATAAAAATTTTGATTTTAGGTGCAGCTGCTAGGAGTCGGTCCCCTACTGACCCTAGGTAGAGTCCTGTGAGGGAGTCGTTGTGGATATTTTTGGGATGAGTTGTTCGAGATGAACCCGTGAGGGGTTCTTTGTTATTATATTATATTTTGTTTTGTTGTTCTTATATTCGGGGACGGGTGTGTCCTCCATATGAGAGGATGTATGCGGCTTGACATTTTTTTTTTGTGGTTGTATTTTTATGTATGCTTGTGTCGTTTTCTAGTTGGTTTGACGTTCAGGTGATGTCATGTCAACATGACGCCGGCCCTATGGTAATGGGTGTTCGGGGTGGGGTGTGACACAACTGATCAATTATGATCATCTCCGCAAGAGCAGCCTCTTGACTAAAACTTAATGCAACAAGTTGAATACCCTCTTCACTATCTTTTTTAGGTTTAAAACCTAATGCTTCTTGCCCCTTAAGTTGTTCTCTATATGGATATTTAGGAAAGTTAGGCAATGATTTTTTAAACTACTTGTACAGTGAACCTTTGAATTACCACTGTAAACCTTTTTGCAATATTTGATGCTTTCGGTTCACCCCCTATTTCAACCTTATCAAAATGATCCCATACTTCAAAAAAAATTCTCTCACGTATTGTACTTTTAGGGGGATGCGGAGATTTCGAATCAATATTCTCATTCAGATTGTCTCCTCTCACTTCATCCGTTATCATAGTGTCCATCACTAAAAAAAATATAGACAAAGATAAGTAAAATGGTAAAACAAGTTTAAAAAATTCAAACACTATAATTCAAATCTAACACTGGAACAAAACACTATTGAGTTACAAATCTAATTTATGCATTTTTTTGAATTGTATCAAGAAAGCAAGTCATACAAACAAGTACTAATTTCTCAGTCTCCGCCAATTACGACGATAGTCTATTACTTAGAAACTAGAAAACATAACTCAAAATTCATAAGAAAACAAGCATTTGACGAATTGCGAACTCTAAGACCCGTAGCGGTTTATGATGCCTGCCCTTGAACTTGAGACTACAGTGTCGAAAATTCCAACGTCGATCTTGCGAATCGAATATTCAGATTGGCCGACGACGAACAGTGGTGGACTCAAGTTGGGGATGTCAAACCCCAATTGATCGTATCTTGAAATTAGGTTCCAATGGTTTCGGTTTCGACAAGCTACTGTGAATATGAAATCGAATATGTAGACCTAGGGCATTTTTGGACTACGAAAAGAAAGAGGAAAATGAGTTTAAAAGGAATATAGAAAGTTCAATCGAATATGGAGATTAAATTTGGGGATTGAAGAGGAAGAAGAGTATTGGAGAAGAGGTGGTGGACCCGACTACTTATCATGAAGCTCTCAATAGCGATCAGGCAAATGAATGGCTAATTGTCATGGGAGATGAGATGCAGTATATATCAGATAATGATGTTTGGGAACTTGTTGATCTTCGCAAGTGATATAAACCCATTGGATGCAAATGGGTATTCAAAACCAAGAGAGACAACAAAGGAAATGTTGAAAGATTCAAAGCCCGATTAGTTGGTAAAGGGTATACACAGCGAGAAGGCGTTGATTTCACAAAGACTTTTTCACTAGTTTCCACCAAATATTTCTTTAGGCTAATTATGGCATTGATAGCTCATTTTGACTTAGAGCTTCATCAAATGGATGTCAAGACAGTTTTTCTCAATGGAGATTTGAGTGAGGAAGTCTACATGTCACAGCTTGGGGGATTTAAGGGAAATGGAAAGAAGAACATGATATGCAGATTGAAAATGTCCATTTATGGTCTCAAGCAAGCTTCTCGACAATGGTACTTAAAATTTGACAAAATTGTGGTATATTTTGGTTTTGTAGAAAACAAGTTTGATTAGTGCGTCTCTATGAAAATCAGTGGGAATAAGTTCATTTTCATGATTCTCTACGTTGATGACATTTTGCTTGCTAGTAGCGATGTGCATCTCTTGAATGATACCAAACGTCTTTTGTCTGTTAATTTTGACATGAATGATCTCGAAGAAGCATCATTTGTTCTGGGTATTGATATTCGTCGTGATAGATCTCGAAACCTTCTCGGACAATCTCAGAAAGCCTATATCGATCGTGTGTTTAAAAGGTTCAATATGCAGACGTGTAAGGTAGGTGATGTACTTGTTGTGAAAGGAGATAAACTCAACAATGAATAATGTCCATAGAATGATTTGGAATAGGATGTCATGAAGACTGTTCCCTATGCCAATGCAATTAGTAGCCTAATGCATGCACAAGTATGTACGGAACCTGATATCGCCTTCATTGTTAATGTTTTTAGTAGATATTTGTCGAACCCTGGGCATGATCACGAGTTGCTGCAAAGAAAGTCATGAGATATCTACAAAGAACAAATGATTTTATACTTGTGTATATGAGGGTTGATAATCTCGAAGTAATTAGGTACTCAGATTCTGATTTTGGTGGTTGTTCATACGATCGCAAATCTACTTCAGGATATATTTTTGTTCTAGCTGGTAGAGTCATTTCATTGAAAAATGTCAAACAGAGCCTAATTGCATCCTCGACTATGTATGCTGAATTTATAGTTTGTTATGGTGCATCATCTCAAGCTATTTAGCTACGAAATCTAATTTCGGAGCTGCAAGTTGTTGATTCCATCTCTCGACCCATTGTGATTTATTGTGACATTAATGCAACTGTGTTCTACTCCAAGAACAATAAGATCAGTACGGGTTCCAAGCATATGAAACTTAAGTACCTCACAGTCAATAACTTAGTAAAAAATGGAGATGTCGTGATCGAGCATATAAGAACTGAATCCATACTTGTTGATCCTTTAACCAAACGGTTTAAGGCCCATAGCGTTCAAGCAACATGTTGTGAATATGAGTGTTATTGAGTCTTTTGATTCTTTAGTTTAGTGAGAACTTTTTTATTCGATTTATTTTCCTTTATTTCGCTGATTCTGTTGTGACAACTATTGTTATGTATTTTGCAAAATTGAAATATATTTTATGATAATTATTATTATATATTATATTATTGCATATCATATTATTTGAATTAATTATACAATATGGTATCTTAAGATATTATGCCTTAAGAATTACAATTGTATACTTTTGGTTGTCACAAATCACTATTTTGAGATCTCGTGATGTATTGTTAATGACAGATGACTTGTTAAAGTCAAGCAATTTCATATTATTGAGAAATTGCAGCAATTTCATTTTGTAGAGAAACTGCAATTAGTAATTTCATATTGTTGAGAAATTGCACCTGTTTCATTTTATTGAGAAACTGCAATTAGCAATTTTATTTTGTTGAGAAATTGCAATTACAATTCCATATTATTGAGAAATTGTAATGAGGATCGATAAGAACAATACATATTGATAATAATCATATGTTGGCATTGGTTTCTTACTACACTATTGGGCTTACGATCCATGTCAATATAGTTATAAGTATTTGTGAGTATAAAATGTCTTATATTTGTTGAGATTAACATATAAATTATTATAACCTAATATTAAGATCATATTGAACCGGATAAGTTTATTAAGATGCTACTTATAAACTATCATTTCTTTAAAAAAATGTGCAGTTACACAATTTTTTTTTGTTATTTACTCGAGAGTCTTGTTTTCAAAATTAAATTTATTCAATTAATGTAACTCAAGTGAGAGAATTTTTAAGATTTTATGTGGGCTAACATTAATCGAATAAATTATTTTACAAAAATGGGTTAATAGATAGTCTATTATATAAGCAACCCAAATAATCAGTGATCATATTTTGATTTGGATTGTGATATCTTTTATGTAGAAGCTTAGTTAAGTGGCAAATGTAGGTTTAAAATTTCATTGAAACCCGTTGTGGGAGGACCCAACGAGAAACCATAATATATATATATATATATAAGTAGGTCATCTCCCTAGTCTAGATTAAGGGTTTCTTCCTATTGAGAGCCGCCACTACAATAATCTAGATCATAGGGAGAAAGATTTAGTGTGTAATCAACTGCAATAGTTCAATCTTCTGCGATGGCCGAGACATGTACATTTTTTATTATCGTTTTTCATTATTGTGTCCTATAATCCATATATGTTTTAGATTATTAATTAATTCTATGTTATTTGTGATTATGAGATATAATCAACACTTTGTTTATCACAGTTGATTAGGGTGGTAGCTTATAACTGTTGGACAGTTAATTGCAGTTATGATTAAACAAGTACCAACAAACGTCCACGCCTGTTCACCGGTAACTATTCGGTGAAAGTTCACAATGAAAATATGCCTTTTTTAATTTTGAGAGTGCATGTCACTTGAGCTCACCTAGACTTTTTCTTCACAGTCTATTTCACGATGTGGAATTCTATCAGTTAACATGTATGCTATTTTTCTCTAATTTAGTATGCATCGGCCACGAACAACACCATCATCTAAAGTTTGAAGTTGCATTTTCAATAATAATTAATAAATTTAATCTTTTGATTTGTAATTTCACATATATGGTATACATTCAGAATATATTTAATATTTGCTAGATTTTTTAGTCTAAGTTTCTTCTAAAACTAATTTGAGACCTTATGAAAATTAAGTGTTGTCGAGTTCTTTCATTTTTGTTTGTTTGATTTTGTTTAGTTCGTGAACGTGTTGTCTGAAGTTGTTTATTGGGGCTAAACTACTGCCTCATGAAGTGAATGATCTGCCTTTTGTTTTGTGTTTTTGCCTCATGAAGTGAATGATCGGCCTTTGTCCTTGCTATTCTCACAATGAAGGTAAAAATCCATTTCTTATTTCTTAATTCCTATTCTATTTATGTTTTATTTGATGAAAATGAAGAGGTTATTCATGGTTTTTTTTTTTATTCAATTTGAATTTTAGTTATGTTTGTATTTTATATTTCTTTTTAAACTACTTAATTTCATTGCATTAATCTTGCAATAGACTAGTTTGATTTGGTCTTCACTCAACTTAAATTTATTTCCCAATATCTAATGTTAAGGGTCCTTAATTGGGTACTAATTTCTACTTGGATGTTATTGAATCTTATTTTTTCTAGATAGGTAGAATGAGGTTAAACGATGGAGCCCACAATATTCGACGAGATCTTTAAAAGGTGAGTTATATTTTTTTTTTCCTTATTTGTCTAGCTTAATTTGAGTTTATAAGCATTTGTGTTTGCATTTGAGTTTATTTTCTTTTCCTCTATTTCCTTTTGTGTTTATGTTGCAATGGAATTATTTAGCTTTCTGTTCCCATTTGTGTTTTTATTTAAATAGATACAAGTGTAAAAAATACTGTGGGATTTATTATTTGCAGTGGATAATTCATGTGGCCACCTACTTCAACGACTAAGCTTGGCGATAGAAAAGAATCGTTGGAGGAATGGAGTTACACGAAGAAGACAAAGGGTGAATTGAGAAGATTATAAAGAGGCCGGTGAAGAGAGAAGGGTGGAGGTTATGGGCATTAATTTTTTCAAATCTCTAACTTCACGATCTTTTTTTCCATTACTCCCGCCAGCTTATTGGTTATGTGGTTCTGGCCCATTTAGTCGAATTTTGTTACGCCGCAAACCATTCGGAATCTTTCCAACTTTTGTTGTATTTGTAATGTACATTGTTAGTTGATAATGGCTTTTAAATGTTAATTATTCTTGATTTTTTAATAAAACAATTTTGGAATAAATATGTCAAAAAAAAAATTAGGATCAATTTTTTAATAGACGTATCTTCAGGTCTGGGTTATATGATCCCAGTTGTAACGACGATGAAGTTCTTTTTGTTTAACATTTTGAGACATATCTTAGATTATGGTGGTTAGTGATGGACAACAAAATATGAAAAAAAATATTCGGGTGTTATTTTTCATATTTCTATCTTTTAAGAGAAAATGAAATTAAGTAAACTAAATGATTATATTCTTAAAATAAATCTTATTAGTTACAATATAAATATTGAGAACTTTAGAAGTGGATGTATGAATTTGGGGGCTGTTGGATGGAGTATAATTGATACGAAAATTTGGGGTGTATGCGTTTTTATTCCTTTTACTATTTCTCTTTAGTAATTTTTTTACTATACATTTATATTTTTTTTTATTTTTGTATAATGTCTAAAATAGTTATATTTTTTGTTTGTGGGTATAAAAAAACGTACACTTACTTTTTTTTTTGTTTTTTTTTTTGTGGATGTATAAAGGTTTATATAATTACATTTTCGGTAGGAAATGTGTAAATTTGTGTATCCTTATATTTTAGATTGGTTATTTTGAAAGATCGTGGAAATAAGAAAAAAAATTAGAAAAAATAATAAAAATAAATAAAAATAAAACCTACCTAATCAAAAATTATTTAAAAACAATAAAACGTATTTTTACTTCTAAACCCGCGCTTGGCGCGGGTTAAAACTAGTATATATTATAAAACAGGACGTACATAAGTTCTCTAGGCAAATCTTGATCACTCTTTATACCCCCATAAAGAATGGTTCCGATTAATTTTCTAAATTAACATAAATAAAAAAATTATATTATATTTTTTTGTTTTATTTTTAACCAAATAATTTGAGATTGCCCTTTTTAAGTAAATTCTACGCCTTTTTAATTATTTCTTTCCTATTTTTAGTTTTATTTTTTTTTTAATAATTTTATTTCTTATTCCTTATTTTCTCTCCTTATTTCTTATTCCTTAATTATTTTATTTCTTATTCCTTAAAAAATTAGGGTTTACTGCTCCACTCTTTTTCTTTCTCCCGCCGTCAATGTGCCATCTCCATCGCCTCACCTTCTCCTAACCTCCCTCCCTCAACCGCGTTTCTCTCCTCCTCAGATGCATCAGGTACACATTCTCTCTCTCGCTCTTCCTCTACCTCCCGTCTCTATCCCTATATTCGCCGTAATTCCTTTCTCCCATCTCTCACAAGCAGCCGAGCCCTAATTACCTCCCTCCCATCTTTTACGAGCAACCAATTTCTTTCTCTCAATTATGAAATTCTCCGCTCTCTCGATCGACGAGACGCGATTCTTTCCCTCTATCTCAGCTTCTTTTTGTTGTACCCTTGGTGCCGCATGTTGATGTTCAATGGATCTCCACGACCACGTCCACCTCCACCTTTATTGAGAAACAAAATAAGGGCAAATTAAGGTGATTTTTAAATTTTTTTCCTCTGAATTGCAAGCAGTTGATGATTTGCAAGTAGGTATGGATCTCATAGGAGGTTTAATCTGTTTTATTTTTTCTTTTTGGTTAGTGACAAATCCGCAAATGCACTCCAAATAGGTAGGGATCTCTAATTTTTCCATCATTTGTTTTTTATTTTTATTTTTGTATATTCTTATTGTAAAATAGGTGCTTCTTTGATTTTTTATTATTTTTGTTCAATTTTAAACAACAATGTTTTGTAATCCAATATGAATTCAGTAGCGTTTTAATGTCGAGTTCTTTTAGGGACGTTAGAATATTCAAGGACAGTGTTCAAAATTTTACACATTAGATTTTTGTGGCAATTACTTAATAGTGTGTGTGTTTTTCTGGACCCTAGGATAGTTTGTTCTTAAATGCTATATTCAACTCCAACGTCACAAAAGATCACTAAAGTAAATGTGTCTCCCAGGTGAGTATTTGAAAAACCATTTTTTTTTTTTACTTTGGTTGGATGATATGTTTTTTTCGTTTGTATATTATTGGTGATTATTTGATCATTTACTTGACTAAACTCAATGTAGATGTTACAGGAAAAAGGAAACACGAGATTAGTTTCTCTTTTGCTCCCAATCTTTCCCTAACTGATTCATGATTTTCCCAATTCTTCAGTTACTGTTATTGTTCCCATATTTCTATTCCCCATTCTTCAGTTACTGTTATTGTTCCCATATCTCTATTTCTATATTTTTGTTACTGTTATTGTTCCCATATCTTTGTTTCCATATTTCTGTTACTGTTATTGTTCCCATATTTCTGTTACTGTTATTGTTCAGTTACGTTTTCATTTCTATGTTTTTCTCTTTGTTCATGTTCTTAGGTTTGAAAAAGAACTCTGATTGTTTGGGTAATTGAGAGAGGGTATGTGTTTGAAATTTCAGGCATCACAGTTTGGCAAGTAGCAACTTTTAGTTCTATCACAGTCTGGCAAGTATCAACTTTTAGTTCTACTTAAATTCTTGAAGAATACATTTCATTTGAAAAAATGATAATAGAGTTTTGTTATGAGTGAAGGCCGACGTAGAAGTGTCATTTGGGTTGCTGAATTTAGAAGAGGCGGAGTTGGCTCCAATATGTGATTGATCCTCAAGTGTTGTGTATTGAAAAAACTGTGCAATTCGGTCTACTGGGTGGATGTTGTGTGCTTTGCAGAAGGGTTGCAACTCAGTGCATTACGAAGGCAATTGAAACCAATGGTAATGTTGTCACACCCCACCCCGGACACCCATCACTGTGGGGCCGGCGTGACGTCGACACGACCTCATCTTAACGTCAAACCCACAATAAACGACAAAGTGCATACAAAAATATACAACCATAAATTCTGACCATATACAACATTTCTAACTGAGGACGCATCCGTCCCTAAATTATAATAACAACAAAAGTATAATAACAATGAAGCACTCACAGGTTCGCCTCAGATAGTTCCTCCCAAAATATTTCCATACTACACCATCACCGGACTCTACCTAGTGTCAGTAGGGGACCGACTCCTAACTGTTGTATCTGCGAGTGTACTGCCTTCTTAGTCAAATATTTTTAAAATAATAATACATTCTAAATATTACCATAATTAAATATGGATCGAGCATAAGTATATAAGCAGTGATATAGATAAGTTCCAACCAAATCCATCTAGTATAAAATCATACAAATCACCATAATAAATAATAAATCACCCAATATAAGTAAAACACTATTTCTCAAACACACACCTCAAACACATATATCAAACACACCACTCCACCACAACACACACTAGCTAGCCATAGTGATCGTTTTAATCTCACGATCGGGAGTTGCAATGGTACTGTAACATTCGCAGGAATGCTTTCTTACGAAATATCCACACCCCTTATTGGGGAGAAATATAATCCACATCTCTTACGGGGAGAAATATCCACATCTCTTACGGGAAGAAATATAATCCACATATCTTACGGGGAGAAATATAATCCACACCCCTTACAGGGAGAACAACTATGGCATCGTCAAAATCATCAGTATAGTTAAAATCTATATTCCTTACGGGAAGAAATACATTTTCATACCATATCGTCAAAAATACACACCCCTTATGAGAAGAATATAAATCATACCCCTTTCGGAGAGAATTTCCAAAATCACGTTTTTCACTCTCCTTTTTAACAGTACCATCAATTTCAGTAAAAAAGACCAGTTTTCCACCTTTGTACCATCGATTTCAATAAAAACTTTTTTTCCACCTTTGTTTTTAGAAAACCCAGCATTTTTAGAAAACCGTATATTTTCCACTTGCTTTTAAACCACCAAAGCCAACAAATCATTTTTTCAACTTTATTTTAAAACCAACATAATTTACCGAAAATCTATTTTTTCCCAACTCACCCAAAACCTACTTGATCCATATCATTTATAGAATCGTCCTGTTTAAGTCACATATTTCATCATATATATATAAAAATAGATTTTTGCAAGAAGATAGTACACTCACCTGACTACCCGTTCTGAACAGTTTTTATTGACTATCTTCTATTGAGACTCCAGTGTCTTCGAGCCTAATAACAGGGCCTAAATTAATATTTTATGTAAAATAACCGAATCATGCAATACAGGCCCTAAATTCCATAATTTTCCCCATACTTACTTTTTATTACGAAAAATTGTTATTCGGTAAATTTCGTTTCATTAATAACAACGGTACGCATTTGTTAGTATGGACAGTGACAAAAATTATTTGAATTAACGATTCCAAATTATAATCCCGTTTGCTAATAATTTAATTTAACAACAATGGTAATCGATTTAGATTTTTACCTGCTCCGAATCGTTCATCGGCCGTGAGATAAATTTTTGGATTTTTATTAGAGTGTTTGTGTAATTTTTCCTTTTCTTTTTTTTTTTTTTTCTTCTTTTTCTTCTTTTTTTTTTTTTTTTCCCGGTTTCTCTATTTCTGTTCTGGTTCCCTGCCGACCGACCACCCACACCCCTCTCACCGGCGGCGACCAACCACCCAACCACAATCACACACGCCGTTGGACAAGACAGACGAACGACACACCCACCTTCACCGCCGAACGCCACCGTCGGACAGAAATGGGAACCCACACACAGCCACAACTGATGCTCTCTCTCTCACTAACTCCCCTTCACCGCCAGCCACCCTACACTAGTCACAACCTCCTACCACTGTCCGACGACGACCCATACACGATCGTCGATAATTGACGACCGACGATCCGAATAGAAAACCCACACCCACACACCACTGCACCAAACAGGAACAAGAGACATACACCGACACACCCACGCTGGTATCGAAATAGTGCCGATCATACACACATGCACGGCAGAAATTCAACAACTGATCACACTCCCATTTCCCATCGACAACTATCAACACACACACACAACAATGAAATGGAACAGAACGCACATACAGACGACCACGCCGGAGAACCCAGCACCGCCGAACCCTCTTTCTCTCTCTCTAAAATTCTGATTTTTCTCATCTGATAGTGTTTTGATCCTGATTTTTTTTTTTTTGCATGTACCCTTTTTATATGCATGAATTGAGTGGTAAAGATGGATCATCGCTTGCCACGTCTCCCCCTTTCCTCTCTCCCTCCCGTCGGTGATCTCACTGCACACACACATACGATATATGTGTGTGTGTGTGTATATATATATATATATGTTTTTTTTAAAAAAAAATTGTTAAATTGCTCTTTTCTCCCCCTCATTCTTTAAATCTTTATTTTAATCCAAATTCATCATTTATGATTTTCTTAATTTGTAATTTCACCTCTTAAAATTTTTAAGAAATAAGTTAAATGCCAATTTACCTCCCAAAGTTTGGATTGAAAGTTTTTAAATTTGTAAATTGACCCCTAAACCTTTAATTTGAATTTTTAATTTGCATATTTCCCCCTCGTATTTTTCTAAATGCTCAATAATGCAACTAAATTGACGTACGTGTGAAATTGGGGTCTTACAACCCTTCCCTCCTAAAAGAAATTTCGTCCCGAAATTTTATTACCTTAATTGAACAAATGCAGGTATTTGTTTCTCATCTCGTCTTCTCGCTCCCACGTCGCTTCCTCCATGGTATGACTCTACCATAACACATTGACTAATGTAATCATTTTTGTTCGCAACACCTGGTCCTTACGTCATAAACTCTGGAATGGCTCCTCAACGTACGTCAAATCTTCTTCTAGTTCGATCGGCTGTGAAGTCAACACATGAGAAGGGTCTGGCACATATTTTCGAAGCATTGATACATGGAAAACGTCGTGTAATCGAGACAACTCTGGCGGTAAAGTAAGTCTATAAGCCGTCGTGCCAACCCTGATCTAAATTTCATATGGTCCGATATACCTTGAACTTAATTTTTCTTTCTTCCCGAACCTCATTATGCCTTTCCACAGAGAAATACGCAAAAACATATGATCCCCCACTTCGCATTTCAAATCCCACTGGTGCTTGTCTGCATAACTCTTTTGTCGACTTTGAGTGATTGTTTTTTAGAGAATCACCTTCACCTTGTCTGCTGTCATCTGGCTGTGTTCAACTTCAATAATTTCCATTTACCCACCTCAGTCCAACAAATTGGGGTTTTGCATCTCCTACCATACAACGCTTCATATGGGGCCATCTCGATTGTCGAATGGTAGCTATTGTTGTAGGCGAATTTCATCAACGACAAATGATCATTCTAGCTACCAGGAAATTCCATAACAGCTCCTCTTAACATATTCTCCAACGTCTGAATCGTATGTTCTGATTGACCGTCTATCTGAGGAATGAAAAACGGTGCTAAATTTGAGTTTGGTACCTAAAGCAGTCTGGAGACTCGGTCAGAACCTCGAAGTAAATATTGAATCTCTATCCGACACTATAGAAATTGGTACGCCATGCAACCTAACAATCTCATCGATATACAATTGGGCATACTTTTCAATAGAATACGTCATCTTTATGGTCAGAAAATGAGCGAACTTGGTAAGCCTATCAACGATCACCCAGATGGAATTATGCTCCTTTTGAGTACGAGGTAATCCCGAAATGAAATCTATCGTGATATGCTCTCATTTCCACTCTGGAATAGGTAGAGTTTGCAGCAACCCACTTGGACGTTGATGCTTAATCTTCACTTGCTAACAAGTAAGACACTTGGCAACAAACTCTGCGATTTCTTGCTTCAATCTGATCCACCAATAATGCTCATGCAAATCCCGATACATTATAGTACCGCCTGGATGCATCGCGTATGCTGAGCAATGCGCTTCTTCCAAAATATCGTTATTCAAACTGGTGTCGTTAGGCATACACAGTATATTTCTCATCATCAACACCTCATCGTTCTCCCTGAGATGAAAATCTACTCTGTGACCACTTCTCACTTCATCTCGAATCTTGTCCAATTGAATATCTGACTTCTGAGCTTCGATAAAACGATTAATCAACGTCGGCCTCAAAGTCAAAGTCGCAAGCAATGCAGCCGCCTGACCAACTGCTAACTGAACTCACAACGATATTAAATCGACAAACAAATTAGTATGAACGGTTCTTAGGTGCGTGATCGAACCCGCCGATTTCTGACTCAACGCATCCGCTACAACATTAGCTTTTCCCGGGCGATAGTAGATAGTGCAATCATAGTCTTTAATCAACTCTATCCAACGTCTCTGTCTCAAATTTAATTCCTTATGAGTAAACAGATATTTTAAACTTTGGTGGTCGTAGATTTCACACGTCTCGCCATACAAGTAGTGTCTCCAAATCTTTAAGGCAAATATAATCGTTGCCAGCTCCAGATCATGCGTCGGGTAATTTTACTCATGATTCTTCAGTTATCGAAATGCGTATGTGATTACGTGACCATGCAGCATCAAAACACATCCTAGCCCTTGGTGGGATGCATCACTATAAATCATAAAGCCACCCCCCTTCTGTCGGTCGGGATAGAATTGGTGCCGATATCAATCTATTTTTCAACTCTTAAAAACTTTGCTCACATTTGTCGGTCCATTTGAACTTGGATTCCTTGCGAGTCAAATGAGTCAACGGGACAGTTATAACAGAAAATCCCTACACAAATCGTCAATAGTAACCTGCCAACCCTAAAAAGCTTCGCACTTCCATCACATTCCTTGGCCTTTCCCATTAAACAATAGTTTCAATTTTCTTTGGATCCACTTGAATACCGTCTCCCGAAATAATATGACTCAAAAACACCACATGATCTAACTAGAACTCACAGTTACTGTACTTCGCATATAGCCTCTTCTCCCGCAACGTCTACAACACGATTCGAAGATGTTCTGCATGCTCGTCTCTGCTTTGAGAATAGATCAATATATCGTCAATGAATACGATAATAAATTGATCCAGATAAGGTTGGAAGACCCAATTCATCAAGTTCATGAAGGCAACAAGAGCATTTGTCAAACCGAAAGGCATAACTGTCTCTGACTTTCAATTGGTGATACCCCGATCGAAGATCTATCTTGGAGAACACTTTAGCCTTCTGGGGCTGGTCAAATAAGTCATCAATCCTAGGTAACGAATATTTATTACAGACGGTTACCCTAATCAGCTATCGATAGTCGATACACCTTCTCAACGTGCCATCCTTCTTCTTCACGAACAACGCTAGGGCTACCCATGGGAAACGCTAGGTTTGATAAATCCACGATCTAATAAATCTTGCAACAAAATCTTGCAACTGCACTTTCAATTCTTTCAGCTCGGTAGGCACCATACGATATGGTTGAATCGATATAGGAGCAGTTCCGGGAAGTAACTCAATCGTGAATTCCATCTCCCTATCTACTGGAAACCCTGGCAATTCGTCTGGAAAAGCGTCAGGAAAAATCTTTGACCACTGGAATATCTGCTATCGAAACTTCTCTCTAATTAGTGTCAATTACGTGTGCAAGGTATCCCTGACATCTTTTCTGCAATAATTTCCTGGCTTCTAGGGCTGAAATCAGACTAGCAGGAGTGATAATTTTGTCTCCCGAGAATACAAATTTTGGCTCACCTGAGATTTGACAGATCACTTTCTTCTTAATACAGTCCACCATGGCATGATAGCCGAACAACAAATCCATACCCAGTATTACTTCAAGATCGTAAATATTCAAGGGTAAATAGATCTACTGACAACTTCCTACCTCCAATACGAAGTGAACTATATTTATACGCACTAACTATTAACACAGACTCATAATTCTCGGCTACTTCTTACATATCATTCTCTATTAATTCTCGTTGCGTTTGCCTATTTCGTATAACTTTTAAATTTGCCTACCCCTCAACCTAAAACGTATTTCCAAAGTAAATTCTTTCTAGATTAGTCTACATCTTGTCTCTTCCATTTTTACCTAATCTGATTTAATTTCATACCGCCAAATGGTCGTCTCTTTCTGCTTTAACCATATGAACCTCCTTCTCTAATAAAATCACAAGCACACCTACCCATTTACGATAGAATCTGCGTATCTTAATTAGTAGCGCAGTGTGTCGTGTAATTGCATAAATAAAGTGTTGTCTACCAAGTCAATTCAATGAATAACTTAACATTGGACGAATTAAGTGTATTCTGCCACATTGTTGGTTTCACAATATAAATATTATGTACTACCGACACTGAATCCCAATGTCAAATACTACTAATAGAATTACTTATCAGTTATAATTTAATATTCCCAACCACACTACCTGAACCACTAACTGGCAGTATCACAATTTCATCGCACCCACTAATTACCAACAAGACAAATAACTATGCACGATGCTAATGTACCATCTAATGCAATGCAATAACTATCACTCACGTGCTAAACCCACCTATCGCAATCCTATCTTATGGTCCACCACTGGCTCGACACCACCTATCGACACCCTATCTCAAAGTCCCCTACTGACGAGACGACTAGCACGTCTTCCTATCTCATGATCCTCTATTGACACCGCTACTGGAAAGTCTACAGAACTTATAACCTAGCTATGATACCAAAATTGTCACACCCCACCCCGGACACCTGTCACCGTGGGGCCGGCGTGACGTCGACACGACCTCATCTTAACGTCAAACCCACTAGTAAATGACAAAGTGCATACAAAAATATACAACCATAAATTCTGACTATATACAACATCTCTAACTGGGGATGCACCCGTCCCTGAATTATAATAACAACAATGAAGCTCTCACAGATTCGCCTCAGACAGTTCATCCCAAAATATTTTCATACTACACCATCACCGGACTCTACCTAGTGCCAGTAGGGGACCGACTCCTAGCTGTTGTACCTGCGAGTATACTGCCTTCTTAGTAAAATATTTTTAAAATAATAATACATTCTAAATATTACCATAATTAAATATGGATCGAACATAAATATATAAGCAGTGAAAATTAAGCGATATAGATAAGTTCTATCCAAATTCATCTAGTATAAAATCATACCAATTACTATAATAAATAATAAATCACCAAATATAAGTAAAACACCACATCTCAAACACACATTTCAAACATACCACTCCACCACAACACACACTGGCTAGCCATAGTGATCGTTTTAACCTCATGATCGGGAGTTGTAACGGTACCGTAACATTCGTAGGAATGCCTTCCTACGAAATATCCACACCCCTTATTGAGGAGAAATATAATCCACACCTATTATGGGGAGAAATATCCACATCCCTTACAGGGAGAAATATAATCCATACCTTTTACGAGGAGAAACCACACCCTTTTTGGGGAGAACAACTATGGCATCGTCAAAATCATTAATATAGTTAAAAATTCACATCCCTTACAGGAAGAAATACATTTTCACACCATATCGTCAAAAATCCACAACTCTTATGGGGAGAATATAAATCACACCCCTTTCGGGGAGAATTTCCAAAATCACGTTTTTCACTCTCCTTTTTAACAGTACCATCAATTTCAGTAAAAAAAATCAGTTTTCTACCTTTGCACCACCGATTTCAGTAAAAACTGTTTTTCCACATTTGTTTTTGGAAAACCCGGCATTTTTGGAAAACCATATATTTTCCACTCGCTTTTAAAACACCAAAGCCAACGAATCATTTTTTCAACTTTCTTTTAAAACCAACATAATTTACCGAAAATCCATTTTTTCCTAACTCACCCAAAACCTGCTTGATCCATATTATTTATAAAATCGTCCTGTTTAAGTAACATATTTCATCATATATATATGAAAATAGATTTTTGTAAGAAGACAGTACACTTACCTGGCTACCCATTCTGAACAGTTTTTACTAACTATCTTCTACCGATACTCCACTGTCTGCGAGCCTAATAATGACAGGGCCTAAATTAATATTTTATATAAATAACCGAATTATGCAATGCAGGCCCTAAATTCTATAATTTTTCCCGTACCCACTTTTTATTATGAAAAATTATTATTCGGTAAATTTCGTTTCGTTAATAACTACGGTATGCATTTATTAGTTTGGACGGTGACAAAAATTATTAGAATTAACGATTCCAAATTATAATTCCGTTTGCTAATAATTCAATTTAACAACAATGATAATCGATTTAGATTTTTACCTACTCCGAATCGTCCGTCAACCGCGAGATAAATTTTTGGATTTTTATTGAGGTGTTTGTGTAATTTTTCATTTTTTTTTTCTTCTTCTTCTTTCTTTTTTTTTTTTTTTTTTTTTTTTTTTTTTTTTTTCCGGTTTCTCTGTTTCTGTTCTGGTTCCCTGCCGACCGACCACCCACACCCCTCTCACCGGCGGCAACCAACCATCCAACCACAATCACACACGCTGTTGGACAAGACAGACGAACGGCACACCCACCTTCACCGCCGAACGCCACCGTCGGATAGTAATGGGAACCCATACGCAGCCACAGCCGATGCTCTCTCTCTCACTAACTCCCCTTCACCGCCAGCCACCCTACACCGGTCACAACCGCCTACCACTATCTGACGACGACTCACACACGATCGTCGACGATTGACGACCGACGATCCGAACAGAAAACCTACACCCACACACTGCTGCACTAAACAGGAACAGGAGACATACATCGGCATACTCATGCCGGTACCAAAACAGTGTTGATCACACACACATGCACAGCAGAAATTCAACAATTGATCACACTCCCATTCCCCATCGACGACGATCAACACACACACACAACAATGAAATGGAATAGCACGCACACACAGACGACCACGCCCGAGAACCCAGCACCGCCGAACCCTCTCTCTCTCTAAAATTCTGATTTTTCTCCTCTGATAGTGTTTTGATCCTGATATTTTTTTTGCATGTACCTTTTTTATATACATGAATTGAGTGGTAAAGATGGATCATCGCTTGCCACGTCTTCCCCTTTCCTCTCTCTCTGTCGCCGGCGATCTCACTACACACACACACACGATATATATATATATATATATATATATATATATATATATATATATATATATATCTGTTTTTAGGGTTTTCTTCTTACTTTTTGGGGATATAGCCAATGGATTCTCCACCACAGCAAAAAAATCTTTTATTAAATTGCTCTTTTCTCCCCCTCATTCTTTAAATCTTTATTTTAATTTAAATTCATCATTTATGAATTTCTTAATTTGTAATTTGACCCTTTAAAATTTTTAAGAAAGAAATTAAATGCCAATTTACCTCCCGAAGTTTGGATTGAAAGTTTTTAAATTTACAAATTGACCCCTAAACTTTTAATTTAAATTTTTAATTTGCATATTTCCCCCTCATATTTTTCTAAATGCTCAATAATGCAACTAAATTGATGTACGTGTGAAATCGGGGTCTTACAAATGTTCTTTCCTGGGAATTAATTGAACTCTTTTACCGTGGAGCATGGTCGTATTATCTCCCGAGCGTAGAAATTTATTCCTGTTAATTTCAAGTATTATCATTGGTCAAGCATACGCATTTATTGTGTAATTCAAGTTCAACAGTGTTGCATCACATGACAGTTTAGTGAACCCTATCTATTTAAATTTGTATCTGCACAGTTTAATTCATTGAACTTGATATTGTCGTTCAAATTCTTGGATAGAAAATCTTGCAATACTCGCATTTCTTTTTGTTTTATCTAACTATTTGGATTTGTGATTTTTTAAAATAATAAATAATAGGGTTAATTGCCTTTTACGCGCCCTTTCCAAATATATTGCAATATTTGCTTTGAGGAGTTATACATCTGCAATTGGAAAGTAATTTCTTTTTACGTCAATCTGCTCGTCCTCACATTTATTTTTTCTAATGTATGTTTAAAATTCAGCTCGATAAGTTATTTTTACATCACATTTGTATTATTTTTATTTTTATTTTTATTTTTTGCTTGCAATTGGTGTAAATTCTATTTGCATTAGGTTTTTGTTCACAATAAGTGTTCAATTATTGTAATTGAACAAGAATGTTGTGTAAACAAAGGGTTATTTTTTCTTTCAAATTTTTTTTGTTAAGTTTATGTTATTAGTTATTGTTGGGTTGGTCTGAAAACAGGAGTGTTTGGGAATGTTGTATAAACAGTGGAAGTTATGTTATTTTAAATGTTGATTATTGTTGTGTTCACTAGAAAAACGGGAGTTGAGAACTTGGAAAACAAAGTGCTTTGTCATTTTATTTTATTTTTGAATTGTTGGTTAAGTTTTATTGATTGTTATTGGTTATTATTCTATTAATTGAAAACAAGAGTTGGATTTTGAAAATGTTGTATAAACAATGAGAGCTTTGTTATTTTTTAAAACATTTGCAAATATATTATTAATTTGTGAATAATTGTTGTTCATTAGAATTATTTTGTGCAAAAAATTAACAATTTGATGGTTCATTTATTTTATAATTCCAATTTTAATTTTTAATATTGTTTTGTTCTGTTTTGGATTTTTTTTTTTTTGTTTTTTTTTTTTTTTTTTTTTTTTTTTTACAATGTGTTTTTTTTACTCTAAAATATATTTTTAAAATTATTCTAATTCCAATTTAAAGTTCATGCTTTTTCAAATTAAGATATTTTTTTTAGTCAGTGCCTTCAGGCACGGGTTATCTGCTAGTATATGTGTGTCTATATATATATATATATATATATATATATATATATATATATATATATATATACACGAAATTATACCCGCGCAGTGCGCATGATATTGAATTTTTATAGAGTTTAACTTTTTTAATGCATATGATTTATTGTTTAATTTAAATTATTTATTTTATTAATATATAATTTAAGTAGATTGTAATCTAAATATGTATATTTAAATTTTATTGTTGAACTTTATTGTAAATTTCAGTATATTTTACTGTCAATATACTTGTTAAAATAATTGAGAAGTGGAATGAAAAATATGAACAGTTGTATTGATATTTGAAAAAAGTATACTACAAAGATATACAATAGGGATATTTATAGGGGACTAAAGGAACCATAGGATTTGGGTTTTGACCTAATGGGTCAAGTCCATATATTACATTAACATCCTCTCTCACACTCAAGGCGATAAATGAGAAGTGAACTTGAGTTTGAAAACTCGAGAGTGAAAGTGTCCTGGTGGATAAACCTTAGTGAAAATATATGTTATCTGATCAGCTGAACTAACAGATTGTAGACAAACAGTATTTTGGAGAATGTGATGACGAATGATGTGACAAGCAGTCTCGATGTGTTTTGTAGGCTCGTGAAAAATATCATTGTGGGCGATCTGAATAACACTCTTATTATTACAGTATAAAGAGCGACATCTTGAAGAGGTAAACCATCTAGTAGAGTAAGTTTGATATTTGGCTCAAGACGAGTAGTGAGAGTAGTGAAGTTAGTGATGCCAACCTTGGAAAAAAGATCAGAGACATATATGGCCTGAGAGAGAAAATATCCATCTAAACCGAATGAGACTTTGAGTTACCCTAGTAGAGTGGCGGGAGTGATCTGGAGAGTGGCTCTCACAGAAAATCGATGTAGACTCATTAAACATATGAATATCCTCAGGAACGGTCGATTAAGTCAAAAGGGTGAGATCGACTAGTGGTTCTGGAGTTGGAGTTGGAGGGGTGAGATCAATTGGTGGTTCTTAGGTGGGCTTAATATTACCTGAAACTGTATCCTCAAAAAATAACTCAATCAATAGATCAGTAAAGAATTTGGAGTTAGTAATAGTTGACATGTCAAATGACCGTAAGGAATAAAACATTTGATATTCCCCAAAAAATGATATGACGAGAGATACGAAGAGTTTTAGAAATGGGATCCCAGCACCGATACCCATTATGTGCAATACCATATCCAAGAAAACAACAAAGATGAGCCCTTGGTTTCAGTTTGTTGTGTTAATATGGTTTGAGAAGAATAAAATAAGTGCAACCAAAGACTTTGAGTTCAGAGTAAGTGGAAGGTTTACCGAAAAGACGCTCAAATGGATACTGATGTTGAATTGTGGCGGAATGGACATAATTTATTGTGTATACAACGATTAGGGCAGTATCACCCCAAAAACGCTCAGGACAGGATGAAGAAATAAGTAGGGTATGAATTGTGTCAAGAATGTGTTTATGTTTGCGTTCAGCTTGTCTGTTTTGTTGTGAAGTTCCAGGACACGAGCGGTAGGGGAGCTGTCATATTTGTGAAGTAGGTTGAGAAAAACACATCTTAGTATTCCATTTATATTATTTGAGAGAAAAACTTTGATATTCCGAGAGAATTGAATTTGAACCATAAAAGAAAAATTAGAATATATTTAAAATAATTCAAATGTGTTTTTCATAAGAAGCAACCATGTATATTGAGAGTAGTCATCCACAAATGTAATAAAATAGTAAACACTACCCATTGTTGCATGAAGAGAATGCCCCCAAATATCAAAATGCACTAAATTAAAAGGTGTAAGAGAAACAGATTGACTCTTATTAAAAGGTAAAGCTAATTATTTTACAAGTTGATAATGAATACAATGAAAAGACTCATGTTGAATTGAACCTAGTTGATCACTAGAAATAAGAGATCAAAGATGACTGGATGAAGTGTGACTTAACCAAGAGTGCCACAATTCCATGGGTGAGATTGCTGGAATGGATATGACTGACTGATTTGGTGATAATGAGAATGGAACTTGGAGGTGAGTGAACTCAAAGAGTCATCCAACTTTACGGCCGGTTCCAAGGAGTTTTCTTATCTGAAAGTCCTGCACACAACAACCAGTAGAAGAAAAATACAAATGAAATCTAAGATCACATAGTTGTCTAACAGATGTAAGATTAAACGTAAGATTTGGGACCAAATATGTATCAGGGAGAGAGAAATGAAAATTGTCAACATGTCCAGTATAGCTAATTGACATATTTGATCCATTGACAGTGTGAATAGTAGGTGCATGCTCATCACATGTTTTAGAGGAAAAGATAGAGATATCAGTTGTCATGTGATTGCAACAGACATAATCAAAATACCATCAAGATATACCTGGTGGAAGTTTGATGAAGTCAGAGCAGCATCAATAGTTGTAGCAGCAGCGTTCTTTGGCTTAGGATAAGACCGATTGCGAGAGCCTCGAGAGCGAGACTGATTCCCGTTTAATTGATTTCCATATGATGATGCTAGAAGTTTAGGACAATTTACAAGATAGTGGTTTGGTTCTCTGCATACCTTACACAGGCGAGAAAGATATTTGAGTAATTCATGCCCTTGTGAATGATAATACCTACAGTATAAGGGTTTCTAAAATGCGTTTGGCTTGGTAGCTGGTGTGACAAGAGTAACATCTGTATTTAATCCTTATAATATCGCAAGGCGTGTTTCCTCACTGAGTAGATCAGAAATGACATCGTTCAGGGAAGATATCTTTCCCCAGTGTAGGATTAAAGCTCGTACAGGCTCAAATTCTTTTCTTAGGGCCATCAGGAATTGTATAATGTGCGTCTCAATTTGGTAGCTTGTCTGAAACGTGGCGTCATTTGTGCATTCTCATATTGGCTCAGTGATAGCCAATTGATCCCACAAGGTAGTCATCTGAAATAGAAAATTATTGATGGTTTGCCCAAGTTCTTGGCACATACTGTAGAGGGTGGAAAAAAGTTGATACCAGTATGATATGTCTACCTTGGTGTAGCGGTGCTTGAGAAGATCTCAAACTTCTTTAGTTGTCTAGAGTCTACTAAATTGGATTTTGATAGATGGGATGATAGTAGAATGAAACCATGTGAGAATCTGCTGATTTTTGCTATCTTATTCCTCTAGACGGTTAGTGTATCCTGCAACATCTTTATCATCGTTCTTCTTGGATTCAGTAATTTTTCTAGACACGAGACGCCACAATTTTCGTCCATGGAGGAAACTAGACATCTCTTGAGCCCACACTATATAATTAGATTTGTCCAGAACGGTAGGGATAACCCATGATAAGTTTGAGTTTGCCATAGGTGCAAAGAAATGGTAAATCGGAGTAGAAACCACACGAATACAAAGAAAAGTATATTTTGTGAGTCTCAAATCACAAAACAGAGTTTGGAAATAGAATCAGAATGTCCAAAAATCTCAGGAACCGATCGAAATTTGTGAAAAATCGGTCTAAAAAGGCCAAAACGGGTACCAGAAAGACTACCTCAAAAAAACCGATGACGTGGTAGAATGGAATAATATGGCGCTGACGTGGTAGAGTCAACGGCTGACATGGCACGATCAACAAATGACATGGCGTTGATTGCACGCTGAATAGGTATTGAACGGGGGCTAATGTGACTGAGATTAGGGCTGACGTGGCATATGAAAGAGAGTTAAATACAATAGTGGAGCATAGATCAACAACGTGGTTGCGAGGACAATAGTTTTAGCACGCATGCGGGCGTATGAGATGCCGTACTGACTTGCTATTTGTAGCTGTGTAATAATCTCATTGAGATGGTTCATGTAACACCCCAGCCCGGGCGCCCGTCTCTCGAGGCCGGGCGTGACATCGGCATGACACTCCCTGTCTAACCAACCAAACACACTCAAATATATATATAATACATACATGCCCAGACACACGCGTACCCCTAGTAGTATTTTTCTTTCCCAATACAATACCTCAAACTCATTTTCAAAAAAATATGGGACACATCCATCCTCAAATATACATACAACAAACATTACCAAAAGAAAATATTGAACCATCCCTAGTTCGCCTCTGACCAACCCACTTCCCAAAATGACACTACTTGCCGGATTCTACCTAGTGCCAGTAGTGGACCCACTCCTATTTACGGTACCTGAAACCAAATTTTTTTATCAGTGTACTGTTTTCATAATAAAAACAGTTTGTATGTATCAAGTATAAGAATTTAAATACCTCATTACCAAAATATAATATTATAAAATTACATACCGTACGGAAAATCTAGTTACCATGTCACCATTGAAATAAACTCATATATTTAAAGTACTCAATCCAAATATTTTAAGTCAACTAGTGCAACCAAAATAACATATATATACCAATCCATTTTAAAGTAATATACCAAAACCGAATCAATCCAGACAGTTCATCGTAAAATACACTACATCCTTTTCCTACTAGCCATAAGATCGTTTTACCTCACAATCGGGAGTTGTAACGGTACCGTACCACCCGCCTGGTTTGCACTCCTGACGGGTCAACCACCCTGCAGGACTTACCTAGCAGGTAATCCACATTTTGTAGGTCATATCTATCTAATGAGAAAAAAATCCACATCCCATAGGTCATATCCGCCTAACGGGAAGAAAATCAACATCCCTTACAGGAAGAAACTATGACATAGTCGAACCAAACATTACTCTCCACCTTAAAACCGACTCAATCCAAAAATCATCTTTTCCCACAAACACCCAAAACCGCTTGATCCATATATGTTGCAAATTCCTCCATTTTTAAATAAACACATTTTTTATAATTTATACGAAAATAAAATTTGTAATTTATATAGAAAACAGTACACTCACCTCTTCCTTCGCATTACAAAAACGTCACTGTCCGAAACCTACTGGGATGCTGGCGCCTGTAAACCTAACAACGATAGGCCTAAATTAATATTTTACTTTAAAATAACCTAATGTGCAATGCAGGCTCTAAATCTCATATTTTCCCTTTCCCAAGTTTTTATTATGGAAAATTGTTATTTTGCCTATTTCGATACGTTATTATTTACCGTACTAATTTTTTCCAATATTAACGATTATAACAATACTATTATGAGAGTTACTATTTCGTTTGCGAGAATTATTAATATCCAACAATTTAATTTAATCAATAACAATACCCAAGTAAAATTTTACCTATTTCGAATCGTTCACGGGCCGAGAGATTGGATTTCCAAATTTATTGTATTTTTCTCCCTCATTTTTCTCTTTTTTTTTTTTTTTTTTTTTCTTGCTAACACTCCACCGCCTCGACGATGCGCTACCGCCGCGGCGAACTATCGCCTTCCTCGTTCAGCTTCTGCTTCGATCAGAATAGCCCCTCTCTTTCTTTCTTCGCCAGCTGTGGCGACTCACTCGTCGCCCCTCACTAACGATCAAAACACACTCACACACCACTCCGACGTCCCCCCCCATCCCCCCTCATCAACCCACACCCATGCAAACAACAAACAATCAAGAAACACACGCCTGAAAAGGGTCGATCACACACACGCACACACACGCTTGTACAACACACACACTCACACAGACACACATCCACACACCGTCGCACAGAACCAACAAACGACACACACACATTCATCGTCATATACACCCACGACGGCGACACACATCCCCACCTGCACGCCATTTCAAAACAGAGGAACACACCCACCGTCGAGCAAAACGACGACGATCACTCCCTCACCCTCCGACGACGAGGAACAGCAACCAAAATGCACACACACATGCACACAAACGACAAGCAGAGCACACACCCACACGCACGTTGGAACAGCCCACTGCCAACCAAACATTCTCCTCTCCATCTTCTTTATTTTTTCTGATTTTCCTTCTTTTCAGGCTTGAGATCACGATTTGCAGGAAACATTTACATACATGAATTTTAGTGCTTCTCTTCAATCCCTCCGGTTGCTACGTCGCTCCTTCCCCTTCTCCCTTCTTGATTTGGATTGATCGCTCCTCAAATTCATGTGTATATATATATATATATATATCTCAAATTACTTTAACCTCCCAAAATTTTCTTTAAATTTTCATTTTAACCCAATTCAAAATTTAAGATTTCTTAAAATTATAAATTTACCCCTAAAATTTTTATTTCAAATTGAAAATAACACATATCACCCCATTATTTTCTAAATGTTTCTAAAATGCAATTGTGTAAGTACCAAAATTAGGGTCTTACAACCCTTCCCTCTTAAAAACAAAATCGTCCCGAAATTTTAGTTTCCTTGGTCAAACAAGTGCGGATACTTGTCCTTCATCTCGTCCTCTCGCTCCCATGTCGCTTCCTCTATCGAATGACTACACCACAACACTTTCACTAATGGAATCGTTTTTGTCCACAACACCTGATCTTTACGACTTAAGATCTTGATCGGCTTCTCAACATACGTCAAATCCTCTTCTAATTCGATTGGTTGGGAGGTCAACACATGTGAAGGATCTGACACATATTTCCTAAGCATCGACACGTGAAAAACGTTATGCAATCTGGACAGTTCTGGCGATATGGTAAGTCGATAAGCTGTCGCACCAACCCGTTCTAGGACCTTGTATGACCCAATGTATCTCGGACTTAACTTCCCTTTCTTTCTGAACCTCATTATGCCCTTCCACGGGGATATACACAGAAACACCTAATTGCCCACTTCAAATTCCAACTCTCGTCTACGCTTGTCAGCATAACTCTTTTGTCGACTCTGAACAATTTTCAATCTTTCTTAAATTACCTTTACTTTGTCTGCTGTCATTTGAGCGATATTCGACATCAGTAATTTCTTTTTTCCCACTTTGGTCCAACAGACTAGAGTCCTACATCTCCTGCCATACAACGCTTCGTACGGAGCCATTTCGATCGCTGAATAGTAGTTATTATTGTAGGCAAATTCCATCAACGTTAAGTGATCATCCCAACTATCAGGAAATTCCAAGACACAACCCCTCAACATATCTTCCAACGTCTGGATCGTACGCTCTGATTGGCCGTCAATTTGCTGATGAAAAGCGGTACTAAATTTCAATTTGGTACCTAGAGCAGTTTGAAGACTCGGCCAAAACTTCGAAGTAAATCTCAGATTTCTGTCCGACACAATCAAAACCGGTGTACCATGTGACCGAACAATCTCGTCAACATATATTTGGGCATACTTATCGACAGTACGTCATCTTTATGGTAAAAAAATGAGCAGATTTAGTAAGCCTATCAACAATCACCCAGATGGAATTATGCCCCTTTTGTGTACGGGACAATCCCGAAACAAAATCCATCGTAATATGCTCTCATTTCCACTCTGGTATAAGTAAAGATTGCAATAACCTACTTGAACGTTGGTGCTCGATCTTGACTTGCTGACAAACGAGACACCTGGCAACAAATTCGGCAATTTCCCGCTTCATTCCATTCCACCAGTAGTGTTCTCGTAGATCCCGATACATTTTAGTATTGCCTGGGTGCATTGCGTATGTTGAACTATGCGCTTCCTTCAAGATATCCTTCTTTAAATTAGTATCCTCAAGTACATAGAGTCTATTTCCCACCATTAAAGCCTCATCGCAATCCTTGACATGATAGTCAGCTCTGTGACCACTCTTTACGTCATCTTTGATCTTCCCCAATTGGGCATTTGACTTCGGCGCCTCAATGATACGGTTGATTAATGTCGGCCTCAAAGTCAAAGTCACAAGCAACGCTGCCATTTGACCAATCGTCAACTAAACTCGCATAGATCTCAACTCGACATACAAATTGGTATGAACAACTTGAATATATGCGATCGAACCCACCAATTTTCGACTCAACGCATCCGCTACAACATTGGTCTTTCCCAGATGATAGTAGATGGTACAATCATAGTCTTTGATCAACTCTATTCAACGTCTTTGCCTCAGATTTAGCTTCTTCTGAGTAAATAAGTATTTCAAACTCTAATAGTCAGTGTATATCTCACAAGTTTTGCCATATAAGTAACGTCTCCAAATCTTCAGGGCAAATACAATCGCCGCTAATTCTAAATCATGCGTTGGGTAATTACACTCATAATTCTTTAATTGTCAGAAGGCGTATACAATCACATGACCATGTTACATCAGTACACACCCTAGTCCCTGATGTGACGCGTCACTATAGATCACAAAGTCACCCCCTTCAGTCGGAAGGGAGAGTATTGGTGCAAATATCAACTTATTCTTCAGTTCCTAAAAGCTCTGCTCACATTTATCAGTCCACTCGAATTTGGATTCTTTGCGAGTCAGTTGGGTCAACGGGGCAGCTATAATAGAGAATCAATGTACAAACCGACGATAATAACCCGCTAATCCCAAAAAGCTTCGAACTTCGGTCACACTCTTCGGCCTCTCCCATTACACCACGGCGTCGACCTTTTTTGGATCCACCTAAATACCATCTCCTAAGATAACATGCCCCAAGAATACCACTTGATCTAATCAGAACTCACATTTACTGAATTTGGCGCATAATTGTTTTCCTCGCAATGTCTGCAACACAATCTGGAAATGCTCTGCATATTCTTCTCTACTTTGGGAATAGATCAGTATATTATCAATTAACATGATAATAAACTGATCTAGATAAGGTTGAAAGATCCGATTCATTAAATCCATAAAGGCAACAGAGGCATTCGTCAACCCAAATGGCATCACTAAAAATTCATAATGCCCATACCTCGTACGGAGCGCCGTCTTCGCCACGTCACTGTCTCTAACTTTCAGCTAGTAATATCCTAATCGAAGATCTATCTTGAAAAATACCCTGGCGTTCTGCAATTGGTCAAACAAATCATCAATTCTGGGCAACGGGTATTTATTACGAACCGTCACCTTATTCAACTGTCGATAATCAATACGCATCCTTAACGTGTTATCCTTCTTCTTCACAAATAACACAGGGGCTCCCCACGGAGAAACATTGGGTCTGATAAACCCACGGTCTAACAGATCTTGCAACTGAATCTTCAATTCCTTCAGCTCGGTAGGCGTCATACGATAGGGTGGGATTGATATCAGAGCAGTTCCCAAAAATAACTCGATGGTGAATTCCATCTCCCTATCCACCGGCAACCCTGAAAATTCTTCTGGAAACACGTCGGAAAAATCCCTGACCATTGGAATATCTGTCACCTGAAACCTCATTCTGTCTGGTGTTAAGCACATGCGCGAGATATCCCTGACATCCCTTCTTTAGCAGCCTCCTAACCTCCAGGACTGAAATTAAACTAATAGGGATAATGATTCTATCCCCCGAAAATACCAGTTCTGGCTCGTCTGAGGCCCGGAAGATAACTTCCTTTATAAAGCAATTCACTGTGACATAATAACCGGATAGCAAATCCATACCCAGTATCACATCAAAATTATGAATACACAAGGGTAGTAGATCTACTAATAACTCTCTATCACCAATCTGAAGCGAACTGTCTTTATACGCACTATCTAGCAACACAGACACACCTATCAGAGTAGAGATAATGATACTATATAGCAGGGAAGTAGAAACTTTGCCTATATACATCATGAAGGTTGCCAAAATAAATGAATGAGTAAAACCGATATCAATAAGTACATGTGCATCTCTACCATATAAAGACATGATACCTGTAATCACATATGAAGTAGCCTAGGCGTCCTGTCGAGTAGTAGCAAATACACAGTCTCGTGTCGGAGGTCTACCAGTAGATCCTCTACTACACCCCTGGGCAGTGCTAGGGTCAGCACTACCAACACTGCTCGCAGAAGGTGTAGCTGTGACAGCAAATTTTAGACAATTCGTAGATATATGACCCGACTCATAACAACGAAAACATATTGGTCCTCCCATGGGACAGTCCCTGGCGAAATGATCTGGTGCCCCACACTGATAGCATACAAATGACCCAGTTCGACTAGACGGTTGATTCCTCCCCTACCCTTGCTGGCCGACACTCTGTCCAAATACACTCTACTGTCGCCTGGAGTATGACTGTTGTGAACCACGGCTTCTAACTAATTGGTCAAACGAATCGACCCGAGCAACTGGCGGTCGAGATACTGTTCCCTGATAAGTGCCACTTGGATATCTACTGGGTGACTCGAATCTACCCCTCTTGTACTGCTCACGGCTCTCAGCGGCTTCCTGAACATCTTTTTCCACTAACCTTGCCGTATTCACCAACTCAATGTAACTCTTAATCTGTCTGCTCGTCAGCTTAAAACAGATTTCTAAATTGAGCCCTTTTTGGAATCGCCTGCATTTCACCTCTTCCGTTTTTACCAGATCAAGGGCAAAGCGGGACAAAACATTGAATCTAACTTCATACTGTTGGACGGTCATCTTCCCCTGCTTCAAAACTATGAACTCTTCATCCATCTGAAACCGATAAGACTCAGGGAAATATTTCTCATTGAACACCGCAACAAAACGATCCCAAGTAATTTCCTTGCCTGGTTTCGAGTGAAGCCTCTTCATCTCTTCCCACCAATATTCAGCTTTCTCCTTCAACTGGAAAGTGGCATGAGGAACTCGACTATTGTCAGTAATCCCCATAGCCTCGAACATGTCCCACGCCTCTCAACCAGTTCTCAGCATCAGCTGGACCCGTCGTTCCTGTGAAAACCGGAAGATCCAACTCCTTGAATCTTTTCAGAAGTACTATCCGGGACGTAGCAGTATCAGTTTGGGCCTTTTGACATTCCATTATTCTCGTCTGTTGCTCTGTCAACTAGGCAGCAACCTACAAAATCCTCTCGACGGCATCTAAACTTCCCGGTATCCTATCTTCCTGCCTCTGGGGTTCCGCCTGCCTCTGGGGTCCCACACTCCCAAAGCTCTCGTTTTCACGCTTCATTGTCACTATCTGAAATAAAATTTAATAAACTACTGGCTAACCCGAAAAACAACAGTATTTAATTTAATAACGGAACTACCACTCGCGTACCGAACCCATCTACCGACACCTTAACCCAAGGTCCACCACTGGCTCGACTGACTGACATGTCTACAAAACTTATAACCTAGGCTTTGATACCACAAATGTGACACCCCACCCCGGGCACCCGTCTCCCGAGGCCGGGCGTGACGTCAGCATGACACTCCCTGTCCAACCAACCAAACCCACCCAAATATATATAATACATACATGCCCAGACTTACGCGTATCCCTAGTAGTATTTTTCTTTCCCAATACAACACCTCAACTCATTTTCAAAAAAATATGGGACACACCCGTCCCCAAATATACATACAACAAACATTACCAAAAGAAAATACTGAACCGTCCCCGATTCGCCTCTGACCGGCCCACTTCCCAAAATTACACTATTTCCCGGACTCTACCTAGTGCCAGTAGTGGACCCTCTCCTATTTGCAGCACCTGAAACCAAAAAAAAAATTATCGGTGTACTGTCTTCATAATAAAAACGGTTTGTATGGATCAAGTATAATAATTTAAATATCTTATTACCAAAATATATTATTATAAAATCGCATACCATACGAAAAATTCAGTTACCCTGTCACCACTTAAATAAACATATATATTTAAAACACCTAATCCAAATATTTTAAGTCAACCAATGCAACCAAAATAACATATATACGCCAATTCATTTTAATATAATATACTCAAACCGAATCAATCCAGACAGTTCATCATAAAATACACCACACCCTTTTCCTACTAGCCATAAGATCGTTTTACCTCACGATCGGGAGTTACAACGGTACCGTACCACCCGCCAGGTTTGCACTCCTGACAGGTCAACCACCCTGCAGGACTTACCTAGCAAATAATCCACATTTCGTAGGTCATATCCGCCTAACAAGAAGAAAATCTACATCCCGTAGGTCAAATCCGCCTAACGGGAAGAAAATTCACATCCCTTATAGGAAGAAACTATTGCATAGTCAAACCAAACATTACTCTCCACCTTAAAACCGACTTGATCCAAAAATCATCTTTTCCCACAAACACCAAAAACCGTTTGATCCATATCTGTTGCAAATTCGTCTATTTTTAAATAAACACATTTTTCATAATTTATTCAAAAATAAAATTTATAATTTAAATAGAAGACAGTACACTCACCTCTTCCTCCACACTGCAAAAACGTCACTGTTCGAAACCTACTGGGATGTTGGCGCTTGTGAACCTAACAACAATATGCCTAAATTAATATTTTACTTTAAAATAACTTAACGTGCAATGCATACCCTAAATCTCATATTTCCCCTTTCCCAAGTTTTTATTATAGAAAATTGTTATTTTGCCTGTTTCGATACGTTATTATTTACCATACTAATTTTTCCCAATATTAACGATTATAACAATAATATTATGAGAATTACTATTTCGTTTGCGAGAATTATTAATATCCAACAATTTAATTTAATCAATAATAATACCCAAGTAAAATTTTACCTATTCCGAATCGTTCACGGGCCGAGAGATTGGATTTCTGAATTTATTGTAATTTTTTTCCCCTCATTTACCTCTTTTTTTTCCCTGATTTTTTTTTTTTTTTTTTGCTTTGTTGACTCTCCACCGCCTCAGCGACGCTATACCGCCGTAGCGAATTGTCGTCTTCATCGTTCAGCTTCTGCTTCGATCAGAATAGCCCCTCTATCTCTTTCCTCGCCAACTGCGGCAGCTCACTCGCCGCCCCTCACCAACGATCAAAACACACTCACACACCACTCCGACGTCCCCCCTCATCAGCCCACACCCATGCAAACAACAAACAATCAAGAAACACACGCCTGAACAGGGTCGATCACACACCCACCGTCACACACACACACACACACACACACACACACACACACACGCACACACGCACACGCCTTTACAACACACACACTCACACAGACACACATCCACACACCATCGCACAGAACCGACGAACGACACACACACATTCACTGTCACATACACCCACGACGGTGACACACATACCCATCTGCACGCCGGTTCAAAACAGAGGAACACACCCACCATCGAGCAAAACGATGACGATCACTCCCTCACCCTCTGACGACGAGGAACAACCACCAGAACGCGCACATACACGTACACAGACGATGAGCAGAGCACACGCACACACCCACGTTGGAACAGCCCACTGCCAACCGAACCTTCTCCTCTCTCTCTCTTCTTTATTTTTTCTGATTTTCCTTCTTTTCAGGCTTGAGATCACAATTTGCAGGAAACATTTATATACATGAATTTTAGTGCTTCTCTTTAATCCCTCTGGTTGCCACGTCGCTCCTTCCCCTTCTCCGTTCTCAATTTGGATTGATCGCCCCGCAAATTCATGTATATATATATATAATAATAATATTTTCTCAAATTACTTTAACCTCCCAAAATTTTCTTTAAATTTTCATTTTAATCCAATTCAAAATTTAAGATTTCTTAAAATTATAAATTCACCCTTAAAATTTTTATTTCAAATTGAAAATAACACATACCACCCCATTATTTTCTAAATATTTCTAAAATACAACTAAAATTGTGTAAGTACTAAAATTAGAGTTTTACAGTTCAGATGGTATGATTTTCGATGGATTTGGAGCCCTGATTGAGACGGTAGAGCCCAAAATCAGTGATGGTTGGTGGTGGTGTTACTACTACGATTTGGTTGCGCATATAAGGGCGTCAGAGCTCGGTTGGTAGTGGTTTTGATGGCGTTGTGTTCGTCTTTTCGAGACGAAGGTGTCAATGTGGTGGGGTAGGGGTGGTTATGGGCCGGGTCGGGCTTAGACTAGGGTATTACAAGAATTTGCTAGGCCCGAGGTCAACCTGACCTATGGTTGGGCTTTAATTTTATGCCCAAACCCGGCCCTATAAAAAAAACTAAGCCCAAAACTCGACCCTAGGGCCCCCGGCCTTATAATTTATTTTTTTTTAATCTCAAAATTTGGGATAAGAGACAGGAGAGCAAGAATGAGAGGCCCAAATGTGTTGTTCAAGTATTTAAATGATCATATTCAAAAATTAGACATCAAATTAGTTAATCTACCATTTAATTACTCAATTAGTACTATTATTAGATCTAAACAACAATGAATTCAGATAAAATACCTGCAAGCAGGAAGAATTTCTTGCTCTATATCTCTAGACTAAAAGGACCACTCAACCTGAACTGCTGAACAACTGTTAGTGGATGAACAGCATGAGCCCTTCGAATGGTTGCTGCAGATGCCTCCGACAAGCCTACGTATTTGATTTTTCCCTCTTCAACCAATTTTTTGAGCTCTTCAATCTTCAAATTCCAAAAATAATATGAATTAATCAACAACAAAAAAGAGATTGAAGATTAAAAGCAATGATTTGAAGTAATCAAGCAGGTGTTATCAAATTTCATCTATCAAGTCATCAGATAATAGTTAATGGAACGACAGATTCATTATCAACTCTCGATTACAGCAGATAATTATCAGCATGAAGGGGGACTTCTCGTCGTCAGCGTTGGGGGTCTCAATCTCAGCGGTGGACTTCTCGTCTTCCACCACCAAACACACCCCGAGCGTCGTACTTCTCCTAGACCAGAGACCGCCCGTCGGGAGCAATGAGTGCAACGACGGTGAGCGGCGAGATCGGCAGCAAGATTCGGCGATGGCGATGGCGATAGCGATGGCGATGGCGATGGCGAGATTCGGCAGCAAGATTCAGCAGAAACGACTGTGAGCGGCGGATTCGGCGACGACGACTGGGGATTCGAAGGCGATAGCGAGCGGCGGTGATGGCGACAGAGATGGTGGTAGCAGCTGGCGATGGAGTCTCTGTCAGTGGCGGCAGAGATCGCTGAGAGAGGTCGGGAGAGAATTCTTGGAGAGAGGAGAGAGAGAGAGAGATGGGATTGAAATTCGAAACTGGCCAACGTGTTTTGAGACATAATTAGGGTTAGAGGGATGATATAACGGTCAATCAGTCGGTGGTCCTCAAATTCGCAGCTATTCGTTAAAAAATTTCGAAGCCAAAAGTCACTTTCGTTTTAGTCCCACTCAATGTAAAAAGGCGGGATGCCAAATCACACGCGCCAATGTACGCGCCCTGCCAGCGTTCCCGCCGAACTGCAAACCGCATTCGCCGTCCTACGCGAAAATTCAGAGTTCAGACTATCATGGCGCAGCGTGTCAAACCGCAGGGCGATGTTCTACGCAACAAATCGTTCCACAAAGACGCAAAACTATCTCATTGTCTTCTTCCTCCTAGAAACCCTAATAAAACCCTCTAAAAAACCGTGTCTTCTTCTACACTCAAGAAAATGTGTTTTCAAAAAACTCTCAAAACAATTATTCTTTCTTCAAAAAATGTCGAGCACACACTTCGGCGCCGACTTACCTTCTGCTCCTTAAAGAGGTAAAAATCCGTCCATTTCTCCATGATTTTACTCTGTTTTTTGAGACTACCAGTACATGTATCTACTATTACACGATTTAGTAACTGTTGAGACTACAAATAGTTACATGCACCTCGAAACATTTTGTGACATGTATCTAGAAACATATATATGTCATTATCGAAACATATAACTGAATATTACCCTTTTCTGTACAATTTTCGACTTATATCTGCGATTTATATCTTTTTTGTTTATGAAAATAGTTACTTGTAACTAATATTACAGAAATACGTGTTCTTATGCACATGCAAAACGTATTCGAGATATATCAGAAATATTAAACTTTTTAGTTACATGATATCAGAGACATGTAACAAAAAAGTTACATATTATTAAAACATGTAACTGAATATTACCTTTTTTTGTAATACTTTCGACTTATATGTGTGAAAATAGTTACGTGTAACTAATATTATTGAAAATATGAACTAAAAAAAGTTACGAAAAAATATCAAACTTTTTAGTTACATATCAGAGACATGTAACTGAAAAAGTTACACATAACTGAATATTATCTTTTTGTCTAAAAAGTTACATGTAACTGAATATTAGAGATGTAACTTAAAAAAGTTACATGTAATTATTTCCTACTTATATGTCTGATCCTATTTGGTTTCAAATAAAATAGTTATGTGTCACTAATATTATTGAAATATCTGTCGTAATAAACATGTAACTAAAAATGTTTATAATATTTATCATATCTATATATTGAAGCGCATTAACAACTTATATTATCACCTACTAAAATGTACTTTGTACTAAAATACAACTAACTTATATTGTTATAGATCCAAGAAAGGGAAAGGCACCAGTATCTGAAGAAGACTATGTAGAAAATGTTGTTGCCTTGACTCCAAGTCAAGAAAAAAATTGGTATCATCAGTTCAGATCATCATTGAATCATATGATAGATCTTTTGAACGAGCTAAACCTTAGAGACGACCACAACGAATGTTTAGCCAAAATAAATTTTTGGCAAACATTTAGAGCCCTAATTGACAAAGAAGTCACTCTGCAACAATGTAAAAAAAATGATCACCTAATTCTAGACATCTTTTCTTGATATAATCCCTATAGAAATGCATTCAAAGTCATTGGGAAGTACATCAGGCTGAAGCCCTGTGATGTACGGCTCATATTTGGGATTAGGTCTGGAATAGAAGTGATCAATTGCAACTACGGGACGCGAGTGTCATCAAATTTTGTAATAAAAAATAGACTGGAAGGCGTACCAAAATTCACAGTCTGCATGATCGAAGAAATGGCAAAAAACAAAGTAACAGGTACAACACCACTTAGGGTTAGTGATGTTATTTGCCTACTATGCATGCATTTGTTTGCAACTTGTTTTTATGCAAACAAGGGACAATTTATTCCCTATGGCTTGGTCAAGTATGTGGATGACATTGACAAGATGATGACATACGCTTGGGCTGAGTCGATACATGAAAATCTAATGGCATCTATTCGCTTAGACTACAGGAATCCAGTAGCGGTGAAAGGATGTGTCTTTGTTCTTCCAGTAAGTACATATTCTAACAAAAAGAGTCCTTAAATTGTCCTTAAAAATATTATTGTATTCTGACATAAAATGCAATTCTTGTTGGAAAAAAATGCAGTATTGGTTGTGCGAGCATACGACAATACAAAAACCAATTTCGAGGAGGCTGAGAGCAATTCCACGTTTCAAAAAATGGGATCTAAAGAGATTAAACAAGAAGCTAAGGAAATTGGGATTGCTCTATGTCACACCAAATCAGGTACCAAATCTCTGTTTTCTTATATTTTTTACAAAAAATACTAAAAAAAATGTAAAGTAGAAAGAGTCAAAACATGCATACAATTACTACAAAAAAACCAGACACATGTAACTAAAAAATTTGAGAAAAATGTAACTAAAAAAACTAGGGGAAAATCGGTGAAAAGTCTTATGTTTAAAGTCTAATTATTGAAACATGTAACTGAAAAAATATTAAATTTTTTAGTTGTCTATCAGAGACATGTAATTAAAAAGTTACATGTAACTAAAAAAAAAAATAGTTATCTGTAACTAATACAGTAATATTATACACAAAATAGTTACATGTAACTATATAACTTATTAGAGACAAGTAACAAAAATATCAATAAATTTACTTGAAAAAATTATATAAAAACAGTATGGACATCAAAAATAAAAAAGTTTGAACCCATGTATACGATTACTAGACATGTAACTAAAAAGTTTGGGAAACATGTAACGGAAAAAAAAATTATGTAACTTATTAAAGACATGTAATTAAAACACTTATATTTATGATTACAGGTTTTGTCGATTGAGGTATCTGAGAAATTGGGTGAAATTCAACAAGGAATTTGCAAACCGATAGAGAGAAAGACAGCAGAATATGATTAAGATATTGCGATAATAGAAGAGCGTACTGCGAAGGAAAAAACAACTGATGATACTTATGTTGGAAAAACAAGGAGAAAATTAAGGAAATTTGTTCATCTATCAGATATACCCAATTTTGATTTAGGGATTTTTGAATCTGACACTAGAGCCCCAAGAGTAGATCGAGAGAAAGAACAACTCAATAAAAGAATCCTGCATCTGACAGAACATAATCAGGAGCTGAAAATGCAATATGCCCAATCTGCTGAAAGGATTGAGGAATTGAATAGAGTTATTGAGGTGTTTACTGATAAACAAGACAAGTTGGAGAAAGAGATAACGGAGTTGAGTGTGCAGCTTGTCACTCAGCAATATCGTATTGAGCATCCATTGAGAGAGCAGATCCAAGACCTCGATTGCTACTACAAACAGTTGGTGGCAAGAAAATATGAAGAAATTGAGAGTTTAAAAGATCAGCTTGCTGGACTTGGTGGCAAAGAGCCAAATGTAAATGTGAAAGAATCCTTTGATGATGAAGAATCATACGTTCCAACAACACATTTGGGTGCAACTTGTGACTTCAAACATAGTCCAACAGAGGAATCTTTTGAGTAGAAACTAGATATTCAGGACATAATAAAGAGATATGCCACGCCACAAATGGAAGAGGCAGTTAGGCTGTCTGCTGATTCGATTGATGATGGAAAAAGACAACTTATTCAAGAAGAAAGTCCTGCTGTCAAGCCTTCACACCATGAACAGAAAGTGAAATCGAAAGACAAAAAAACTAGCGACCCAAACTCTCTCATTAAACGAATCAAATCAAGATCACGGAAGCAAAAGGCACATGAAGAAGAATACGTATATAATAATCCTATGAAAAGGACGAAGACAAGAAAAGATGATGAAGAGAAAGTGAATGAACCCATGGAAGTGGACAGTTATCCAGTCCCTGATAAAGATCCTACAAAAACGCCATCAAAGCGGAAGAGTTGTATTGTGCCGTTCTTGGATGACGAGGACTAGACACTCATGCAGACCATTTATGATCTTGAGCAATCAGGGTACTAATTTAGATCTAACATACATTTTTTTTTACTAACTACATGTACTAAATAAAGAAAAATATGAAAAATCCTGCAGGTGTTTTGCGTTTGGAGGTGAAGGAGTAGAAGCACAAGTGTCGTTGCGTGATTTGTTTAAAATGTTTGTCAAAACAAAAGTTTCGAATTTTGTAAGTTTCTAAAATGTCTCGAAATTCTAAATTTATAATGTTACTCATATATAACATATAAAAAAAATTACTATTTTTGTAGATTATAAATGCATATGTTGAAGTTCTAATCAATAAGTAATAACAAAAGATTATGGAGCTTACTCTAACGCAACAAACTTTGTTGAGCAAATCATTCTTCACAATCAACTCAGCATGGGTAATTTTGTATATTATTATAAATTTATTATGTTTTAGCGAAAAATATCTAACATCTGATCAAAAAAATTGCAAAAAATGATGAATGACAATTCAACAAAATACCTTGAAGATTATTTCTATCCACAATTGGTAAAAGCTTTAAGTAAGGACTATAAATACATCCATTTCCCAATGAATTCTCCAGGACGAAGTACAATAGAGAACCATTGGACATTACTCGTTTTGGATACGCATGAGAATACATGGAGATTCTATAACTCATTGCAGCCTAGAACTGGAAAACAAGAGGTTGACTACTATTTCAAAGATGCAAGGAAATTGGTATGTTAAAAACATGGAAGCAATACACATTTATTTAATTATTATTATTATTATTTTTAATATAGTTTCATTTATGTCTGTTTTTTTTACAGAAATTGTTTGTTGAAACATTTATTAAAAAACATCGAAATCAAGATGCATCAGACCCCAAGTCTGAATCTAGGATGACATATGTCAAAAAAACTCCACAACAACACCTCGGCAGGTTAAAAAAAAAACTTTTATTTTCTCTGTATGCTAGTCTTCTTAGTGTGATAACACTAATTTTTTCTTAAAAAAATACAGCAAATATTGTGGAGTATTTGTGATGTACTTCATGAAACAAATAGCACTGGGAGAGGAAATTAATCCATATTTCACAAGGGATGAGATCAGAAGAGAGAGGGCATTAGTCATTGAATCTCTGTTGCATCATCCAACAAAATCTTGGACAATGAATGACTATTTGTTAAAAAAAAAATAGCAGCAAAACTGGATCAACAAATCGTACGCTAATTATTTTGAACAAAAATCGCTTCATGTGCGTAATGTTTTTTGATGGTTTGTTTTCATGTAATTTTTACTATTAATTTCATTTTGCAACTATTGTATTCCAGATGCATGTCTATCCAACGATTTTCGTAGTAATATATTTCATGTTTTCTTGTTTCTAGAGTATTATAACTAAAATAATAGTAATCTAGTTACATGTCACTAAACGATAGACAGTTATTGTAAGTATTTAAATAAAACAAAAGTAAATAACAAATAGTTACGAGGAACTAGAATCCCTATCATTTAGTTGCATCTATGTTTTATTAGAAAAATAAATAATTTAAATAAAAACTAGTTACAAGTAACTAAAATCCCCTAATTACTTCTAGTTATATGTGTCTGCACATCTTCTTTATTTTAAATATAAAAATAAATATTTTTATATGTTTCAAGTGAATGTGAAAAAAGACACAAAAACACATCATGCGTCATATGTATATTTATATATTTAAATATAAATATATTTATTTATATTCATATTTATATATATATATATATTTAAATAAACAAAAAATAAAAAAAAATATTTACAACTTAACAAGTTTCCCTAGTTACAAAAGTAACAAAAAATCTCTAATTATGATTAATTATGTATTTGTTAATTAAAAAAAAAATCTAGTTACATGTACCTACACCTGTTGTTTATATAGATATATACATAAACACTTCTATTTCAAAAAGTGAACTGTGAAAGGACACTAAAAACATAGCATTCGACATCACTGCAAAAACCAATATATTTATAAAAATATATAAATCTCTTCATATTTATATATTTTAACAATTTAAAAATAAAAAATTATTTAAAATAGAACACGTGTCCCTAGTTATATTTTGTAACTAACGATTGAATTATTAGATTCTCTTAGTAATATATTTGTTAATTAAAAAAATAAATTTTAATACAAAACACTATACCTAGTTACATATACCTAGAATCTTGAACTACAAAATTAAATCTAGTTACATGTATCTAAACACACCATGCGTCATCGCTTATACATTTCAAAAAAGTGAAATGTGAAAAGACTAATCAGACCATGCGTCAGCACTGCAAAACCGACGCGATGGACTCTTAAATGCACTGCAATACTAAAAAAAACCTCTTCATATTTATATATTAAAAAAAATAAAATAACTAACATGTGTCCCTAGTTACAAGTAACAAAAAATAAAAAACTCTAAAAGTTAATTAAAAAATGAATTTAAAATAAAATATAATAATTACTTCTATAATTTAGTACTATTAAACCACTATACCTAGTTACATGTATCTAAAAATCTTGAACTACAATTAAATCTAGTTACATGTAACCATAAATAAACTTTCAATATATTCCAAAAATAAAAATAAATAAATGGTAAAAAATAATAAAAAAATGATTTAAATAAAAATTAATTTAAATTTAAAAATTACTCCTATTAATAATTTAATAATTCCAAAAAATGAATAATTTAACGATAATATACTCACATGTAAAATAAAAAAATAAAAAAACAAAAACAAAAATACTATGTCTAGTTACATGTACCAAGAATGTGTAAACTGTATAGATTCTAGTTACATGTAATCATAATAAACGTATTTATTATATTCGAAACGACGTGATGGATGTTGTATGCAAGAAAATGATTTGTATGCTACATGTAATCGTTGTTTTATCTAAAAAATCGACTATAAATACGAAATCGCCGTCGTTTGTGTTCATATCTTCTGCACAAAAAACTCCCAGAGCAAAACACAAATGGAAAGCAAGTTTGAGACTTGCATGAAGACATGTTTATTAGAGTGCAACCATTTCAGGAAGACGATAGAAGAATGTGGAAACTGGGCGCATGTCAGACAACTTATCGGTCGATGAGACAAGAGAGAGATCAAGCAATAAAAACGGTAGAATATATGCGATGGAAACTGGGTGCAGCGCAGTAAGAGTGCCGACGGATGAAGGATGAACGAGATGAAGCACAACAACAAGCACGCTGGCACGAGATAGAGATCAAACTCCTCAAAGATGATGTCAACTTTTACAAGAACGTTCTGGCAAGACAAATCGCAAACAAGTACTACCACATCTGTTTTTTGTCTTTTTAAAGTTTTTATATGTATTTTGTTAAATCTAAAAAAGTACTTTTGTTTACCTCCTTTTTGTATATGTCTATGGATGTTTTTGTTATATATATTTTGAATTTTTGTACTGTAACCACATATGCCTAAAAACAATGTTGCATGTTAAACAATGAACAAAAAAACGCAAATTTCAGAGACATGTAACTAAAATTTATTTCAATTAAAATGGAAAACAACTGAAAAAACCAAGTAACACTTGCTAAACAAGTCAGAAACTGAAAAAGAATAAAAAAATGTAAAAATGTTGTTCAACTAAAGCGGAAGTTTGCACGTTTTCCTATTGTGTCTACCTATTCGACCACATTTACGCTCCTTCACCTCACCCCTAGAAGGGATTCTTTGTTTTTTCGGTCGTCCAGATTGCCTTCTTGATAAAGGTGGCAATATGACGGACTCTGTCTATTCGAAAATAGGTTTTTCCATTGTTAGCACTGGGTATATACTTTTCGAATAACTCTCACGATAGAAACTACAGTAAAAGTAATCTTCCACAAAACCATATACCAACGAGCCTATTCTCATAATTGCTGCACAGGCATGCGAACACGGGAAGGAATTTAATTGCCACAATTGACATGAACATTTTCTTTTATTTAGGTCAACATAAACAGAAGAGTGGCAGTTCACTTCATCGACTCCTTCTGCACCCTCGCTGACCAACCATGTTCGACACTCACTTATATGCCGTGACAGTTTCTCATCCCAATGAGGACATATAATTTCACTTAAGCATAATGAGTCATTCTCCCGCTGAGACATTTGTTCCATTAATGAAATCTTTATCTTGTCAACCATCATAATAATTGGCATATGCTTGTAATTCCTAATCCATGCATTAAAAGACCCAGCCAAATTTGAGGACATCTCGTCATACCTTGTGCCTCGAAAAAATGCTCGACTATATCTTTCTTTTGGCAACTCTTCCATAAACTTCTCCACTCGTGCTCCCCCTTGAACAATCATGTCATCATATGCAACATCGTATAATTCTGGGGTAACTGTATAAGCACACTCAGATAATTTGGTAACAAAAAATTCCTTTGTTTTGGTACTCTATCCACTCAATGCAGCTTTCAAGTTCATTTTGAGATGGTGTAAACAAAATGCATGATAACAATGTGGAAAGACATTTCGGACTCCTTAAATAATGTCGTTGTGCCGATCAGAAATGAATGTTATGACACCTTCCGGAGGTAATATAATAGACAATTGTATCAAAAACCATAACCAATTATCATTATTTTCAACATCAACAATGGCAAATGCAAGTGGAAACATACCTAAACAAAAATGAAAAACATAAAAAATAACAGTAAAAAATCAAAAAAATTATAAATGTATACAAAAAAAAAATATCATGAAAAAGTATAAAAATTAGATAACAATAAGAAGAAAAAGTATAATGTGATTAAAATGGTATAAAAAACTTATATTGTACTTTGTTAACAAAAAAATATTAAAATAAATTATTGACATGTCACTAATATTACATGTTGAAAATGTAATATAAAACTGTGACATGTCACTAATATTACAAATGACTCTAATTTAAATTACATGTAACTAAAAAATGAGTTAAAAACAAAAATGTAAAACTTAGATACATGTAACAAAAATGTGTTAATTTAAGTATCTTGATTGTCGTCTTTATCACAAGCAGCAAGAAGAACTCCTTTGTATCTACCAGTCAAAAATATCCCATCCAAAAATAACATTGGGCGTATAAACTGAAATCCATGAATACACCCATGGAAAGCAACAAAAAAATGCTTAAAACGATTTGTGTCGTCTTCATACTCCAACAAGAAGTAACTGTTGGGGTTTGTTCTATTGCATACTTCTACATACTATCTCAATTGATTATATGCAGATATATGATCCCCAGAAAGGCTATCCCTCTCCTTTTCAACTCCAAGCCAAGCATGATTGTATGTAATATCAAGACTATAACTTTTCTTAAACTAATGAAAAATATTAATAGGCCGTGTTTCAGGTTTATCCTTAACAGTTTCCAACAAACAACTAGCGACAACATTAGAACTCATCATCTTGTTCTTCATAGTTCTATATGCTGCACCACATGTATGTTCATTCAGCAACTCCTTTATCTTAAAAAATCCATTCAAAGTATCAGTACGCACATGTACAAACCACTTGCAATCTCTTGTATCTCTAAATGAACAATATGCAGTGATACAAACTTTATCATTTTTCTTATACTTATAACTAAATCCAATTTCAATCGAATACTTCTTCAAGACAATACGAAATTCTTCCGCCCCACCTTTAAAACACTGCCCCATACAATTAATACCTTTTGCCCACTCTGAAGATTGCAAGTACTTCTTCTCATGACACCAAGAATAAGGCAGCATATCATCATCCTCATCATCATAAACACATAAACTTGATTTCCCTGATCCACAAGGACCACTATCTGATACATTACTTGACCCCCCCACCAGATGTAGCACTAAAAACATGTCCAAGTATTATAGTATTGCCCTTTATTACAACTTCCACAAAATCAACACTAAATGATCTAATCAACACAATCATACCATCATAGTCATCTTGATCACATAACATATAGTTTGGATGACCAAGCAGAGAATAATGCATATCAAAAGAGATTGATGACAAGCTATTCCATCGATTGACAACCTTTTTCACAAAACTAACAAAATTCATCTCACTATCAATTTTCACAATTCTACTGTAATCCTCGTATTTGCACAAAGCAATCGCCAAGTTTGACATTTTATATCTAAATGTAGATATTGCTACAAGAAAAACATACCAAAACATGTATGAAAAAATACAGAATTACAAAATGTAACTAAACTTACTCTAAAAGTGGGAAAATGTAACAAGTTTTGAACTAAACTTATAACATAAAACAACAGAACAAAAACAACACACAATTAAAAATGTAACTAAAAAGTTACACTAAAACTAGTAGCATGTAACTAAATTTGCACTAAAAAGTTTCTAAAGTCAGAACACAGATCACACAATTAGTATGTAAACTAAAAGCTTACACTAAAACTGGTAGAATGTAACAAATTTTTCACTAAAAAAATCCAGCTAAAAATCCGAACACGTACTCTAAAAATCCAGCAAAAGGATCAAACACATCAACGAAGTTCAAAATCTGTCGCGTTTATCAAACGTATATATCACCTTACTAAAAAGATCTCATTCTATATGCAAAAAGACTTAAAGATTCGATAATGAATCAATCAGATATTTTGCAAAAAAATACAGTCAATTCATATCCCCAAAAATCAAAGATCTAATCAAAATTGCATCATAAAAAAACCAAGGATCAATAAACAAATCACTAAAAATAGTGAAAAAACGATATATATTACTTACATTTGATTCACTGATCGTTAGTCGATCTCCTGAATCAATAGAATCCGAGATCTTCAAAACCCTAGCTCGCCGACGAACAAAATCACCGAAAAATAGAAGTCAAAAGAACTTTGAAATTGAAACTATATATAGGCGCGAATTCAAAATACAACGACTAAACGATCTCAAAGAATTGCTCTCTACACTCCAAGAATCACACGTGAGCACGCGCGGGACTAAAACAGGGGAGAAAAATAGATTTAGGGACTAATTATAAACCTAATCATAAAAAAGGACTAATTGCCAATTTTCCCAAGATATAATCACAGTCGGTGGATGATGATTGATCCTAAGGCTACAAATGTCTCTTACTAAAATTTGATCTTGGCCGTTGGATCATATCCAAGGGCCAAAATTGTTTCCCGACCAAAAATATGTCCTAGTTACTGTAGGGCATTTTTTATTTAGGATCTGATTGATATATATATATATATATATATATATATATATATATTAATTAGCCCAGCTCTAAAATATTTTGGTCTTGCCCGAGCCCAGCCCTAAAACATAGGCCCAACGGGCCCTGCTCATGGGCTTAAAGCTAAAGCCCAAGCCCTGCCCGGGACCGTGACCACCCCTAGTGGTGAGAGATAATTTTGGAGCGATGGTGGGATCATAGCAGTCAACTGATGTAACAGTGCAACGAAAAGCTTAGGGTTAGGTTTTCGAAAATTTTAACAAGAAAATGCCCAGGAAATATCGGTTCTTGATACCATATTAGAATAATTAAGAAGTGGAATGGAGAATATGAACGATTGTATTGATATTTGAGAAGAGTATAATATAGAGATATACAATAGGAATATTTATAAAGGACTAAGATAACCCTAGGGTTAGGTTTTGACCTAATGGGCTAAGCTCATATATTATATTAACAATACTTGAAAAGGTTTATATCACTCACTTCCCTTGTCATTTTGCACTAAACCAGATACTTCCCCTATTATTTTACAAATGTTAGTCAGTCCCCTTATCATTTTGGTCAATGACCACTTACCTCCAATATGACATAAATGCCCTTTTGTTATTCTAAAAAATTATATTTTTATTCAATGGAATTAATTTAAAAAGTCATCTAAACTTTTAGGGGTCAAAATATTTTTTTCTATTTTCGATATTTTGGTATGAGTTTAATTGGGGTCATTTAATTTTCTATCTAAAACTTAAGGGTCGATTATGTATTTTTTCTTTCAATTCATCTTCTTCATTTCCCTCCCCATCCCATCTCCGATAGCCAAACTCCACCACTCCACTGCTGCTTTCTGTAGAGAAACCACTATAGCCGTTTCCGGCACTGTCACCTTCTCTCACAAGTCTCCGCCGCTATTCTCCCTCACCGCCGCCAACGCCTCCTCTTCTTCTCTCGCCAATCTCAGCATATAATTGATAAACAAAATTGAAAAAAAAAATGAATAAACCGGTAAAATCAAAAGGACGGACATAAAATTAAAAAAAAAATCCACACCTTAGTCATCGGTCAATATCAAGCAATATTTGAGTTTATAACAATGTCAAGCAGCACTGAAATGTGAACACTTTGAGGGAGCTGAACAAGACGACTTACAAGTGCCCAATCATCAATGGAAAAACAATCATCAATAGACAATATGCATTAAACAAGCATTTAGAAAGACAGATCAAATAAAGGCATGTGTTCTACTTCTATCTAACAGCTTACTGAACAAACAACTCTAATACCCACTGAATTTGGATCAAGGAATAAGAAATTTTTGCAATAAAATCAATTCAAGACTCACATTATTGGAAAAATAAATTCCTAACCGAACTAGAAGATCATGACATCCAAGTTATGAAGAAAGGGGGAAAAAGGCAAAAACAATGGCATCTTCTTGATCTACAAACACATGAAAGTCGGTCAATCCACTCGATTTGACTTCTAAAGTAAATCTAATCAAGGGCATTACACTCGGTCAAGGAATCAACCAAATGAAAGGGGAAAAAACGAAGAAACCCGATAAACAAAATCGCTCTTCCTACTAAAAAAATCCACCAATGTATTGGATTCTTTAGAGAAATCGATGAAACTATCGCAACAGGACACATCAAATGACGATAACCAAAAAGAAAAAGGAAATCCAAAAATCCAGGAACATGAATAATGAAATTTACAAATTAATGGGTGGAATTTAACAGATTCTTTGAATGAGGCGACGGAGGAGGCCGACGGGACCATGGACGAATCTCCTCCATCTTCTCCTTTGGCGCACAAGTCGCCGACATAGTAGAGGGATCGGATGTGTCGTTGGCAAGGGAAGAAGATGAGGCATTGGCGGCGGTAAGGGAAAGCAACGGTGAAGACTTGCGAGATGAGGTGGCAGTGTCGGAAACGGCTATGGTGATTGCTTTGCAGAAGGCGGCGGTAGAGTGATGGAGTTTGGTTCGCCGGAGATAAGATAGGGAGGGAAATGAAGAAGATGAATTGAAAGAAAAAAAATACACAATCGACCCTTAAGTTTTAGATAGAAAATTAAATGATCCCAATTAAACTTGTTGGCTCAGCAGAATACCCAAGAAGATATGTGAATTGGGTAAATAAAAAATAATCAGAATAAAAATTAATAAATCAAATAATTAATTTTATATCTAAATTAATTATTATCTTTATAACACAGTTGAATTAATCAATCAACTACGTGCACAGACAAACAGCAAAAATAGACAAATTAAGAAAACAGCACACCAGAAATTTATACTGGTTCACCAAGCTACTCTTGGCTAATCTAGTCCTCTGAGCTCCACGGAGGTCGCACCCATTAAAATCAAGATTCCTTTAAAGGAAGGAACTAAACCCGCACACCGATTCTTTTACAAGCTCAGAATCAACCTTTACAATTTCTTTTTCAAAGGCTAAGGAATAACCTCTACTTTTTACAGGCAAAATAATAACCTAATTCTTTTTAACACTTAGGCTCAAGAATCAAAATCTCACCAAAACACTCCAAATATCCTTTTACCCGATAAGGATTGAACCGTTACAAAATCACTCACAAACACGCAATTCTTATCCAGGAAGAAGCACTACCTCAATCTCTTTACAAGAAGAGACTGAAACCCAGTTACCCTTGATTAAATATCCCTAATGATAGTTAACCCGTCACAACTCACTAATACAAAAATTGATAAGTAAATCTCACTCGGAGCTTCTACCACCCCAGATATATATAAACTCAATTAATATCCCAACTAGTGATAGAATTATATGAGATGCATAAATCTGATTTTAACAATATATGGGTAGCAAATTGGAGCACGTAATCAGATTCAAGAAATTGCTTGAAAGAATATTTTCTTTAAAAATCAAAAACAAATTCTAAGATCAATTTCCAAAATACAATAATAAACAAATAATAATTAATCTGGAAAGATCTCACCCGGAATCCACAGAATTAATGATGAAAACAATGTAGCTTCAATTCCGGTATCAGCACAAATTGATCGTAGTTGATTATCAGAATCACTCTTAGAACAACTCACAGTATCGTTGAATAATAACTCTTATAAACGCTCTCTCAAAAAGATATAAACTGATTTTTTTCTATTAGAATGATTAAAATGATTTACTCTCTTAGAAAATTCACAGGTTTATATAAGGGCACATGTAATCAGCTTCCTAACAGCTAGTTTACAAGTGTCATGACAATAAAATACTCTTATAGACCCTTCATAACATGAGGACTTCATTTAGGTTCAATTTCACTTAATAACAATTTTTAAAACTCTCAATTAAATCCTCAAAATATTTCTCAATCAAAACAAATAAGTATAGAATCCATTTTAAGTACCAAATTGAGAAACTTTAATAATTAATTAATCATATTGAAATGATTTAATTAGTATATAAACCATATCTCAAATGTTAAGAATATCCCCGAAATTTCTCTCAAATCTTAACAAAAAACGGATACTTTTGGATTTAAAATCTGATCAACCAATATCCTGAAACTACGCGTTCAGTCGACTGGGACTAAAGGATACTAGAAGTAGCTCATGCACTTGATCGGTCGACTCGCATATTCATAGAGTTTGCCAAGCTTCCACCGGTCGACCGCTCTGTCGACTTGCAGATTCAGAGAGTTTGCCAAGCTTCTATTAGTCAACCGCTTTGTCGACTGCCCTCTCCTAAATCTCTTCTCTAATCTCATTTTTAACCTATCTTCTTTTACAATTTTTCCCATTTATCCATATTTATATTCAAATAAACTCCACTAATACTCTTATATTCTATTTTAGTCATTCAAAAATATTTCTTTTTAATTCACATAGGAACAAATAAATATACTCAACCAAAACACACATAAAAGATAAAATTTATTTTATGCCATGTGTGTGTTCCAAAATGGGATATTAAAAGTTTATATTTATCTGGGTTGTTTTTCCTAATGTCTTCAAACTCTTAATACTTCATCATCATCTTGATATCTTCATTTAGTATCCATTCACTTTGACATCTTCATTATTGGAATTTTAAATCACTGAAACACTTGATCAAATATTAGTTCCACCAAAACATCAATACTTAATTGTTCATCAAAATCTTGGGATCAACAAAACTCATACAAAAATACTCTCAATGGAAAATAGAAAAAACATTTTAACACCTAGAAGTTTAGATGACTTTTTAAATTAACCCCATTGAATAAAAATATAATTTTTTGAAATACTAAAAGGGCATTTATGTCATAATTGAGGTAAGTGATTATTAACCAAAATGACAAGGGATTAACACATTTGTAAAATGACAGGGGAGGTATTTGGTTTAATACAAAATGACAGAGGAAGTGAGTGGTATAAACCCGTACTTGAAAAGATAATGTATTAAATGTGTTATTAAATTATACATTAATTATGTTTTAATAATATGATTAATCTTAAGTTTTCATTTCAATAGGAAAATAAGATTGGAGAATTGAGATTCATTCTGAAAACTTGACTTTTATTTTAACTATGAGATATAGATTGGTCTTCATAATGTGCTTGTGCCCTCAGATCTCAACTAGGTCTGTGTTGAAGAAGTTGCATGCTTTTTAGATGAACATATAACTTCTTTAGAATGAACTTGCAACTTGTAGTGATAAGTCAAAGTACAACTTCTTAGATAGACATACAATTTCTTTGAAATGAACCTGCAATTTATTTGGAATAAACTTACAACTTCTTTGAATATATTTATTCATCCAAAAACCCTAACGGCATATTTAGTTGGACGAAATCGGAATGAAATAGAATCGTCATTATAGCATTGATTCCTATTCCAATGTTTGGTTCTCTAATGGAATCCATTTTGTGATTCTATTAAAAGTTAGATAATGAGATTTCATATCAAATGAACTAGAATCAATTTGAGCCCAATGAAATCAAAATCTAAATTACAAAAAGGCCCTTGAACAAATCTATTTCAACCCAACATAATTCTTCCCTAGTAGCCCAATCCAATCCAAGAACTTCTATTCCTTGATTGAACTACCAGCCCTATCCAGTCCATAAAATGGACCTCAATTTCTAAATTTTCATGTGGATAAGAAGAAAAGCCCGATCCATAAAATGTATATATATATATATATATATATATATATATATATATATATGACATGTGTATGTATAAATAAGAGAATTATGAAAATTTTATTATATTTGATTATTCCATTCTTTCTCTCATTTCATATGAGCTAAATAAGTTAATAGAATAATAATTTTATTCACAATTTCATTTTATTCTTCTTCTCCTTTCATTTTATCTTTATATCAAATGATCCAGCCAAACAAGCGGTAAATATATTATTATCAATCCACAGTGGCTCATAAATGTATTGTTGTCTATCCCTAGTCTAGTCTTGATGATGTGCTGGCCCTCATATCTCAATTACCCATATTAGGAAGTGTGTGTGGACACTAAATAAAATGGTCCCTCCAACTCCAATATTGAGAAATGAGAAGAGCACCGACAATGAGACTTGGATTTTGGGAGGAGCATCCAGATATGGAATAAAGAAAGCAACAGCCCGGCAGACGGTCACAAGACAGAGCGTACCTGCTCCGCCAGCTAACGCCACTGAATAAACGACAAAAGGCTGAAGAAGAATTAAAGAGAGGGCCAGTGGATCAAAATTTAAGTGCACCAACCAAACCTAACCAGCACAACACTGCTTATCCTCTCTAGCCTCTTCATTCTTTTTCCATTTTTCATTTTTTTTGGTGTGTGTGCAGTGGGGGCATCATTGGTGATGGTGGTTGGGTTCCGTGTCGGTGCATGCACGCTCGTAGGACCACCATGCTACTTGCTTCAAGGAAAATCATCCACTTTACAAGAGTATCGCCAATAATTAAATTAAATTTAATTTGCCATTTATTAAATATGATAAACAAATATTATTATAACACACTTAGTTTCAAATGAATACTTCAATCAATGTGAAAAAATTGATGTGTGATTTTTAAAAAAATATTTTTATATTAAAAATAAAAATTAAGTTAATTTTAGTTTTTAAATATATTTTTATATTAAAATAAAACGTAAAAATTAAGTTAAAAATATTTAAAATTATATATCTATTTTTTTTTTTTTTTATGTAGTTTGATTTTTTTAGTTTAAATTAAATTTAAATTTAAAATAAAATTAAAATAATTCCAAGTTAACCCAACTCTAGTTAAACCTAACGCTAATTAAATCTTCATTCAAATATAGCACAGAGTATTGTTTGTGCCAAAAACGACACCCGTAGAGCATCTATGCCAAAATAACATTGATGATGACCAAGCTATTATTGCTCATTTTGATATCAAAATTGTCAAAATTTGGGATGGCATAGAAGATGACCAAGCTATTGGAGTTACCCAGCATGAAAGAGATGAAAAACTAGATCCCCATCATGAATTCACAATGAAAATAGAATACCAAACATAATCACTGCCCTCGGGTTTCACAAAACATATAAGAAAGCTCTAGTGACCTTTACATAGAACACAATGGGATCAAAAATAAAATAAAAGGATCACAAACCCTAATTCCTCATCCATCCAAATCCAACTGCTACTAAACAGGCATTCCTCCAAACAAAATGGAATAGTAGCACCAATAAGAAAAGAAAACCTAAATCTCCTATTCAACAATCATACCTTGAAGTTAGCTTCTCTTCACTACCCTAGTACCTTCTAATGAACTATTTTTTGGATTTTTTTTGGGGGGGGGGTTTCCTTTTTTTTTTTTAAAAAAAAAAATCCACCTACATAAACTATCGCACACTGTACAATCCATCAAAACATCGCCCTATATACACCGTAAGCAAGCAAACCAGTCGAATAGTTGAAAGAAGTAATGCGTAAGGCAATACCTCGCTAAGGGCTCGAAGTAGAAGCTTCTTGTCTTGGTTCTCTCAAGTACCCAAGAAGCATCTCAGCCTGCCAAAAGAAAAAGGAACAGCCAAACAAGCGATAAACTTAATGCCATTGGATAATCAAAACCCTAGTCTACAAACATAAACAAAAATCAGATGATAAAAAGCTATTGGCGCACCAGGGATATCGCACGCCAAATACACTCTTTTTATGAGTAAATAGTGATTTTGGAGTGCAACTATACATTTTTTTTTGGTTTTTTTTTCCTTTTTTTCTTCTTCTTTTTTTTTGAGGGGGGGGGGGGGGGGAAGGGGGTCTTTATCATACGCACAATCATCATGTATATGTGAAGATTAGTTCTAATTTCAATTAATGCATTTATTGGAGCAGTTATACTTTCAATCATGTTGTAACTCTTAAAATTTTCAACCTAATAACTAATTAGTTGAACACTACTGGAAAAAGATAATAATTAATTAGTCAACTATATGAAAAACTTATTTGAGAAAATTTGGCCTTCAGTGCACGATTCAAAATTACATCCATCAAATTCATATTTCTAGGAATAACTCTGATTTGACACAGCATAACTGTTTTTTATTGTAATAGAACGAAAAATTATATTAAATTTTATTTACTGTATGCATTTCGATTGTATTGCATTACTAGTGATTTTAAATTACTAGTGAAAATCAGGTTTGAGTCTAATTCCCCCGCCCCCCCCAAATTGGTATTCAAGTTGGTTAATGTTAGAATCTCACCTCGAATTTGTGAAGCTTCGAAAAATAGTCCATATATGAAAGAAGTTACTACACTTAACACCATATAGTTTTAGGTTAGAACCTTCTAATACAGTATCAAAGCTAGGTTTGGGAAGTCTGGTTTGTTTGTCCCCGATTGTTTGAGAAGTCTAGTTTGTTTGTCCCCGATTGTTTGAATGTTTGTTTTTTTCTTCTATTTGTTTGATCGCATCACGTGTAAGACAAGGTTACACGTGAGAGTAGGTGTTAGAATCTCACATCAAATTTGTGAGGCTTCCCAAAGTAATCTGTATATGAAAGAAATTACTTGGAACCTCCAAACAGTTACTATAGTAGTGTTGACTCTAGTTTTCTCCTTAAAACTAGTATTCAACAAACATACCTAAATGTTAGATTTGCCTCAATTTTGTCCCTCACATCTAAACCCGCCCAAACCTTCTTTCTAGTTTCAAATACTCGTTAGGCAATTCATTTCCCAATAAGAAGTATGGAACATTGCTTGTTTGATTGAACAAGACAAAATTGGAAAAAAAAAAACGAATTTTGAATCTCAAATCACACGGTGATCTTAACTAGTGAAAATCGGGGTTCGACACTAAATCTGGGTTTGAGTCTAATTTTGCATTACTAGTGAAAATCAGGGTTTTAGTGTAAACCACCCCCCCCCCCCCCCCCCCCCCCCGCGGGTATTCAAGTTGGTTAATCTAAAATCGCATGGTGATCCTAACATGCTGCTTCTTCCCATACTTTCTTAGCACACTTACCCCCAATATTGCTTCAAAAAAACATGTAGAAACTCAATGGGCCTAACTCACTCTCAGAAGATGTCTTGCAGGAGGATTGCCCTAGGCTTCATATAGAGCTCAGGATCAGGTAACACAAACGATGTGGGATTCAACAAAACAAAAAGGAAATTTTCCACTTTAGACTTGTTGCATCCCCAAAACAAACTCTTAAATCTGACTACAATCTATGACTAAGGTAGTGTTTGAATTCAATCTCAGAATTTGAATTCAAGCTTTCTAACTCCAATTCCATGAAAACAAATGCTACCTTAGCCGCCACACCAACACAACACCTTCCCCGCCAAAATACCTCTTTTTTCATCTCTCAACTCACACCCCCCACCCCCCTCAACACCCCAAACCAAACGCCGCCAAAAAGTCAGGCTAAATTATGACCAATCAATAATTTCAGGGGTTGGTAAAATCTAAATGAATTCTCTCCGTCTAATGCTGTGGATGAAAATCACAAATAACATGTATACCAGAGAACGTTTTTCTATATCAGCAGATGGATTAATTGCAAAGAACTAAAGCAGCAAGCAAATAAAGGGGGAGGAAGAAGGAACACTTACCTTGTGCTTGGCTTTGGCACTGCCATTCTGAGAGAGCGCCACAAGTGGAGGAATCCCACCTTCCCTAACCAGAAGCCCTCTGTTCCTCACGCTGTCAGCACACAGCTGCAACAGCGTCAACACCGCAAACTCTTTCCCCTTCACAGACCCATCCTCTATCGCTTCCACTAACGCACCCAACCCACCTTCCTCCACAATCGCCTCCTTCCCTTCCTCTATAGCCGCCAAACTACTCAACACCACCATCGCCTTCTCCGCCAGACCCGTCCCCTGCTCCGCCACCATACTCACCAGGGGCTTCACTGCTCCGGCAGTCACCGCCCTCTCCTTGTTCAGTTTCATCGAGCACAGCTTGTAGAGCGTCGTTAGTGCGTCTTTCTTACCTCTATTCGACCCGTGAATCAGAAGAGAAATCAGCGGGGGTATTGCCCCACAGGCCCCGATCGAGATCTTGTTGTCGTCGATGAGAGCCAAGCTCAGCAGCGCGCAAGCGGCGTTTTGTTTCGATGTCTCGGTTCCGGTTTTGAGGACGTAGACGAGCGATTTTATAGAACCGGCGCTCGAGATCAAGGGTTTGTTTCCTTCGTGAAGCGATAGATTGAGCAAAGCGGTTACGGCGTGCTCCTGAGTCCATGGATCACTGCACCTGAGCAGCGGGATCAACGCCGGAACTGCCCCTGACTCGCCGATCAACGCCCGGTTATCGGCCCTGTTTTTCGCCAACAACCTCAGCTTCGCCGCAGCCGATCTTTTCACCGCGATCGACGGCGATTGTAGACTGTCCACGCAAATCTTCACCGTCGGTTGAAGGTCCTCTGGGGATATACTCTCGATTATCTCCGTCGAAAAGTTCTCCCTCTGCAGAAATCCGTGACACGGTTCGGGCTCCAAATCCGGTGCCGGATCTGTCTCGTTTTCCGAGCCGGGGAGGGTCGCGAGTCGCTGTAACTCGCCGGAAATATCGCTGCTACACGCCGAGAAATCGCTGAACGCGTGAGAGAGGTCGAGGAAATCTTCTTCTCCTGAGGATGACTGGGTCGATTTGCTTGTCCGGGAAGCGAGTTCTCCGAGGCGGAGATCGATGACGGAGTCGGTGAGGTTTTCAGAGACGGCGGCGGACACATTTGGAACGGAGAAAGAGGAGGACCGGTCAGTTAGGAAGAGATTCGACCGGATGGTGCGCATGGACCGGCCGAGTGGACGATGTATCTTCGCGGTGGCTGGCGGCGGCGTGTAATAGTAATTTGGTCGTGCCGACGGGAAGCGATTGGATTCGGAGCGCGAATCTTCAAGTGACACCATTTTGCACTAGAAATCAACACAACTTCAATGTTCTGCTTCCTTTTTTCAAGAAATTTTCATGACGCCGGAGAGAGAGAGAGAGAGAGAGAAGAGGCCGGACGAAAAAGACGGCGAATGGGCTGATACAAGTGTCGAAGAGAATGGATTAAGAATTTAAAATGAATGGATATAATCTGTTTTGTAAGTAAATTACATTTCACTCCCCATATTATGGGTATTTAGCACATTTTACCTCAACACTTTTAATTTCTATTTAGTTGGCCTAATTAATAACTACAAAGAACAATTTTTTAAAAAAATTTGTATCTATATTATCACTATGTACATTCCTAGTTAGTTTCTAGTATCCATGCTATATCTATATATATGAACAACACATTCTTGTCAAAATAACAACTAAGTTTTTATTTTATTTAAGTAGGATCGGATATATGAATTTATTTATGTCATAATAATCGATTAAGGGTCATTTCCTCAGTCAAGTTTAATGTCATCAAATCAATTTTAATTGTTTCGTCCCAAATCTTTTTAGCCCAATTTCTTCCTCTAGTAGTCTCACGTACTTAAAATTAAATCTTATTTTCTCATTGGTGTTTCTATAAGATTTTTATGTACATGTCCAAATCATTATATACGTTTTTCTTTTATCTTCTCTTCGATGATTGTTATTTCTAAATTCTTTTTAATGGTTTTATTTTTAATTTTATCCATTTCATTCATCTATTGTATTATCCTCAATCATATCAATTTTTTGCAGCAATGGTGAAATACATTTAAAATTTCAAGGGGATAATAGGACAATTAAAAAGTTAAATCACTAAATGTAAATAATTTAAATAATGAGGGATGCAAGTGTAGTTTTTAATTTTTGAGTCCTCTACTAACTTCACTGGCTGTCTTCCTCCTCGAGCATCAAAGGCAACGTTTGGATACAGCTAATAGTGGGACCCGCAGCTAACGTTTTTGTGATTCGGTACAAAAAAAGGTAATACTGTACACGGCTTTGATACGTTTTGATGCTGCGGCTGTGACATTAGTTTTATTTACTAAACACTTTTCTGAGTGGACCGTCGGCGGCTTACTGTGTTTTACTACCATTCCGACAACGGAGTAATAATTAAAGTTGGTAAATTCATGCATGCACTTTTTGGTAAACAACTATTATACCCGCGCCGTGCGCGAAAATAGTAAAATTAAGAATGGTTTTAATTGGGTGGAAAATGAATAGAAAAAATAAAAAAAATTATATTTGGTTAGATAGAAAATAAAAAAAAAAAAAAAAGATGAATAAAATATAATTTTGAAGATAATTTTTTTTAAACAAATTTAGAAGGAAAATGGTTAAAAGTATCAAAATTATAATTATATCCTAAATTTTTTAATTTATTTTTATAATATATGAAGGTAAAATAATAAATTATATTAAAGTAAATTATTTTCTCTTTTTTCATTTTTTTCCTAAACAAATAACATTGGAGAAAATAATTTTTTTAATAATAGATAAAAATATTCTTCTTCTTCATCTTCATCTTTTTCTTCTTTCTTTTCTTTTTTTTTTTTATTTATTTTTTTTTTTCAACCAAATATACCCTAACAGACTTTCCTCCAAAATTTTCCTTTCAAAGGTGGAAATTTTTTGAAGACGTATCAATAAAATATTTATTCAAACTTGTCATGTAGAATTTTTTAGCTTGTCAATCATTCCATGATAGCGTTGTACTTTCGAACTTGTATTGCAGCACCCGCATTCCACACAAGATTTTTTAGTTGTTGATTTTTAAAGATATTATTAAAATTACTACAAAGATGTCGCAAACAAAATTGATGATACCGAGCGGGCTCGTTCGGTTGATTAAGCCATAAAGTTCTAGTCTGTCTGTCAGATATCAACGTGACCTCCGGCCGGTCTTTAACAATATGGCGCTTCAGCATCAAAATAAACTAGGACCAACAGCGGTGGTCCTTCGTTGGTACCACCACGAACGCCATAGGATAACACTTATTGGACGGTGTCATCCCAATAGCGATCGAGATCTTTCCTTCGTACTTACCATACAGATGGGTCCTGCCAATCGTGAGGACAGGTCGACAATATCTCAATCCAACCACAGAAGGTTCAAATGCCCAAAATACCATGTCGAATGTCGAATAACCAGCTGCAACAGTCGGAACAATACTCCATTCGACAATTGTCCCAGGATTAAAGTGCTGCAATGCCGATATAAATTTCGGCAACTTTCAATACGATTCATCCCAATCGCCGAACAAGGTCTCGATGACTTTAGATCTAGCCAACCAAGCCTTTCGGTAGGAGATAGTGAATCCCCGATACTCTTTCATGGACGCAACGATAACACCCATCTTCACTTTTGGATCCTCTTCGATCTGTCTAAGTATCATTTCAGAAATGACACCCGAATCCAAGTTTCCATGATCCAATGCCGTATGATTATAGAAACACGTGTGTCGCCCATTGTACTGCGTAATCTGGAACATTCCGTGACTCTGTTTTAGAGTCGCCCGCATCTGCCACCCGCAACTATGCGTGCATTTAATCAGCCAAATTTTCTGGTTCGTCTCCACCACACGATACTCTTTATTTTTCATAACATGGTAATATTTCACGGTATTCTGAATATGTTTCTTATCCTTAAAGACCATGCCACAATTAAATTCGTCCATTTCCGGGGTCCAAAAATTCTTTTGCAACTTTGGCTCATACTTTGCCATGTCATCATCATCACCCCATTCCAACTGATTATAGAATGAAGGAACCTTGTGTAACGGTAATTGTTCACTCCCTTCCATTGTCGGCTCGACATCCATATCTTCATCTTCATCTTCATCCCCACCATTCTCATCTTCCTCTAACCCAAAAGCACAATCTAACTCTGTTTGTTTGACATCGTGAAAATTGTCGATTGTATTCATCCCACCCTCCACATTCTTATGCGGTGGACTAATTAGCGAATGATGCTGATATGGAGCGACAGAACTGGTGCCTGAATCATGATCAATCACTATGTGGGGATGATATTCTTCAGGAATGTACAGCGATCGGTGAGTGTAACTGGATTGAACAACTTGAGGGTCAAACATAGGAGATAACGCGGTAACATGAGGATTGAAATTTTGACTTAAAAATTGGGTAAAAAGGCCAGGTTGAGAAGAAAATATTGGAGCGTGATTAAAAACTCGCTCTACCTCCACATACACCTTAACACCAAGTAGTGAGGGCACCCTAAGAGGTAATTGAAGCACGTGGTCTAATGTCGCGTCGTCACCGATTGAATACAACATGTGTCTATAATTCCCAAGACCAATAGTAGCTATCGGCAACCTACATTGTAACTTTAAAGTTCCATCAACTCCATCGTCGAAGATATAAAGTCGTAACATCGCAATTACTTCGTTTAACGTAATCCCCCGACAAATATCAAACGATTTGATTGTAGACATGCTATATGACACACCAAACTCAGTTCCTTCCAATATCTTTTCACCCCAATACAAATATAATGTAACATTCTCCATTTCAAACAACTACAATTTCACAAATCAAAATAAAACATGTAACGTATTATTATGATTATCAATTATATTACTAAAAAAAAATAAATTGTCCAATCAACTTCATAAAAACCGAAATGCTTCTATACACACACACACACACACACACACAAAATAAAATCGGAAAAATCGGAAAAAAAAAAAAAAAAAAAATCGAAACCCCAAAAGAAAAAAATTATTTTACATCTACATTTCTAGATCTAGATCTACATTACGAAAAACTATTTCCAAATTATATAAATCTAAATCTACATTACGAAAAAAACCGAAAAATAAAAATAAAAATTGATTTACTAACCAAAATGAGACGAACAGCGGTGGAGGAGCTAGATCGGTGGCGGAGGAGTGGGTGACGGCGACAGAGGGCCGATATATCTACATTTCCGAAATTTTTTTTTTGAAAAAATGCAAAATAAACAAAAAAATCCATATAACACATACATCTCGTATACACACACATACCCGACATAGCAATCAGACGACGACCGGACGGTTGGAGAAGCGACGGCGATGGCAGCAGATCGGTGGAGCGGCGGCGTTGGTTCACTGTAAAAAACCTTTCTATTTTTTTACCCCTTAGTGAAATGGACGCAGCAATTAGACGACGACCGGAGAAGCGACGGCGATGGCGGCAGATCGGCGACAACGTTCACTGTAAAAAACCCTTCTATTTTTTTACCCTAGTGAAATGGACGCAGCAAATGAGGAAGAAGAAGGTGGTTGGTGGGGCAATCATGTTTAAAAACGTAGAAGCGTTCTGTGTTTTTGAAAAACAAAGAACGCTTCTGCGTTTTAACTTTTCAATTTTTTTTTTTGAAAACCGCAGAAGCTTTCTACATTTTTCAAACTTCTAATTTTTATTTTTTTTTTATTTTTTTTTCTGTTTTGGAAAACGCAAAAGGGAAATGCGTTTTTAAAGAAACGCAATTCCCTTTTGCGTTTTCTGCTCGCGTTTCTTCTTCTTAAATTCGCATTTCGCAAATGCGTTTTTACAAAAACGCAAATCACAATTGCATTTTACTTCAGTCCTGTAAATAAGTTTCAACCCTATTGTTTTCAGAAATTAAGTGTTTAAATGATATTTTTTTGGTTAAGAACTCTCTCTCTCTCTCTCTCTCTCTCTCTCTCTCTCTCTCTATATATATATATATATATATATATATATATATATATATATATATATATATATATATATATAAGTTTTTTGAATTTTTGGTTCATTCTTTGATTGCCGTCCTTGCCGTGTTGCTTGCCCGTTGATCATTCTGTTATATTTTCAAATTCAAATTTATGTGCAATTCTCAAGTTCTTCAAGCAGCAATCACTATATTCGAATCAGATTTGAAAATCAGTTACATAATCAGGTGATTTTCGATTTTTGTTCTCATATTTCTTGTTCGTCTTTTTTATATCAAATCTAAAAAATTTTAAATCAAGCCATTCATGTTCATTGTTGTTCGTCCATTTACATCATTGTTGTTCATAGGTCCTGTGCGCAGTTTTTCAATTTTGCAGTTGCTGGTTGTTATGAATTTGCAATTGTCGTTTTTCTTTTTAAATTCAATTTTGTTGTTTGTTTTTGTTCCTGAATTACATCTTACATTATGAACAAATTATTCATTGCTGCTACTATATTTTTGGTCAAAAATCTTAAATTTGCAATGTTGTGTTTTTCCCTTTCAATTGCCCTATTTTTTGTGTTGTATTGACAGATATGACATCTTCTTATTGATTGTATTTGATTGTAGACATTTTTCGTTGCTTCTAGTGTTTATTTTTGCGTAAATTACTATGGTTTGTTTTTTCCTCAATCGCCTATTTTTTGTGTTCGTGTTGATGCATATCACGTTTATAATGTGTGCCCAAATTTACTGTTTCTTTCTCAAAAAACTTTTGTGGAATTCTTCTTAATGTGTGAATTTTTACTTAAATTCTTATATTCTATGTTTGTATGTGCTCAGACTACAATAGTATTTTCAGTGTTTATGTGGAAATCCTCTTAGGATACGTTTGGTTGAAAGCATGAAAAGCATTAAAAAAAAAAAAAAAAGGAAAATATAATATTTTTATCCATTGTGAAAGAAAAATTATTTTCTTTATTGTTGTTTGGTTTAGAAAAAAAATAAGAGAAAAAATAATTTATTTTAATGTAATTTTGTAATATCCTGAAAATTTATATTTTGAAAAATATTATTTTATATAAATTTAATATTTTTGGGATTATTTTGCAAAGTTATGATATAAATAATATTTGATAATTTTTTGGGATTGAATGTTAATTTTAAATTGATTTTAGAAGTTTTAAACTATTGTGTTATTTAAAATATATTTTTAAGAGTTTTAGAATATAATTAATATTTTTATTTTATTTTAAGGGAGATATTTGTATAATAAATAAATTAATAAATGATTGATATTGTTTCCTCGTAATGAAGGAAACAATATCGACCTTCTTATATAATGTACATATATATTTATACGTATTACATGTGTATATATATATATATATATATTAATTGTTGATCCTAAAATTTTGATGGACAATTAAACGTTGATATTTTTTGTGGGACTAATTGTAAGACATCAATCGTAGCATGCATGTCATTAATAGTTGCATTTTAGAGCATTTGGGAAAATACAGGGAAAAATGGTGTTAATTAAAAATTCAAAAATAAATAAATAAATAAAATTAGGGGTCAAATTGCAAATTTAAAAACATTATTCTAAACTTAGGATCCAAATTGTCATTCAATTTATAAAAATTTAACTGTTAGGGATCAAATTGCAATTTAAGAAACTTATAAATGGTGAATGGAACTCAAAAGAAAACTTTAAGAAAGTTGGGGGAGAAAAGAGAAATTTATTAAAAGATTTTATATATATATATATATATAGTTTGTGTGTGTGCCGAGCGTTCAACCGAAACAGGGAGATCGGACGTGGGCAACGTGGCATGCTAAGATCATATTTTACCACTCAATTCATGTATATAAAAAGGATACATGCAAAAAAATATGGGGATCAAAACACTATCAGAAGAGAAAAATCAGAATTTTAGAGAGACAGAGGGTTCGGCGGTGCTGGGTTCTCCGGCGTGGTCGTCTGTGTGTGCGTTTTGTTCCATTTCATTGTTGTATGTGTGTGTGAATTCTCTGTTTCAATAAATTTTGGATATGTGTGTGGGTTCAGCCGTTCGTCGTTGAAAAACAGAGAAGAGAGAGAGGTGGGTTGTGATTGGCGGTGTGTACGTGTGTGTTGCCGTTGGTCCGACGAGGTGACAGTGTGTGTGTCGCCGTTAATTAGTCACCGGCGGTGGGTTAGAGAGAGAGAGAACTACAGTTGGTTGTGTGGGTGCAAACGGCGGCGTAAGATGGTCCGATGGAGTGTGGCTCCTCCGGTGGTGTGCATGTGGGTATGAGTGTTTGTATGTGTGTGTATGTGTTGCCGGTAGTGGTTGGGGATTGTGTATGTGATCATCGCAGGTGGTGGAAAGTTAGAGAGAGAGAAAGAGGCAAACGGTAGGGTGTACCGTTCTGCTGTGAGAAATCGGAGAGAGAGAGAGGTTCGGGATGTTGTCCGGCGGTGTTCGGTCGGCATTTGTGTGGGGGTTTTGTTCTATTGTCTTCGATGAAGGTGGTCAAGGGGTTGCGTTGGGTTGTGATCAGTGGGATCGCCGGCGGTGAGTAGTGTGAGGTTGTCGTCGGCGAGGAGAAAGAGAGAGAGATGAGACAACAGGACCCAAAAACAAAGCAAAAAGAGAACGAGCGTTCGCTTGAGCGGTAAAACTTCTGGGAGCAGATCAGATGAGAGGAGGAGGCTCGCCTAGGCGGTGGAGCACTGGCAGCAAACAGACGCAGAAGCAGAAAAGGAAACAGGAAGAAGAAAAGAAGAAAAAGAAAAAAATGAGAAAGAAGGGTAAAGGGAAAATTTGCACAAACCACCCCACAAAAATTAATAATCCAATCTTGTAGCCGATGGAAAAATTCGAAAAAGGTAGAATCTCGAATATTTTAATATATGTATTTAATTGTCTAAATTGAAATAGCGATAGGAAATAGTGAGACCGTTTACATGAATAAATGTAAATTTGATATAGGAAATTGTAACGGAGTAATATTAGTTAAATAGTAATATTTCATAATAAAAAAAAAACAGGGAATAGGAAATCTCGTAAACTAGGGCCTGCATTGCATGATTCGGTTATTTTATATAAAATATTAATTTAGGCCCTGTCACTATTAGGTTCGTAGGCACCGGAGTACTGGTAGAGAATAAGCGGTTAAAGTCTTCGAAAACGGATAATCAGGTGAGTGTATTGTCTTCTTGCCTAACTATTTCTCTCTCTATATATATATGATGACATATGTGTTTACTTAAACTGTACGATTTCCTAAATGATATGGATCAATTAGGTTTTTGGGGTGAGTTGGTAAAATGAATTTTTGGGGAATTATGTTGGTTTCTAAAAAGAAGGATTAAAAAAAATAATTTTCATTGGATATGGGTGGTTTATATTCTCCCCATAAGGAGTGTGGATTTTTGACGATGTGGTGTGAAAATGTATATCTTCCCGTAAGGGATGTGGATTTTTAACTATACTGATGATTTTAACGATGCCATAGTTGTTCTCCTCGAAAGGGGTGTGGATTATATTTCTCCCCGTAAGGGGTGTGGATTATATTTCTCCTCATAAGGGGTGTGGATTCTTCCCATGGGATGTGGATGTTTCTCCCCGTAAGGGGTGTGGATTATATTTCTCCCCAAAAAAGGGTGTGGATATTTCGTAGGAAGGCATTCCTACGGATGTTATCGTACCGTTACAACTCCCGATCGTGAGGTTAAAACGATCATTATGGCAAGCCAGTGTGTGTTGTGGTGGAGTGGTGTTTGAGATGTGATTTTTACTTATATTGGGTGATTTAAGTGGTGTTTGAGATACGGTGTTTTACTTATCTTAGGTGATTTATTATTTATTATGGTGATTGGTATGATTTTATACTAGATGGACTTGGATGGAACTTATCTATATCGCTTTATTTTCACTGCTTATAAACTATAAATTTTACGAGCTATGTGGTGTTTATATACTTATGCTTGATCCATATTTAATGGTGGAAATATTTAGAATGTATTATTATTTTAAAAATATTTTACTAAGAAGGTAGTACACTCGCAGGTATAAGAGTTAGGAGTCGGTTCTCTACTGGCACTAGATAGAGTCCGGTGTTGATGTAGTATGAAAATATTTTGGGAGGAGCTGTCTGAGGCGAACGTGAGAGCTTCATTATTGTTATACTTTTGTTGTTATTATAATTCAGGGACAGGTGTGTCCCCAGTTAGAGATGTTGTATATGGTTAGAATTTGTGGTTGTATATTTTGTATGCACTTTGTCGATTACTAGTAGGTTTGACGTTAAGGTGAGGTCGTGTCGACGTCACGCCAGCCCCACATTGACGGGTGTTTGGGGTGGGGTGTGACACTAATAGGTTGTTTAAGTGTTTCAGCTTATTAGTTCCAAATGGTGAAGATTTGATGATAAAGATATGAAGGATTAAGAGGTTGAAGAATTTGAATAACCTAGAGAAAACAACTCAGGTTTAAATTTCAACTCTTAATATCCCAATTAGGATCACACACGACACAAAAAGATTTTTAAATGATTTTTATGAATATGTGTGTTTTTAATATGATCTTAATTAGCCAAGTTATTTGCTCCTATGTGTGATTGCAAAAGAAATATTTATAATGGATTAAAGTTGAATGTAAATATTTAGTGGAGCTAATTAAGAAAAGAAAATAGTTAAAGAGACGAAAACGTAAATAAGAATGAGTTTAAAACGAGTTTAGAAAGGAGATCTAGCATGCATAAGTTGATTGGTAAGTCGACCGGACAAAACAAGTGAAACTCTCTGTATCTCTCAGTCGACAGATAGGTCGATCGGTGAAGAGAAATAGAACTCTCTGAATCTCTAAGTCGACAGGTAGGTCGACCGGTAAAGGAAATGGAACTCTCTGAATCTCTAAGTCGACAAATAGGTCGACCGATGGGCACATAATCTTTGGCTTGGCTATATCCTGAATCGAGCGGTCGACTGATGGCACAGTTTCAGGATATTGAGGATTCCGAATTAATATCTAAAAGTAGCCGTTTTTTATTGGGATTTGTGAGAGATTTCAGGGATTTTATGATATTTAAGATATGCTACACCTATTATTTAATTCCTATTGATTTGGTTCATTAAGTTTGAATGTTTCTCAATTTGGTATATTAAATTGTTTCTATTTTATTTAATTGAGATTGAGAAATATTTGAGGGACTTAATTGAGAGATTTAAAAGTTATAATTAAATGAATTGAACCAAAATGAAATCATAATGATATAAGGGGTCTAAGAGAGCAATTAAGCATCATGACAGATGGGAACTAACCATTAGAGAGCTGATTTATATCCCATATATATAGACCTGCGTTTTTCATATATCATTATCAAGTGGAAGTGAGATTAAGAGATCAAGAGACCATATTGGGCTGTTCTAAGAGATATCATACTGAGATTTTGTGAGAGCTTTTCTAAGAGACGATCTTGAGAATCATTGGCTATTAATCATTGCTGCTACCGGATTTGAAGTAACTACGTTTTATTTATTTTTTCGGTAGATTCCGAGTGAGATCTTTCCAATTACTTTTTATATTGTATTGTTTGTTTAATTTTGAAAATTGATCTTTAGAAATTGTTTCTGATTTTTATTGAAGAAAATATTTTATAAATAATTTCTTGAATTTGATTACGTGCTCAATTACATGTTACCCATCTTTTGTTAAAAATTAGATTTTGAGTATCTCACATTTTCTATCACTAGTTTTGAGAAATTAATTGAGTTTTAATTTATCTGAGGTGGTAGAAGCACCAAGTGAGAAAAATCACTTGTCAATTTTTATTGGTAAGTTAAGTGACAGATTAAATACTGTTGGGTATATTTAATCAGAGGGTAGTCGGTTTCAGTCTCTTCCTGTAAAGAGATTGAGGTAGTAATTCTTCCTAGATATAATTGATTTGTGTGAATTTTATAATGGTTCAATCCTTACCGGGTAAAAGGATATTTGGAGTGTTGGTGAGGTTTTGATTCTTTTGTTGTTATGTTAAAAAAAATTAGGTTATTCTTTAACCTGTAAAAAGTAGAGATGTTTCCTTTACCTGTGAATTTGTTTTTGTAAATGTTGATTATGAGTCTGTAAAAGAATCGTCGTGAGAATTTGGTTCCTACCTTTAAAGGGATCTTGAGTATTAGTGGGTGCGACTCTCCGTGGGGCTCGAATGACTGAATTAGCCAAGAGTAACTTGGTGAATCAGTATAAATCTCTAGTGTGCTGCAATATTTAATTTGTTTATTTTTACTGTTTGGTGTGCCTCTAGTTGATTTCATAATTCTGCTGTGATATGAAGATAATAATTAATTATTTTAATTATTTTATTTATTAAAGTATTTTTTCTCTGATATTTTTAATTAACCAATTCACCCCCCTCTTGGGTATTCAACTGGGCTAACAATTGATATCAGAGCTGGTTTAGCTCGACATATTTAGCTAACAAAGATCACATGACGTATATAATAGGCATACTAGCTGAGGGACAGTCTATGCACCGATCACCTTTGTTTGCAGGTGAAAGTTATTCTTTCTAGAAAGACAGGATGATAGCCTTCCTTCAGACTACAAATTATGATGTATGGCTAACAATCAAGGATGGTTTGTTTATTCCAATGGAAAATAGAGTTGAGAAGAAGAAGGAACAACTAACTGCTTCTGATAAGCAGAAACTCTGTATAAACTCTCAAGCTATTAATATTCTATTTTGCTCTTGGATATTGATGAATATTCTAGAGTTTCAAGTTGTAAATCTGTAAAGGAGATGTGGGATAAGCTACAAGTTACCCATGAAGAGACAAGTCAAGTTAAGCAGTCGAAAATCAACGCTCTTATGAGAATATTTGAGTTGTTCAGAATGGAAGAAAATGAATCGATTCCTGAAATGTATACTCGCTTCAACAACATTTGCAATAATTTGAGTTATCTCGGAAAGCCATACTCCATGGAGGATAGAGTACAAAAGGTCTGAAGATCCTTAACAAAAATATGGGAGTCAAAGGTGACGGCAATTGAGGAAGCCAATGATCTTTGTAAATACGAAATTGATGATCTCATAGGCAACTTGATGACTCATGAATAAGCAATTAAAGGATATGAGGATGATACCAAAAATAGCAAGAGGAAATCCTTGACGCTAAAAGCTTAGAAAATTAAAGAAGATGATGACAGTGATGATGAAAGTCTTGACAGTGAGGAAGAGAAAGATGTAGCACTTCTCACAAAGAATTTTAGAAGAATGACTCAGCACACATTCCTTGGGAGAAGAAACCTCAACATGACTAAAGTGGAATGTTACAACTGTCACAAGACATGTTATTTTCAAAACGATTGTTCCGAACCGAAGAAAGATAAAGAAAAGAAAAAGAAGAAGAAAGAAAAGAAGAAAGCAAAGAAGAGTAAAAAGAAATCGATGAAGGTTACTTGGGATGATATTGATTCAAGTAGCTCAGAAAAATCAGATAGTGAAGATACGTTCATGTTTACATTAATGGCCACAGGTTAGATCATCATTTAAGAAAAAGATGCATACGTCCACATCTAGATGTCTTGAATTATTGCATCCTGATTTGTTTGGGCCTAACTTTGTTGCTAGTTTTGGTGGTAAGTTTTATGCATTTGTTATAGTTGATGATTATTCCAGACTTACCTGGGTATTTTTTCTTACTAAGAAAAGTGAGGTTGTTTTTGTTCTTGCTAAATTTTGTAAACGTGTTCAAAATGAGAAACAATACTCCATTATTAATATTCGTAGTGACAGAGAAAGAGAATTTAAGAATGATGATGTGGTAAGTTATTGTGATGAGCATGGTTATGCTCACAACTTTTTTGCACCAAGATCACAGCAACAAAATGGTGTAGTGGAAAAGAAGAACATGACGCTTCAAGAGATGGCCAAAACGATACTCATTGAAAATCGCTTACCAACTTACTTCTGGGTCGAAGCAGTAAGTACAACTTGTCATGTAGTAAATCGAGTATCAATTCATAGAGGGTTTAACAAAACTCCTTATAAAATCTGGAATGGTAAGACTCCAAATATTTCCTATTTCAAATTTTTTTGATGCAAGTGTTTTATTTTGAATGATAAGGATAATCTTGGTAAATTTGATACTAAATCTGATTATGAGATTTTTCTTGGATATGCTACTAACAGTAAGGCTTATAGAGTTTATAATAAATGTACATTAGTAGTAGAAGAAACAATGCATGTTGTTTTTGATAAAACTGATCCATTCTTGTCGAGAAAGGTTTTGGATAATGATGATGCATGTATTTTAAATAATCAAAACCAAGGTGATAATGTATATGAGGAGTCCCAACAAGAGGAAGAACCTAAGGAAAATGATTCGACTTTACCAAGAGCTATAAAGACAGTACCAGGACATTAGATTAAAGAAATCATCGATAATTTCGAAAGAAGTGTAAGTATTCGTTCTTCTTTTAGGGATATAATTAATTTTTTATTTTATTTTATTTTATTTTATTTTATTTTTTATTTTTTTTTATTCACAAATTGAGCCTAAAAATATAAATGAGGCATTAATTGATGAATCTTGGATTTTCGCAACGCAAGATGAGTTAGTTCAATTTAAGCGAAACAAACTATAGTGTCTTATTTTGAGACTGGATTTTCATCCAGTTATTGGTACTAAATGAGTTTTTAGAAATAAAAATAACGAATCTGGTATGGCAATTAGAAACAAAGCAAGATTAGTAGCACAATACTATAATCAAAATGAAAAAATTGATTATGATAAAACCTATGCTCCTGTTGCTAGACTAGAAGCAATTAGAATGCTACTCGCTTTTACATGTTCACGAAATTTTAAGTTATATTAAATAGATGTAAAGAGTGCATTTCTAAATGGCTTTCTACCTGAAGAAGCTTATGTGGAACAACTACCGGGATTTGAAAGTGATAAATTTTTCGATCACCTATTTAAACTTCGCAAGACTTTATATGGGCTCAAATAAGCTCCTAGAGCTTGGTATGAGAGACTTAGCCGATATTTGATCAAAAACAATTTTCGAAGGGGTATTTGTGATATAACACTGTTTGTGAAGTAAACTGATTCTAATATCCTATTAGTACAAGTGTATGTTGATGAACTTATTTTGGATCTACTAATGATGATCTTTGCCAAGAGTTTGCTAAAATAATGCAAGTTGAATTTGAAATGAGAATGATAGGAGAGTTGAATTTCTTTCTTGGATTGCAAATTAAGCAAACAAAATAAAGAATATTTATAAACCAAGCTAAATACACCAAGGAGCTGTTAAAGAAATATGGCTTGAAATGAGCTAAAGAGTATAAAACTCCCATGACAACGGCTATGAAGATAGAAAAAGACGATATGGGCAAAAGTGTTAATGAAAAAATATATCGAGGTGTGATTGGTAGTCTGTTGTATTTAACTGCTAGTAGACTTGACATTATGTATAGTGTTTGTCTTTGTGCTAGATTTCAGTCTTGTCCTAAAGAATCGCACTTGACTACGGTTAAGCGAATTTTTCGTTACTTAAAGGGGACGACTGACCTAGGATTATGGTATCTTAGGGGGAGTGATTTTAAATTCGTAAGTTACTCCGACGTTGATTTTGCCGGTTGCAAAGTTGAGCGAAAAAGCACAAATGTATCATGTCATTTGTTTGGACATGCTTTGGTTTTTTGGTCAAGTAAGAAACATAATTCAATAGCCTTATCCACTACTGAGGCTGAATATATGGCAGCTGGTAACTGTTGTGCTCAAATTTTATGTATTAAGCAACAGTTAAATGACTTTGGAGTTTGTATGGAGGAGGTCCCAATCTTTTGTGATAATAAAAGTGCTATTTGTCTAAGTAAGAATCCTACACAATACTCATGAACTAAGCACATAGAGATTAGACATCACTTTATTCGTGATCACATTTAGAAAAATGATATTATTATTGAGTATATTGATACCTCCGACCAGTTTCCTGATGTTTTTACCATACCACTAGCGGAAGATCAGTTTGTGAAAATCATTCGCGGTTTGGGTATGGCTAGGCATAATGATGTTTACCTAGAGTAGAATTATCATGTATGTTCTCCCTTCCCTAAATTTTGTTTTTGAAGATGACAAAATGGAAAAATTAGTTGATGTTTTATTGAATATCTTAAGGGGGGGTTTAATTTTTATATTTGTGCTTTATTGACCATAATTTTAAATCTTTATTCTTATGCTTAAAAGTGTTATAAAACCCATCCTTGAATTTAGGGAGAGTGTGGTTATATTATTGTTTTGAAGAAACATCAAAGTTAATTGTCATCATCAAAAAGGGAGAGATTGTTGATCATAGGATTTTGATGGACAATTAAACGTTGATGTTTTTTGTGGGACTAATGGTTTGTTTAAGTGTTTCAGTTTATTAATTCTGAATGATAAAGATTTGATGATAAAGATGATGAAAGATTAAGAGGTTGAAGAATTTGAAGAATCTAGGGAAAATAACTCAGGTTTAAATTTCAACTCTTAATATCCTAATTAAGATCACACACTACATAAAAATATTTTTAAATGATTTTTATGAATATTTGTGTTTTTAATAGGATCCTAATTAGCCAAATTATTTGCTCCTATGTGTGATTGCAAAAGAAATATTTATAATGGATTAAAGTTGAATGTAAATATTTAGTAGAGCTAATTAAGAAAAGAAAATGGTTAAAGGGACGAAAACGTAAATAAGAATGAGTTTAAAACGAGTTTAGAAAAGAAATCCAACATGCATAAGTCGACTAGTAAGTCGACCGGACAAAACAGGTGAAACTCTCTGTATCTCTCAGTCGACAGGTAGGTCGACTGGTGAAGAGAAATAGAACTCTCTGAATCCCTAAGTCGACAAGTAGGTCGACCGGTAAAGGAAAATGGAACTCTCTGAATCTTTAAGTCGACAAATAGGTCGATCGATAGGCACATAATCTTTGGCTTGGCTACATCTTGAATCGAGCGGTCGACTGATGTCGCAGTTTCAGGATATTGAGGATTCTGAATTAATATCTAAAAGTAGTTTTTTTTTGTTGGGATTTGAGAGAGATTTAAGGGATTTTATGATATTCAAGATATGTTACATCTATTATTTAATTTCTATTGATTTGGTTCATTAAATTTGAATGTTTATCAATTTGGTATATAAAATTGTTTCTATTCTATTTAATTGAGATTGAGAAATATTTGGAGGACTTAATTGAGAGATTTAAAAATTGTAATTAAATGAATTAAACCAAAATGAAGTCATAATGATCTAAGGGGTCTAAGAGAATAATTAAGCATTATGACACATGGGAACTAGCCGTTAGAGAGTTGATTTATATCCTATATATATATATATATATATATATATATATATTATCAAGTGGAAGTGAGATTAAGAGATCAAGAGACCATATTGGGCTGTTCTAAGAGATATCATACTGAGATTTTGTGAGAGTTATTACAAGAGACGATCTGGAGAATCATTGGCTATTAATCATTACTGTTACCGGATCTGAAGTTACTACGTTCTATTTATTTTTTCTGTGGATTCCGGGTGCAATCTTTCCAATTACTTTTTATATTGTACTGCTTGTTTAATTTTGAAAATTGATCTTTAGAAATTGTTTCTGATTTTTATTGAAGAAAATATTTTATAAATAATTTCTTGAATCTGATTACATACTCAATTACATGCTACCCATCTTTTGTTAAAAATAAGATTTTGAGTATCTCACGTTTTCTATCACTAGTTTTGGGATATCAATTGAGTTTTAATTTATCTGAGGTGGTAGAAGCTCCAAGTGAGAAAAATCACTTGTCAGTTTTTATTGGTAAGTTGAGTGACGGATTAAATACTGTTGGATGTATTTAATCAGAGGATAGTCGGTTTCAGTCTCTTCCTGTAAAAAGATTGAGATAGTAATTCTTCTTGGATAAAATTCATTTGTGTGAATTTTGTAACGGTTCAATCCTTATTGGGTAAAAGGATATTTGGAGTGTTGGTGAGGTTTTGATTATTTTGCCTTTGTATTAAAAAAAATTAGGTTATTCTTTAACTTGTAAAAAGTAAATGTTTTTCCTTAGCCTGTGAAAAAGATTTTATAAAGGTTAATTCTATGCCTAGAAAAGAATCATCGTGAGAGTTTAGTTCCTACCTTTAACGGGATCTTGAGTATTAGTGGGTGCGACTCTCCGTGGGGGCTCGGAGGACTAGATTAGCTAAGAGTAGTTTGGTGAACCAGTATAAATTTCTGGTGTGTTACAATCTTTAATTTGTTTATTTTTGCTGTTTGGTGTGCACTTAGTTGATTTCATAATTCCGTTGTGATATAAAGATAATAATTAATTTAGGATTAAAATTAATTATTTGATTTATTAAAGTATTTTTTCTCTAATATTTTTAATTACCCAATTCACCTCCCTCTTGGGTATTCCACTGGACTAACAATTGGTATCAGAGTTGGTTTAACTCGACATATTTATCTAACAAATATCACATGGCGCACATAATAGACACACTAGCTGACGGATAGTCTATGCATCGATCACCTTTGTTTGTAGGTAAAAGTTATTCTTTCTGGAAAGACAGGATGATAGCCTTCCTTCAGGATACAAATTACAATGTATGGAAAACAATCGAGGATGGTCCGTTTATTCCAATAGAAAACGGAGTTGAGAAGAAGAAGGAACAACTAACTATTTCTGATAAGAAGAAAAATCTCTATAAACTCTCAAGCTATTAACATTTTATTTTGCTTTTTGGATGTTAATGAATATTCTAGAGTTTCAGGCTGTAAATTTGCAAACGAGATGTGGGATGAGTTACAAGTTACCCACGAAGAGACAAGTGAAGTGAAGCAGTTGAAAATCAACACTCTTATAAGAAAATTTGAGTTGTTCAGAATGGAAGAAAATGAATCGATTCATGAAATATATACTCGCTTCAACAACATTTACAATAATTTGAGTCAACTCGGAAAGCCATACTCCATAGAGGATAGAGTACGAGGGCCTGAAGTTTTTCGTTCATTACTTTCTGCCAAAGAGAATTAGTACTAGCCTTCTTATAGGATTAAGGCTCATGCAGATGAAGTATAATGAAAAAATAATGAAAATCAATAAGGTAATATGGATGATGAGTTATCTTGGTAGAGCGGCGAAGGTGTTCTAGAGCATGGGTCTCAAAGGCAGTTGGTATAAAATCATCGGCCGCAAGAGAAGTCTCAGGCATGGTCGCTGGAGCTGGAGAGGTGAGATCAGTTGGTGATTCTGGAGTGGGTTCAACTAGTGGGTCTAGGGTGGAGTCAGCATAAGGTGCAAGGCTGAGCGCAACAGGTGGTGCTAGAGTGGACTCAACAGTACCTGAAACTGTATCATCTAGAAATAACTCAATGGATAGATCAGTAAAGAATTTGGAGTTGGTGAGGGTTGACATATCAAATGACCATAAGGAAGAAAATATTTGATGTTCCCAAAAAATAACATGTCGCGAGATACGGAGGGTTTTAGAAATGGGATCCCAGCACCGATACCCTTTATGTTCGATGCCATATCCAAGAAAACAACAAAGACAAGCCCTTGGTTCCAGTTTGTTGTGTTCATGTGGTTTGAGAAGAACAAAACAGGCACAACCAAAGACTCTGAGTTCAGAGTAATCAAGAGTTTTACCGAAAAAGCGTTCAAATAGAGACTGGTTTTGGATTGTAGAAGAAGGGACATGGTTTATTGTGTAGATGGTTGTGAAGGTAGCCTCACCCCAAAAACGCTCAGGACATGATGAAGAAATGAGGAGAACACGAACTGTGTCAAGAATATGTCTATGTTTGCGTTCAACTCGTCCATTTTGTTGGGATGTACTAGGATATGAACGATAGGGGAGCGTGCCATTTTTGCAAAGCAGCTTAAGAAAAGCACGATCCTTATATTCCATTGCATTATTTGAGTGAAAACATTTGTTATTTCTAGAAAATTGGGTTTAAACCATAGAAGAAAACTCAGAATATATTTGAAATAGTTCGGATCGATGTTTCATAAGAAACAACCATGTATATCGAGAGTAGTCGTCCACAAAGATAACAAAGTAACGAAGGCTACCCATCGAGGCACGAGGAGAAAGCCCCCAAATATCAGAATGAATTAGATCAAAGGGTGCAAGAAAAATAGACTGACTCTCTTTGAAAGATAGAGCTGGTTGTTTGGCAAATTGGCAATGTATACATTTAAATGACTCATGTTGAACTGAACCTAATTAACCACTAGAGATAAGAGATTTGAGTCAACTAGATAAAGTGTGGCATAACTGAGCATGCCACATTTGGGATAGTGAGAGATCAACTGGTGGTTTTAGAGATGAGGATGAGGATATCGGTGGTGGTGGTGAGGTTGCACAGGTTGATGAAGGGACTTGGGGTTGTGGCAGTGATGAAATTGAAGATGGTAAGTGAAAACTGGTAAGTTTAAATAGGCGTCCAACCTTACGACCAGTCCCAAGAGTTTTTCTTATCCGAGGATCCTGCACACGATAACTATTATTAGAAAATATGACTTTAAATCCTAATTCACAAAGTTGTCTAACAGACAAGAGATTTAAGCTGAGTTTCGAAATCAAATACATGTTAGGAACAGAAATATAGGAAGTAGAGACCTGACCGGTATGAGTAACACGCATTTGAGAATCATCAGCGGTATGAATACTAGAGATATTCATAGCGGAAAGTTTAGTTGAAAAACTATGGGGATCGGATGTTATATGATTGCAACAAGCAGAATCAAAGAACCAAGAAGAGTTACTTGTAGTAAGTGAGAGAGCATGAGAAAGGTTTATACTATTACCAATGTTGGAGAAGATATGAAAGAGAAGTAAGGCCAAATTTGCAATAGACATGGTGATAGTAGTGGAGGTAGGATCCGAACCCTCTTTGGCATTGATAATAAGCGAAGAACCCACAGACATCGCTATTGATCCTGGAGAAACTATTATCACGGATGGATTTAGGATGCTGAAATTATCCAGGAATTGATCTATACTTGTGAAGAACCGATTGAGAGCCACTTGAACTGATCAAATCTCCGTGATAAACCGAATCAATAATATAAAGAGAACTATACTGTATGATCCGAATTTGATTTAACGGAGATCATAGATAGATCCAAAATCTTGAAATTGTCCAGGAACCAATATTGAATCTTCGAGGATCGAGTGAAAAACGGCTGAACCGGTGTAGGAACCACACAGATATAACATAAAGTATATTTTGTGAGCCTCAAATCACAAAACGAAGGCCGAAACATAATCAGAACACTGAAAAACCCTAGGAACCGGTCCAACTTCACAGAAAGCCGATAAAAAAAAAAGCCTGAACCGGTCCGAGGAAGTAGAAGGCAAATGAGATCTGAGAGGGAGTCGAAGTAGAAACTACTGCGCGTGGGAGCATATGCCACATCAGATTTCTTTGATTTTTACTCCATTGGAGTTGTCTCGTCGAGACGGTTTTGATGGTATATTATAAAATAACTTTCGAGCTCTGGTTTAGGAGATAGAGCCCAAAATCCGAGACGACGCGAGCAGGCGCGTAGATCTGACATGAATTGGGAGCAGAACTTTTAAGGCCGTACGTGTGGGCGCGTTCAGTGTTGTACGGTGATGAGTCTTGCTTAGTTGGAATCGTCTCGTTGAGGCTGTTCCGATGGTATATCGTGAGATAGATTTGGAGCCTTGGTTGAGGTAGTAGAGCCTAAAATTCGAGACAGCGCAGTTTGGGGGTACTGTAGGCTATGGGAGGCGCGTGTGGGCGCGTTTGTACTCCAATGGTGTTGATTTTGGTGGCGTTGTGTTCGTCTATGCAAGACGAAGATGGTGGTATGGTGGTTGTTGATATTGGAGTGGTGATGAAGCCTATAATAGCGACGAAAATCACGGGAGAAAAGCGAAGGCGACGGCGGAAGCTTTAGGGTTTCGAAAAAAAAATGTTTAGAGAGAATAAGTTCAGGAAAAACTTGCTCTTAATACTATGTTAAAATAATTTAGAAGTGGGGAATGAACCATGTATTGATATATTGAGAAAGAAATACAAGGTTACATGTATTAAGAATATACAGAATATAAACTATACAGGAGTATTTATAGGAAAAGTGAGGTTAGGGTTTTACCCTATGGGCCAAGTGGGCTAAGCCCATTATTATACTAACAGAATGAGTTGTTTACACTTATAATATATTTTAAAAAAAATACCGAAATAGTTCTGTTTTGAACTATTTACGAAACTAAACTCACCCGGGGATGTGATCCCCGGGTTTGGGTGTCCGGGCGTATGCCAAGGTTTGCAACTCCAGGTATACAAAATTTATATAGATTTTTTTTTTTTGTTTTCGGGGTTAAATCCGGGGTTCAGTACCCCGAGTTTAACCCCCCTAAAAAAAAATTAATAATAATAAAAAAAATAGCGTTTTGGCCCAATAAATTTTTAAAGTTTTTAGCAACTTTGAGTTGATTAACGGTGGTCTATCGATATTTTAAATAAATCTTTCTCTCTTTTTTTTTGCATAAATTAGGTTCAAAACACTCTTTAATGCTTTTTACAACACTAAAAACGGACAAGTGGATAAATTTTAAAAAATCGTCAAAGTTGACTAGATGAGCTGTTTCGATAACGGCGGAATTTTTTCGGTAATTTGGAATTAACAAAAGATTGCATGTCCCTAACAGAAATTAAGCAATTTTTTTTGTAAATAAACTATATTCATAATACTACATAACAAAACTTAGAACACTAAAAACGGACTATTGAATAATTTTTAAATAATTGTCAAATTTGGTCAGATGAGTTGTTTCGATGACGATTCAATTTTTTAAAAAAAATTAAGTTAACAAAAAATGGTTGTCTATCTGTAACAGAAATGAACCTAATTTTTTTGTATACAAACTACGTTCATAACACTAAATAATAAAATTGAGAATACCAAAAATGGATTAGTAAATAATTTTAAATAATGGTTATTACCATAACATTTTATTACTCTTCAACGTTTCAAAAACACTATATTGTTCTTTAAAATTTGGATGGACACAACTTTGCGTTCGGTGGTCTGTTAGGGGTGATTTTTTTTTTTTTTTTTTGAAAGTTGGATCTGATCTGAGTCATCATTTTGGCTTTTAAAGATTTCAATTTTACTAACGAGACAAGACGCATGCTCGCAACGAAGATTACAAATTTAGTCACCTAACACTTCAAATCCAAAATTGAAGGTGGAAATAGGCTTTATTTAAAGAAATACTCGACCAAACCACCTACAATAGTCTACCACGCCTAGATCTAAAAAAAATACCCAAAATCAAAAAAATAAATCACCCCAAACGGACCACCGAGCGCAAAGTTATGTCCATTCAAACTTTTTCTATTATTTTACATAATTTTTCTCTTCTCTTAACACCATATATTCCCTTATCTGTTTTTGGTATTCTTGATTTTATTATTTAGCATTATAAACGTAGTTTGTATGCAAAAAAATCAAGTTCATTTCTGTTATGGATAGACGACCATTTTTTGTTAACTCAAAATTTTTAAAAAAATTACATCGTCATCGAAATAACTCATCCGACCAATTTTGACGATTATTTAAAAGGGTTTATACCATTTACCTTCCCTCTCATTTTGTCCAAAACCACAAATCTCCCATGTCATCCGACAAATACTAATCAACCCCTTTGACTATATTTTTCTTGTAAAAAGACATAAATACCCTTTGTTTTTAATCCTTATATTTTTAAAAAAATCACTAAGATTGTTATTATAAAAAATATACTTTTGACCCCTATTTATTAAATAATTTCATTATTCTCCCTCTACCCCACCCTTCCCTCCCACCGCTACCACAAGGGCTACCGCACCTCATTCCATTCGCCAGAATCCACCATCGCCGCCGCCGCTACCACCGAACTCAAAACTCAAAAAATTTCAGCTTTCCTCCAAGAACAAGCAAAGGCAAAGATGATTCAGAAAAAAAAAAAAAAAAAAAAAAAAAAGGAAAAAAAAAAAAAGAAAAGAAAAATAGAACAGTTCTAGTGTTCAAGTCCACACTTCAACTCCATAAGCTAAGAACAATGAAGAAATTATAAAGGAATGAAGAAGGCCGTTCGATTGTCGATTCGTCGAGAGAGAGAGAAAGATAAATCTAAATCACAGTCCGTCGAGAATGCCAATTTCGTCGACGGTGGCAGTTTCATGGGGCCGGGCGCTGCTGAAGTTCATCTCAGATCTTAGATCTGAGATCCGAGATTCATCTCTGATGACATCGTGGATGAATGGATTCGGCGCCGTTTTCTCAATTTTGTCTCTATAGTTTGTTGAGAAGCATGACGGCCGCAATGGCTTTTCTCTCTTTCTTCCTCCATTTCCCTCAATTTCTTCTCTACTTTCTCTGCTTTCACCCCATGTACGAACAAAGCTCCATAAACAAAATCTCTCTGCTCCTTCTTATCGCTTCTTTTCTTTTGCTAGATCTGAATCTCTAAGGGGATTGGTGTTTTGGGCGCATGAGATTTTGGGTTTGGGAAGATAGGTAGTGGTTAGGGAGGGAGGAGAGATAAGATGGGGTTTCAATTTTGTGGGTCGGTGATGGGGGAGGAGTTTAGTTTAGAGAGGGGTTATTTACGTATTTTAATTTTTAATCTAAAGGCAAAATGGGTCATTTATGTATTTTAATTTTTAATTATTTAATTATTTTTAAATAGTTAAGGGTAAAATTGTCCTTACAATAAAATTTTTATTATTTTTTAATCAATAAGGGAGGTAAGTGGTCGTTGACCAAAAAGATAAGGGAAATTACTGGTATTTGCAAAAGAATATGGGAGGTAACTGGTTTAGTGTAAACAGACAGGGGAAAAATGGTATATATCCTTATTTAAAAATTATTCACTAGTTCATTTTTAGTGTTATGAGTTTTGTTATGTAGTGTTATAAACATAGTTTATATATAAAAAATTTGGTTCAATTCTGTTACGGACATGTAATCTTTTGTTAATTCCAAATTACCGAAAATATTTCGCCGTTATCGAAACAGCTCATCTGGTCAATTTTGGCGATTTTTTAAAATTTATCCACTTGTCCGTTTTTAGTGTTGTAAAAAGTATTATGGAGTGTTTTGAATGTAATTTATACACAAAAAAATTAGATTTATTTAAAATATCGATAGATCACCGTTAATTAACTCAAAGTTGCCAAAAACTTTAAAAATTTATTGGGTCAAAACGTTGTGTTTTTTTTTTAGGGGGTTTAAACCTAAGGTTCAGTACCCCGGGTTCTACATAGAACCCAGGGTACTAAACCCTGGGTTTAACCTCGAAAATGAAAAAAAAAATTGTATAAATTTTGTATACCCGGGGTTGCGAACCCTGGGTATACACCTAGACACCCAAACCCGGGGATCACATCCCCGGGTGATTTTAGTTTCACAAATAATTTCAAAATAATACTATTTCAGTGTATATATATATATATATATATATATATATATATATATATATATATAGTGTAAACAACTTTTAACGGAATTGTTTATATTTTTGTGGAGATCGATGGAAGTCTTGAAGGGGACAGAAAAATGAACAAGTTGACTCACTGAGGAGTGAGTTGACTTGAGTGAAAGATCAGAGATATCAAACGACGACGACCATAGTCATAGCTCTAGTTCGCCGGAGATCTCTTGTTTCAAAATTCGAGGCGCTTAGTGTCCTTGTTCGATAACTCCATGGAAGACGTGTCGTGGCTCTTCCGTGTTTCTGCCTCCACCGATGATCGTGACGATGCGTATTTGGGGCTACCACGAATCGCCGTCAATGAACCCATCATTTCCATTTCCTATACCTAAAAAATCATAATCAAAGCTCAATTTCATAGATCTCACAAAAACCCAACTCACGGTTACTGTGTCTTCGATCTATGCAAAACCCCTCTCTTTAAATTTTATTTTTTGTTTCACTAATTTTAGCTTAACTGATTTTTGTTTTTGGGTTTGTGGTTTAAAGAGGTTCAAAATCTTTCAAATGGGGTTTTTCTTTTCTGGTTAGAGCTGCGAGCTCCGAAGAACGACGGGCCAGGTGGGACAGGGGGTGGGGGTGGACGATGGGCCAGGGATGGGATGATTATGGCTATTGTTTCTATGGTTGTTTGGGGATGGTATGAGAGATGGGTTTGGGTTATCTTGGACCTTTGATGAGTTCTCCATTGATGGGTCTGTTTAGAGAGTGAAAGTAGATAAAGACATATTAAGTGACATGAGAGGAGCTTCGGTGAAGAAGAAGAAGAAACAAAGAAAAAAACAAAGGCAAAAAGAAAAAGATAAAAGAAGAAAAAAAGAAAAAAAATAAAAATTAAAAAAATAAAGAAGAAAAAAATATATTTAAAAGACCATTATACCCCTTGAAATGGCAAGTGCAATACACGTGATCTCTTTTTCGTTAATTTGAATGAAAATTTTAAAAGAAGATATTTTAAAATCATTTTCATACTTAGAGGGTTTAAACTGAAACACAACAAAATTATTGGACCACGAAGAAATGTGTCAATACTTAAAGGATTTAAATTAGAATTTGTCCTTTTTATTTTATGAATATGCAATTTTTAATTAACAGAAGTTTTGGTGATCATGTTGTGTAAGTTTGGTGAGACAATTTGTTAGATTAGAGTTGATGAAGGGTACACTTATGATTTGTTAGTAGATAAATTGATTGAGCGATGAAACATGTTGCGACGTAATTCATTGCATATTTCATATTCCATTGTTGGACATTCGAATTGTATTTTGAGTGACCAGAACGACTTTGCAACTTTACTAGAGTAAGTTAAGATGTCAAATGTGGGGTACTTGCATGTTGTTATGAAAGAGAAGAACGATGATTTAGTATTATGTAATGCGGCTAGTACGAGTGGATTGTCAATGGAGAGACGTGATGTTGTTCAAAGAGATTCATCCCCACATGATGAAGAGATTGATTATGTTTAGCATTTATTGTGTAAATCATACAACAACTCTTTGTTCAAAATCGTGGTCCACCGTTATTAGGGAGGTGTCAACAATTTGATGGGGTAACTAATAACTTTCGTAGTGATCCTATAAAATATTCAATTGAAGTTAAATTTCTTTTTGATTATTTCAATAATGATAATATTCAAGTCAGTGTTGCGTGTTGATATAGAGATTCCATGTCTTGTAAGTGGAATATTTATGCCAGGGCCGACACGGTTACATGGATTTTTGTTATTAGAAAATTGAACAATGTACATGTGGTGTTTCATTTCATTCATGCAAGAAAGAGAGAATGAGTTATGATGTAATTGCAAGTAAATTGACAACTGAGATATGTGGAAACTATTGATGTTGTTTTCGATTTTAAGAATACATATGAATTAGAGATAACATACAACCATGCATAGCCAGGTGTAGAGAAGGCTATGAATTCATTGTATGGTAATTACATGGTATCGTATAATCTATTGAGATGGTATTTAGTGTTTGTTGATCAACAAACTCGAACAATTATTTTTCTTGAGATTATAACCAGGAGTTTTGCCATTTTAAAATGATTTTTGTGACTTTTAATGCATGCATTTGCGGCTTCAAGTTTTGCTATCCATATTTATTTATGGATGGAAGAATATTGCTTGTCGTATCTGCGAAAGACAGAAACCAAGGTTATATACACACACACACACACACACAATATCTATTACTTTTTAAATTGTTAACTATTTTTAAGTGGAATATCTCAGAATTTATATGTGTAGGAATGTTTCCAGTGGCATTTGCTATTGTTGATGCAAAGAACAATGACAATTGGATGTGGTTTGTTCAATAGTTGTCATAGGTTATTTCTCATGATCGTGCCATTACTTTTATTTTTGATTGGCAAGCGGGATTAATACAAGTTGTACGTAATATTTTTCTAAACTCACCGCATGCATTCTGTTTGCATAATTTGACATGGAATCTTAGAGATAAATTGAATGGGATGAATAATGGGTTGAAAACAATATTTGCTTCACAAATTGGATTAGTGTGCTTTTGCACCAACTATTGATCGTTTTCTCATACATAAAATTAGCTAATTGTTGAAGACGGTCTGAGTTATTTCATACTTGATTGATTCACCGCCTAAGAATTGGGCTGCTTTTTTTGTTGGGCAATGATATAGCAAGATATACTCAAATCTCGCCGAGTTTTTTAAATCCTTGGATTATTAAAGGTCGACACCTACCCATAGTGAAATATATTGATACAATTAGGATACAACTTATGAACAAAATGTCGGATAAAGGAGTCAATGCAATGAAGATGTTTGGTGCTATTTGCCTATTTTGGGAGAAGAAATTGTTAGAATATGTTGAGAATGGTACGTGGTTGATTGGTCTATTCTCTTAAGGCAACTTTGAAGTCCATTGACATTCGTCTATCTCAGTCCAGATTACCAATCAAACATGTTTGTGTTTTCAATGGAAACTGAAGGAATTTTCGTGCGCACATACATGTGTCGCTATTAAAAAATCTGGTGGAAATTTGTACAGTTACGTCGAAGAATTATTTCGCGATGATTTTTATCGTAGTACATATTCAGAGGGAATTTTTGTTGTTCCAATTGTTAGAAGACCAATGTATGACATTGCAACAGTTGTTGTGTTACCCCCCCCCCCCCCCCCTCTCCCCCCCCAGACACGACGACCAGTTGGGCATCCAAAGAAGAAGATGATTGCATTGAAATGGGAGAAAGTAACGCAAATTTGGTGCAATTGGTGCAAGAAATATGGAAGCCACAATAGGACGACTTGGAAGGCTGCCATTTGAAACATAAATGTTTTGTATTTTTTGTTTTAGTTGATTCACTTAACTCAGTGGGGTTTTATGTTAGGTTGGATATTGACTAGTTCTTAGTAGTTGATAATTTTTCCATTCTTCATTGTATTAATTTAAGATTGTTTTTTATGTTTAAGTTCATTATATTCATTTTGAATATTTGTTTTTGTGATTTTAAATAAAAATCTTCATGCAATTGATGTCTTGTTAATATGTTGTTTATTTGTCAACATGACATTTTAGTAGATATCCACTAAAGATGTGTTTTTAGTCGATATCCACAAAACAGTTTGAATATACGGTATATGTACCATTATAAGTGGAACAAAGAACGTAAATACAGTAATGAACTATACATATAAAAGAGATATCAATTGCATAAACACCATAATATAGTATAACAGATACATAACTAACGTAAACAATTTACATCGAAGGAAGTTCAAAATTGATCTATACACAACAAAAAATATAGAGCAGTAGATATTCACTAAAGAGGTATTTTTAGTAGATATCCACTCAAATACTTTGAATATGCTGAACATGTTGAACATGGTATCATTTTAAGTGGATTCAACCACTTTCATGATTATATATGTTGAATAGAGACCGCAACAAAGTATTGAATTGTATACATAAAAGAGATATACAACTAACGTAAACACCATTGTAGTATAATAGACACACAACCAACGCAAATAGAATACATTCAAAGTTGATAGATACACAATAAAAAATATAGAGCAATACATTTCCACATACTTATCACACAGTTTCTTGTGATTCACTTCCACATCTTAATCTTTAGCCACATTATCTCTAACATCAACAATGTTTCCTTTTTCACTTTTTTGCCTTGCCTCAAATCTTTCAATTGTCCATAATTTGTCCTCGTCATTCAAAATGGTGCTCACAATCTTCATTCAATGTTTTATCATTTATTCTTTCACTTTATTTTCATTTTCATATCCTACAATTGGGATCCCTTGGGCTCCCGATCGATTAGTAATAATATCACTATCCCACAATCCGACTTAATATAGTGTTTTCAATACAAATTAGTTGATACATAGTGATGTTCCACTCAAAAAATTACTAATTAAGTAAATACTGACGATTTTGACACTTGTTGTGGACTGTCCTTCATGCTTATCATGTGAGTTTTAGTTTGGGTTATTTGTAATTCTTCTCCAAGTTCTTAAATGATATCATCCATAAAGTTTCTCTACAAAAGAAATAATTTTTCAAAGTGAAGTTTTATGATCTAATATGTGAGATAAGAATGGAAACAAACTATGAGTTTATTACCATTTGCATTGCATCATTGTAGTATGGATCTCGAATGTTGGCTCTTGGTTTCATTGAGTTGTAGTGTCTCCATTGTGCTTCAATCGTGTTAAATATAAGCAATGTGCAATAATTTGGACCTTGTTTTGTTGTGTTAATTGGGAAATGAATTAATCTTAATCTCCCTTCAAATCTTCTATGATTTGGTTATTCAAAATTTTCTCATTTGACTTTGTCGATTTTTTCTTAACCTAGTTCCGTTAACAAATAAAAATTTATCATTAAGTTAATATCCACTTAATAAGTTGATATAATTCAATTAAAGTTCACTGAATAAGAGTTTATATATATGTGCTATTTTTTATTTATTTTTTGTATGAAATTGTAATGTATCACGTAGAAATGTTAACAAACAAAGATAGCAATAGCTTGTTATGAAGTACGATCGGTTACCAAGAGGCATTCCTTCATGTTTCAATAATATATCTTTCTTGGCATTTTTTGTCTTTAAGGTTTCTGTGTAGCTATCGACAACCTGCAATTAGAATTGATTTTTCTTAGTTTTTCCACCTACAATGTTTATGATGTGTTTTAGTATATTCACTTACAAAGTTGCTAAGTTCTCCCCTATTTATAAGCGAGATTGCGTCTAAGATCGAGATAACACTATAGTGTCCGTTGTATATATTTTTGAACTGTTTATTATATAAAAAATTGTTACGCTTTTATGCTATTATATAAGCTGAATATAAAAAAAAAAAATGTTTGCTTGATATGTGTATTTTTATTTCCTTGGTCCATCGATGTTGAAAATGAGATTTATCTTGTGTCAATTCTCATCTGATAGTAAAGTTAGTACTTCACTTTCATGCCTCTCAGATAGTTTGACAATTTTTTTCTTCCTCTTAATTTTAGGGGCCTATAATATATGTCGAGATTGACCATCTAATGTTGCTTTCCTTTATCCCTTATTCTTGAGTTTTTGATGTTTACATACTCAAAATCAGTTGTTTTTTTTTTGCTTTATCTTTCTGTTGATTCCATCTTCTTCGGGTTTTTTTTTTGTTTCTTTATCTTTCTCAGCTTTTGGCACTAAGTGACTATCCATATTAGAAGTCTTCTCCCCCATTCTCTGTTGTATATCTTGTTGAGCCTGTTCATTTTCTTCTTCTTTATCTTGGGGTGTTAGTGAGGGAGATGTAGGACTTTTACTTTGGCACTTTTAGGTCCATGTATTTTTTTTAGCTAAAAGTAATGTGAAATTATGGAACTTATCCATTTCTTCTTTCTGCCGAGTCTTCTCTTCTGCCAATTCTCTCATTTTTTGGCCATCTTTTGTTTTTGATTGATGACTTGTCTTCTCCTACTCCGCAAATTCTACTTTTAGCTATGTAATTTTTTCTCCCATCTTATTTTTCTTTGCTTTGAGTTTTTTATTTTTCTTTTTCAACTTTGCAATCTCATGCTTTAAGTTGTTAATTTGGGTAAAAAGTTCATCATTCGCCTTTCTCAATTCCTTTCTGGATTTCTACTTTTTGATGCACATCGATTGAAATAAGCATAATCAGATGTATTCATCCGATTCACGATGTCTAAAATGTCATGATTGAACTGAGTACTACGAGGGGTCTCCATAGTATCAAGTTCAGCTTGGCCTTCATCATTCATAGCTTTCTCACCCCAGCAATCATCTTCATCATCTTCTTTTCTTGAGATCTATACCATTTCCCCGTTTCTAACACATTTGTTATTCAAATCATTAGCAATTTTGTGACATTTCTTATCATTTGCGTTTTTTTTTTGGATTAAGCTGCCATTTGTTGAGTTAACATAATTTTAAGAAAAAATTATTTAACTTACACAAAGTAGATATCCACTTACACCGATTTCTATTTCTTGGTTGCTCAAGTCTTGACTATGTTGTCCGCTAACATTCAAGGTGTTTTTCAACATCTCACTGTAAATTTTGAAATATCCTATTTCACAAACTTTTGGAATGCTCCCTTGTTCTTTCCCTCTATAATATTGACATGCTCGCAAAACCAAAACTGGACAAAATATACAATGGATTAGTAATTACTTTATTTGGTTATAGACATTAAGTTAACATTTCAAATGGAAATGAGTTTTGTTAATATAACCAGTAATACAAGAGCACATCATTTCGCCTTCTTAGGTTGTAGGTTTTTTTGCTGAATCGATGTCATTAAGGTGGTGTGAATTGTATCATACCACGCATAGTTATGCATTTCTTCAATAGTTCAACGTAATTATAAAGGTCGAATACCACGAACTAGCCGTTGTTGGCCAACAAATAAGGGCCTCATAGATATAGGCACAAGAAACTGACAATGTGTTGAACATCTTCACAGTCGTCACGCTATATTGAATCTGTGATTGTATTTTTTTGTCTGTAGTGGACAATCATTTCCTATCTATGCAAACACTTTCCAAATATTTGCTATCATTTTTCCATACGAATAATTGATACCTTTATCACCACATTTTAGCTTGACAATTACTCACATCCGAAACAGAAAATTTCACATCAACACCTCTGATTTTGAATAAATTGGTTTGTTGATTCCAAATTTTCAGTAGGTGGACAATATTATCGTCGAACTTCTTCACCATTTTCAAATTTAACATCTTCTTAATAATTACTTCAAGATTAGCCAAAAATGAAGATATGGCACAAGTCCTTTTGAGCTTTTTTTATTTTAAAGTTAAGATGTTCGTCAACTCATATGCTTGCTTCAATGGAGATTTGAATTGCAAATAAAACATCCCTTGCTTTTGGCTAGTTCTGTCTTTAACTCATTTTCACATTTTCGTTTACTTTGTTTTCTTATTTTTGGAACATCTTCGAAGTCACTGTCAACAGTAACTGTTCACATGCATAAACATTTATTTAACAACGAAATATATACCATTTTTCATACCACTTTTAGATGATATGAACACATTCAGATTGTGACGGCCCGATTTCTCAGGGCCGTCATGCGGCTTCTCCCTTGGAGAATTAATACTAAACCAAATAACAGATAATTTATTATTGATAAATCCAAGAAATTTTTACATACGATGGCGATAGTCACAAATGTCAAATTGATCGATTCAAATTTTTTTTTTTAATTTTTTTACACTGATAACTAGTAAATTCAACTATTACAAATTAAATAGAAATTCAACTGAAATTTCTATTGCTGCATTATTTCCAAATACATTCAAATAAATTCTTGGCACTGGTCAATTTAATACTAAAGTTTAAATTTGTTCGACGGCAACAAATAATTAATAATTCATTTTATAAAAAAATTAATTTATAATACGGCGACGATAATTAGAATTATCGAATTTATAGTTTATCGATTTATCGAATCGATTTTTACAACGGTGAATAATAAATACAACTATTACAATTTTAAACAGAAATTCCACTAAAATTTCCGTCATCATTTTCCTCTCATCATCCATTCAATCAAAATTGTGAGGTTGTGAGTCAACGCTCAGTAAAATTTCAATCCCTCTAATACGTGTATTTAATTTATATAACAAGTAAAGCACCTTGGCATAATTCCCACATAATTTTCATATAATCATAATTATTTCATGAAATTTAACAGTTAAAATTCAACAATAATAATAGCATGAATCGCACAATAGGAAAATTAAATACATTTATTAAAAGAATTAGAAATTCTACCTGAAATCTAAACCGGAATCACCATGTTATAAATTTTATTTTTTCTTTCTGATTTTTTTCCCCTTTTTTTGTCTTTCTTCATTTTCTTCTTTTCTTTTTCTTGTTCTTTTTTTTTTTTTTTTTTTTTTTTTTTTTTCTTTCTCACCTCAAACCATAGAACCAAAGCTTAAGAAAATTGATCACCTTATCCTTCTTCTTCTTCTTCTTATTATTATTATTTATTTTTTATTTTTTTTAAAAACCATCCACATGTAAGGAACCATAATCCCCATGTATTAATATATATCTATATGAATCCATATGTGATTACGAATTGTTCTTTTTTTTTTTTTGGTTAATTTATGGTCTAAAATTATTACTTAACCCTTAAGAATTTTGAAATTACACTTCACATCCATAGTTATAAAATAATTCATATTAACCCTTATAATTACACTTATCTCCCAAAAATTATCAAATATTATTTATAAATTTTTATAATATACAAAATAACCCGAAAATAATATTTTCAAAAATATGAATTTAACATTTAATTTCAAAAATTATAAAGTATATACGTATATCATAAATTCACAAAATCGCCTCCAAAAATATTAAACTTTTATAAAATAATATTTTTCAAAATATAAATTTTCGAAGTATTACAATCTACCCACTTTAAATAATTTCGTCCTCGAAATTTTGTTCAAAATAATAATAATTCAGAATGCATCTCATGGTCATGTTAACACTCGATTCTAGGACAATGGTTCTCTATATTGTGTCCCATAATCGAAAGTCACCCACATTTCATAACCAACAAAATCCATTCCACACATCACAACATCCTCATTCACAGTGGCTCATATTATATCCAACAAACTACGGATATGGTGCACTTTGGTCGGTAACACTTAACACAGGTAACCAATTGCCAACGAATCTTATATTTCTAAATGTTTACACTGCGCTACTCTGATAAAATAACAATAAATAACAATATATCTTTAAAATATTATGGTAATCTCATTGGATTGGGTCTATCTCAATTCCAACAGGTCTGCGACCTCAATAATAATTTTTTTTTTCACTTGGCATGACTTTTCAAGTCCAATTCCGTATCCCATAACCAGCTTTTATTAATTCTATCCACATTCCAATCCAACATATTTGCAACCAATATCTTATCTAACAGATAGTCCAATTCCTTATAAATTATCCCGTGAGACTAAAAATAATCAATCACAATATCTATATTAAAATTTCAATAATCTCGTAACCTTTTCCAGAAATATCAACACAATTCAACACTCAAACAACAAATTTTCTGAAATACGTTTGAAAAATACATAAATACCTCTCAATCATATAAATACATATCGAAATACATAGGCACGTCTCAACCACATAAATATTTATCGAAATATATAAATATATATGGATCACATAAATACGTGTCAACTGCACAAATATATCTTGAAATATATATGTATCCCAAACCACTTAAATATAGGGTTTATACCGGATACTTCTCCTGTCTTTTTGCACTATACGGATACCTTCCTTGTCTTTTGATAAATACCGACCACCCCCTTATAGTTTTATAATTTAAACCATATACCTCCCCTAACATAAAAAGGTGCTGACATAATATTATTATTGACAATATTACCCTTGGAATAGTTTGACTCTAATAAAATTACAAAAATATCCTTCTTATTTTATTTAATTTGACAAATATACCCCTACATGGCAAGAGCTCTTCATCAACCCTCAACACCCTCATCCTCTCCTCCGCCGCCGCCGCCGATTTCTACCCTTCCATGAATATTTTCGCGTCGCGGGTTCGAGTATTTACGGGGAGTTTCAGTTGGGAAATGGTGGTTCATGTTCCGGCGGTGTCGCGTTGGCGGTTATTGCTTTTCACAGTCGGACACGGCAGCCGTGAAAAAAATAATGGTGAAATAGGTTTATCGTACTGGAGCTACTGCTGAGGTATTGAGGACATAGCACTTGGTTGGATTGATGAAGATGTGCTGATATTGTTTGTTGAAGCTCCAGATATATCCGCCATTGATGGATCTCAAGCTTATTTTTTCAGATTAAATAAATAAGATTATCTTTGGAAAAAAAAATTCGATAACTTTGTGCATATAAAACGATGAATCTAACCGAAAGCGGAGGAATTTAAGAGTTAATTTATGTGATTCAACTAATTAATCGAACAATAATTTTTAGATTTTCAGATAATCATAATAAAAAAGAAATTAAGATGGCAAAAAGAAATTCAAAATCCTAGAGAGAGAAGATGAACTAAACTCCTTCTGGGTATGAATATAAATTACACTATCAACCCTCAAAGTTATGTTTTAATTTTGAATTAATCACTAGAAACTTATCAAAGGGTAAAATAGGAATAATAATTGTGTGAAATTAAGGATAATTTTGTTATTTTGTTCTAATTAATTTACAGGGATCTAATTGTAAGATATTTCAAAACTAAAAGAGTCAAAATGTATTTTTTTTCCAGTTTTGTTTATGTTTGCAGCAGCGAATTGATCGGCCACCACCTCCGACCATCAACATACGGCCACCACCTCCAACCATCCAACACCAACACATGACCACCACCTCCAACCACCAACACACTACCATCACCTCCAACCACCAAAAATGTTTTAACACACCTCTCCCAAGTTCCAAACCCCTCCCCCTCCCCTATTCGTGATTTCTCCTCCCCAACCCCATCACCTCCCTACTCCAGCAACGGCGAACCGTGAACCGCCTCTACCAATCTTCCCCTCCCAACATCTACCACTTCCCTACAGCCACCGTGAACCTCACCCATGGTATCAACCACCTCCCCTCCTCACCATGGTTTTAGAGAGAGAGAGAAACAGGGGATGGAAAAAAAATAAAAGGAAAAATACATTTTGTACCTCATAACTTTGGATGACTATTAAATAAACCCTATAGAATTTATTAGAATAAAATGACTAAATTACTCTTAATTTCTAAGTGAAATGACACAATTGTCCCTAATTTTAACGTTAAAATTAGGGATAAAATTATCATTCACTTTGAAATTAAGAATAATTTAGTTATTTTGTTCTAATTAATTCATAAGGATCGATTTGTAAAACATTTCAAAACTAAAAGGGTCAAAATGTATTTTTTATAAACCATTTTTTTTTCCCAACACATTCTCAATACTCCGACCGCCACCTCCGAACCGTGAACCGCCACCACCAAACTTCCATCCAAGTTTCAAACCCCTCCCCCTTCTATGTTCATGATTTCTTTTCCCCACCCCCACCTCCTCCCTACTCCGGCAACGGCGAACCGTGAAACCACATCCGACAACGGTGAACCGTGCAACCAAGCAACCTCCAACGATGATCTCCCTCCGACGAGCTTCCTCCGACAACCCCGATGAAGTTTCTACTCTTCAATGACGAACCCAATCAACCTGATGACCTTCAACGCCTCCTAGATCTCTCTTCGTCTCTCTCTAACGTTGTGCAAAACTAGGAAATACAAGAGGGTAAATCGGTAATTTTACTTAGAAGATTTTTTAATGGTATAATATCTGATAAAAATCAAGGGTAAAATGGTCATTTCACACAAAAATATTGGTCAAGGAGGGTGACTAGTATTTGCAAAAAAACAAGAGAGGTATCTGGTATAGTGCAAAATGACAGGGGAGGTAAATGGTATAAACCCCTTAAATATATATAAAAATCCATATTTAAATATATCACAAATAAGTAAATATGTCTCAACCACATAAATATATTTCAAACACCTAAATTTGTTTCAAACTATAAAAATCACATACATCTCAAATCACATAATTAACTTTCAAACCACATATAGGATATTTTATCTCAAAGTTCAATACTCATGTAACATGACAAGTTCAATACTCACGCAACATGTATATAGAAAATATTACAAAAAAAAACCCACTCAGATTTCTAAAATACCAGCTAAGCCAAAAAAAAAATAAATCAAATTAACATCTCAAAATAACAATTGATTCCCAAAAGTCTCATAATGACCCCACTTTTCGACTTTACTTAGCGGTAGTTGTGGACCAATATCTATTTAAGTTATTTTTATCGGTGTACTGTCTTCATAGTACAAATATATTTTATGGATTAAATATTTTTATCCAAATCTATTTTCTAATAAAATGTAGCCACACTGGGCCGTATCCAAATCCCAACAAAAATATCATCGTAACAGAACGACCGAATTTAAATTCACTAGTCAACTTACTTGTATATAATAAGATAACATACTTCCTTGCCAACCATAAGATCGTTTTACCTCATGATCAGGAGTTATCATATCTACCCTGCAGGACTTGCCTAACAAGTAACAACATATATAATATATCCACCATATAGGACTCGCCTGACAGATAATAACATATATAATATATTTACCTTGCGGGACTTGCCTAACAAGTAATAATATTTATAATATATCTACCCTGCATAACTTGCTTGACAGGTAACAACATATATAATATATCTACCCTGCAAGACTTGCCTGACAGGTAACAACATATATCCATATCTCGCAGGACATGCCTTCCAAACGAGAAGACAATTATAACATAACAGGATAATAAAAAATATTTTTTACCTTTAAAATTTTACTTGATCCATTAATCATCGTAAAATTTTTCATTTTTATCAACATTTTGTTTCCACAATTTAATAAGAAAATATAATTTGACGATTTATATAGAAGACAGTAAACACCTTTTAAGTAGATCCTTTCAATTCGACGACATATCCTATGGTCCACGACTAACACGACGCTCACCAATGCTTATTTAACTTATTATTGGTAAGGTATATTAATCAAACGCCATTTAAAATCTTAATATATTCAAATTGAAACTGTAGGGACCAAAATGAAGTAATAGTAACAACACATGGGTGCAAGGTGTTAAACCACCCAAAACATAACAGAACGTCAATGCATGCAAATATGGATCAAACTATAGTACACGAAAAATCAAGCACGTTTCTGGGAACAAAACAAATACTTTTACTTTTTTTTTTTAAACAACTAATAATTACTTAACGGGGGTGTGAATTACAAGTACCTGAATATACGAAGGTACGTAGTATAACATGTAATTATGTGAAGGTGTATATAATACATGCATGACCTAGACCATCCCCATAATGTATACTTATGACAATACATTAAGAACTCTATTTGATGAGGACGTCAGAGAGGGCTTGATCGCACCTCATTTTGTGCGATCTAATACCACTAAATTAAGTTTTGTTAATCTTTTAAATAAATTAAAATATTATAAATTAAGTTGTTTTATTTGTTTTTGTAGGATTTTGGAAATGGTACAAAACCATGTTAATTTGGAGCAAAATTCAGAGAAAATTATCAAACGGATAAAAGTCGCGATTTTCGGTACTAGAATCAAGACCACTGTCCATTGTTTTGGACATAACTAATTATATAGTTGGAATTCTGAGATGATACAAGTTTCATATGAAAGTATACTCTTTAAGCTTTCCAACGACTGGTTATAGAGCCAAATCGGAGTTCGTATGAAAAAGATACAACCGTTTGAAGATGGTCCTTCTGTGCAGCCACATAGTGCTGCGGGTCAAACCATTTTGACCCGAACCCGGCCCGACCCGCGCCCACTCCGGTGGAAAAATTGCTCAACAACCCCATTGGTCTCCATATTTGACTTTTTGCACCCCTAGCCTCCTCTTTTGACTCAAATTCACCCCAAAACTCACATTTTTTATTCTATAAATAGATGGGAGGTTTGAGAGCAAAAGAATCCATATTCCTACTTCATTCTTAGAATAGTTGTAGTATTTTCTTATTTGTTTTTCTTTTATTTCATTTTTATTTTTGGAAGGGAGAATAGTTTGGGGTACAAAGTGTAAATAGTGTTTGTGAGGATATTATCCGAGAAAATACCACTCAATGCAACAATGAAAAGCTAACTTCCTTCAACCAGGTTAGGGTTGTGGTATTGTACTTTTGAATTTATGTAATATTGTATTTTTCTTATTTAAATTTGGATTTCGTATAAACAATTGTGTGGAAGGAATTCCGTTCGTAAAAATGAATTTAATTATAATTGAATTTATTGTCAAAATGTTCTTGTAGAGATTTTGATTTGAATTCAATTATTGCTAGAACATTAAATCTTGTACCTGTGGTCTTGATTTAATGGCCACACAATCGTATTCTTAGGGATTGATTATTGGTCTGGATGGTTTATGCCTAGATTTTAATTCACCTTAGATTAGTTTAATGTAGGAATTAAATACCGAAGATAGATCATGCCGGAGAATAACAATCCATATATTTCTGAGTAGTTCCGGCTTGTAGTTAGGAACACTCGTTTATACAAATCCGATTTAAATAGAAAATACGAGAAAAACATAATTCTCAAAATACTATTCCCACAATTCCTATCCTGGTTCTTTATTTTATTTTTATTTTAGATTTAGTATTTTCTTTTCTTATTTTAAAATCAAAATCGTTTTCACTAAAGAAAGAAAAAAATAATTAGAAATTGATAATTACAAGACCGATCTCTGTGGTTCGACACCCTACTTGAACACCGTACTACATCAGTATCGCGGTACTAATTTAAGGGTATTATTTTTGAGCGATCAAATTTTGGCGCCATTGCCGGGGATTGGCATCGCTAATTATTAATTTTTGTTATTTTTTTTTCTCCATCTGTATAAATTCATCGATTTTTTTTCTTGAGTTTTATTTTTTGCAGGTTAATCGAGATCCAATCTTTCATTCTAGATCTTCAAGCAAGGATTCAGTTTAATCTGTTTAATTTTTCTTTAAAAAAAAAAATAAATAACAACAAAAAAATTAAAAAAAAAATAAAAAATCAAAAATCAAAAAAATTATTATTAGAAAAATTAGTTTATTAAATTGTTGACAGGTAGGCTGGGCCTCCGTCATTTATCTTTATTCTGTTATCTGGTAGGTTGAGCCTCTTGTTCGCATTTATTTATTTTAATTTTTTTTCTTAACTGGTAGGCTGAGCCTCCAGATCGCTTGTTGATATAATTGTTTTAATTTGTTAAAAAAATATAAAATATAAAAAAAAAAAATTAGACTTGGGTAAATGGAAAATTATTTTGAGAGATTTGCTATTTCATTTGCAGATTCTCAACAATATTTTCTCTCAAGACCCCAACCTGACCTTTACTCATGTACCACAGACCAAAATCCACACCATTTCACCAACCAATTTACGTACAATTACCATAATCCCACGGACATCTATAATAATGTTTATCTCGATCCATATTATTCGCCACCTGAGTCTAATCAATACTCGAATAATTATAGATGGGATCAACAATATTATAGTGAGCTTTCAGGGTCGTATTGTTACGATCAATCATTTTACCAACCTCAATGTCAACCATCATTTTCCCAAGAAGTTAGGAATTTTGAACCCACTGTAATACAACAAATGCTAACAATCTTGGAAGAGCAAAACCAATCCCTAGTAGAGACTAACCAAGCCTTAGCAGAGGAACGCCAAACCTTAACGGAAAATCACCAATCCTTAGTAGAGCAAGGCCAAATCTCAGAAAGGCAAAACCAAATCTTGGAAAGGCGAGCTCAATCCTTAAAAAAACAATTTGAAGAGATAGATTGGAAAGAAACCCTAGTTAGGCGAATCATTGAATTAGTAAAAGAAGAAATTGCAAAAAATGGTCTAGAGACAGACATTCAGGTAGGTGATGAGAAAAGTGGGCTAGAGCACGAAAGTGAATTTAGAAAGTTGTCAAAAGGACCACAGCTGAGCAAAATTGGTGAGGAACCCAAACGATATGATCACGAGTTTGAGCCATTTTGGGCTCAACCATTACCAGTTTGTGAGGCAGAAAAAAAAGTGGGGAACAAAAGTGATGGTGAGCAGGTGAGTGAAAAAGTCAAAAATACATACATAGAGGAGATCAAGGTAGAAAGTCATAAGGAAAATGAGATCCAATCATCCGAGACACATTTGGGTAATCTTCCTTTGATAGGGACATCCATTATACCTTTACCACCGCATCCAAAAATTAAGGCATATCTTTTTGATGCAGTGGACCAACCGTCAAACCAAACCACAAAAAAATCATGCCTTTTTGTTTGGGTTGATGTAACTCAACTTCTATTTGGGGGCCTAATAAAAAGACCACCAAGTAAGTCCCAACGAAAAGAAATTGGATTTGATCCGGGAAAGAAGTTAAAAAATTTGAGTGTCGGCCGCTATCCATCACTCACCGACTGGAGGGTAACTCAACAGAAGGTAAGAAGTGGGTTACTTCACTACGGTTAGTGGGGTTAAGACACTCAACGTCCGGCTAAAGACGTTAAAATTAGCGCTGAGTGGGAGGCAACCCACTGTTGTGTTAGTTTTCTAATTTTAGTGTTTATATTTGATTTAATAAGATTTCTTTGAGTGTTCTATCTGACAGATTTACGAGCAGTCCACACCGACTCAGTACAAATAAGCAATTCCGATACGTCAGGTTGTATCTCTCCTTGCTAATTTAATTTTGTCATTTTCACATTGAGGACAATGCAAGATTCAGGTTTGGGGGGGTAAATGCTTGTATTCTTTCTGATATTTTATTTCACACTTAATTTTGTCAATCTATCATTTGATAACACATCTGTCGGGTACAAACTAGAATTTGTTAAATAATTATTGGAGCAGAGCACTAATTTTTAAAAATATTTCATTTTTCGACGCTTACATGCATGCTAACTTTATTTTATTTTAAATTTAGTACAAAAGTTAGTTTACTGAATTTTGATAAGAAAATAACCTATCCCTAAAGTAAAAAAAAAAAAAAAAAAAAAAACAAATAATTTTTTTTTTTAAAAAAAAAATAAATAAATAAATTGTGATACTAATAAAGATTTTCTGTCTTAGTAATGAACTTTCGCTGAGTAACCGGACCTCTTGCCTCAGTAAGCTTTGAGTGTTCGCGTCAAAAGGGGAAAGCAATTTATTAAGACGATAAGAGGCTTGTTAACTTCGAAGCCTAAGTTGTTCGAGTTATTAAGCCTGAAAGGTGCTTTAACACCTAGTGCCCCGAGCCAACTGGATTGGAATCATTGGTCCAACACTCGCTACACGAACATCTTAGAAAGCCCAGTGGGGTTAACATTGCACATGTCACTTATTTAAAGAAAATTACTTATAAAACAAAAAAAAAAAAAAAAAAAAAAAAAAATATATATATATATATATATATATATATATATATATATATATATATATAATTAAAAAAAAAAAAGAAACAACACCAATATAGACAAATATTTTTTTTATTTTGGGGAAAAGATTGTTTGAATTGTACAAAACCAGTTGACTAACTACATGTGTTAAATTCATTATAAACGAGAGTTGTATATATGTCGTGGGTACAAAAATGAATATTGTTAAAAATCACGTGCTATGAGATTAATGACTATTTCAATAACTCTTGTTTGCCTTTGATTTGATATGTTAGCATTGGATAAAATTGATAGAAATTTTGTGAGAGATAATATGCACGAAAAGAGATTTTGAGATGTTTGTGGGTAGCATAACTGTAAACCCTCACGAGACTATACTCGTCCACTAGGGGTGACCTAGGGGTTTAAAGGCTTATTGCATACGCTAAATGCAATCGTGTTCCCTACGAAAATGGCTTTTTATTTAATTATTATATTTAGTTTTGCTCGAGGACTAGCAAAATTTAGGTTTGGGGGTGTGATCGCACCTCATTTTGTGCGATCTAATACCACTAAATTAAGTTTTGTTAATCTTTTAAATAAATTAAAATATTATAAATTAAGTTGTTTTATTTGTTTTTGTAGGATTTTGTAAATGGTACAAAACCATGTTAATTTGAGCAAAATTCAGAGAAAATGATCAAACGGATAAAAGTCGCGATTTTCGGTACCAGAATCAAGACCACTGTCCATTGTTTTGGACATAACTAATTATACAGTTGGAATTCTGATATGATACAAGTTGCATATGAAAGTAGACTCTTTAAGCTTTCCAACGACTGGTTATAGAGCCAAATCGGAGTTCGTATGAAAAAGATACAACCGTTTGAAGATGGTCCTTCTGTGCAGCCACATAGTGCTGCGGGTCAAACCATTTTGACCCGAACCCGGCCCGACCCGCGCCCACTCCGGTGGACAAATTGCTCAACAACCCCATTGGTCTCCATATTTGACTTTTTGCACCCCTAGCCTCCTCTTTTGACTCAAATTCACCCCAAAACTCACATTTTTTATTCTATAAATAGATGGGAGGTTTGAGAGCAAAAGAATCCATATTCCTACTTCATTCTTAGAATAGTTGTAGTATTTTCTTATTTGTTTTTCTTTTATTTCATTTTTATTTTTGGAAGGGAGAATAGTTTGGGGTACAAAGTGTAAATAGTGTTTGTGAGGATATTATCCGAGAAAATACCACTCAATGCAACAATGAAAAGCTAACTTCCTTCAACCAGGTTAGGGTTGTGGTATTGTACTTTTGAATTTATGTAATATTGTATTTTTCTTATTTAAATTTGGATTTCGTATAAACAATTGTGTGGAAGGAATTCCGTTCGTAAAAATGAATTTAATTATAATTGAATTTATTGTCAAAATGTTCTTGTAGAGATTTTGATTTGAATTCAATTATTGCTAGAACATTAAATCTTGTACCTGTGGTCTTGATTTAATGGCCACACAATCATTTTCTTAGGGATTGATTATTGGTCTGGATGGTTTATGCCTAGATTTTAATTCACCTTAGATTAGTTTAATGTAGGAATTAAATACCGAAGATAGATCATGCCGGAGAATAACAATCCATATATTTCTGAGTAGTTCCGGCTTGTAGTTAGGAACACTCGTTTATACAAATCCGATTTAAATAGAAAATACGAGAAAAACATAATTCTCAAAATACTATTCCCACAATTCCTATCCTGGTTCTTTATTTTATTTTTATTTTAGATTTAGTATTTTCTTTTCTTATTTTAAAATCAAAATCGTTTTCACTAAAGAAAGAAAAAAATAATTAGAAATTGATAATTACAAGACCGATCTCTGTGGTTCGACACCCTACTTGAACACCGTACTACATCAGTATCGCGGTACCAATTTAAGGGTATTATTTTTGAGCGATCAGGGCTCATGATGGGTTTGGAGGGAAATGGTTCATGTAGCCATCCATGCCAAATACAACCATGTCGATGACTAAAGGTTCCATGTGGGAGGTTGCAAATCGAATTTTGCTTGGGAATAATACGTAGTTCTGTCGGGTTATATACATGAAAAAGATAACATGTAAAATAAAGGGGTCATGGATTTCATAAATGATAGATTAAATCAAGAGCATTCAGTTCATATCATAGCTTATGTATATATATTGAATGTTTTCCATATATAGGAAATTAGAAATCAGAAGATTAAGGTCTGTTTAATGTTTACGTTCCCACAAATTAGAAAACTAAGGCCATTTTATATATATTATTATTATTATTATTATTATTATTATTAACATACGAAAATTAATATTTTTAATATTACTTAACTTATTATGAGTAATGGACCAGTGGATACTATAACCCCAGCCTAGAGCGGTCGCAAACCCGCTCTGATACCACTTATGATAGACTGATTTCCCAAGACCGCCACGTGGTTTCTCCCTTGGAGAATTAACACTAAACTGAATAACAAATAATTTATTATTGATAAATCCAAGAAATTTTTACATACGATAGCAATAGTCACAAATGTCAAATTGATCGATTCAAATATTTTTTTTTTTAATTTTTTTACACCGGTAAATAGTAAATTCAACTATTAAAAATTAAATAAAAATTCAGATGAAATTTTTGTCGCCGCATTATTTCCAAATACATTCAAATAAATTCCTGACACTGGTCAGTTTAATACTAAAGTTTAATTTCGTTTGACGGCAACAAATAATCAATAATTCATTTTATGAAAAAATTTAATTTATAATACGGCGACGATAATTAGAATTATCGAATTTATAGTTTATCGATTTATCGAATCGATTTTTACAACGATAAATAATAAATACAACTATTACAATTTTAAACAGAAATTCCACTAAAATTTCCGTCGTCGTTTTTCTCTGGCCAACTTTGTAATCAAAACTGTGGGGTTGTGAGTCAACGCTCAATAGAACTCCAACCCCTCTAATACGTGCATTTAATTTATATAACAAGTAAAGCACATTGGCATAATTCCTACATAATTTTCACATAATCATAATTATTTCATGAAATTTAACATTTAAAATTCAACAATAATAATAGCATGAATCACACAATAGGAAAATTAAATACATATATTAAAAGAGTTAGAAATTCTACCTGAAATCTGAACCGGAATCACCACGGTATAAATTTTATTTTCTCTTTCTGATTTTTTTTTTCTTTCTTCGCTTTCTTTTTCTTCTTCTCTTTTGTTTGTTTTTTTCTCGCCTCAAATCATCTGTCAGAACCTAAGCTTAAGAAAATTGATCACCTTATCCTCATTCTTCTTCTTCTTCTTCTTCTTCTTCTTCTTCTTATTATTATTATTATTATTATTATTATTATTATTATTATTATTATTATTATTGTTAATATTTTTTTTATTTTTTTTAAAAACCATCCACGTGTAAGGAACCTCAATCCCCATGTATTAATATATATATATATATATATATGAATCCATACGTGGTTATGAATTGTTCCTTCTTCTTTTTTTTGGGTTAATTTATGGTCCAAAATTGTTACTTAACCCTTAAGAATTTTGAAATTACACTTTACACCCATAGTTATAAAGTAATTCTTATTAACCCTAATATATCTCCCCAAAATTATCAAATATTATTTATAAATTTTTCTAATATATAAAATAACCCGAAAATAATATTTTCAAAAATATGAATTTAACATTTAATTGCAAAAATTATAAAGTATATACGTACATCATAAATTCACAAAATCGTCTCCAAAAATATTAAACTTATATAAAATAATATTTTTCAAAATATAAATTTTCGGGGTATTACACAGATGATATCCACTATATATTATTTACATGATTCAATGTATAAGTTAATATTACCTCAACTTTGTTTTAAACTATATCAACAGTAAATTTTGATGATATCCACTTAACATTTGTGACGCACCCTGGATTTTGATAGTGGAGGAAGTAGAGATTGGGAAGAAGGGGAAACAAGTTTCATTTCTCTCTCTCGAAATCCTCCAAATCCATTCATTTTGAAAATGATTTTTCATGGGCTTTTTTTGGCGTCAGTTTTGAAAAACTTCTTGGACTGAGATTTTATGTTTGAAAAGGAGTCGCCACCTAGTATGAGGTTAAATGGTGTGCTAGGTTATCGGAATTTTAGAAATTTATTTTTTATTTTGAAATAGCCTATGTTTTGACTCGTAAAGGTCTTGTACAAGAGATTTCTTTAAGTTTGAGGGGTTGGTTATGCTCGGGGAAGATTTTACGCACCCCAAAACACCCGTGTGTAAATGGTACTTTAGTTTAAATGAATATTCACTATTAAACAATACCCAAGTAATTTTCTTTAACGAAATAATTTTTTATTTTTTATTTTTTAAAGTTTTTCCCCTTTTAAGCATGTTTATATGTAATGTAAAGTTGGTAAAGGTTAACTATCTATTATGAAACTACAAATAAAGCAGATTGAAAATGAAAATAATTTTTGTATTTTTTTTATGTAATGAAAGCTAGTAAATTACACTAATCTAAGCAGTGAAAACCCAATAACAGTATATAAGGTACAAAAATATAAATGATCAAACCTTATAAAGACTTCCTACGTATTTCTGTTTTCATAGAGAATTAGGTCAACATGTAGTTCCGACATGCAAGCTATATGGAATGAAAATGGTTTTGTATTTTTTAAAGACCGAACCTTATAAAGGTTGCCTACACATCCCCAGTAAACACAGGGAATTAGGTCGACATGTAGTTCCAACATGCAAACTAAGACTAAATTATTTAGATAGGTGGCCGAACCCGTACGCGAACGTATCTCAAATAAATGAGAATCAGGTCATCACGTAACTCGTTTATGTAAGGTGAAATCGGGTTGGTTTAGTTGATTTTAGTTATTAAACAAGACAAGAATCACAACATGATAAGTACATAATCTCTTCGATTTTGTCAAGAACACCTTAATCAAACTCTTTTTTTTTAGACAAGTTATTGTTTGTTTTTGAGTTGTTAGTTAAAAAAGAAAGAAAATACCATATATATATGCCAGTCCTACTCGTAACTAAGAAAGACGAGAACGTTTATGAACAAGGGTCACACATATCGCCGAAAGAATAGAGGTCCTTCCTTTATCCCGAATTTTTAGCCATAAAGGTCTATTAGTGTATTATATATATATATATATATATATAAGTGTCAGTCCACTAGCCTAAAGACTTAGTGCTAGGCTGTGATCTTGATGTTTAGCAGTGTATGGTTTTATTGACAGTTAGCAAAAGTTTGGTTTGAAGTGTTCATGAAAGAACCGTAGAGATTATGCACAACTCATGGCGTGATAGATGTTTTGTTAGGATCCTCACATGTTCTTAACATGTTCTCGGATGATTTTTGTCCTTACATGTTCTGAACATGTTCTTGGATGTTCTTGATAAAATTTCGTATGATTTGGACATGGTTTGATGATTATAAAATAAATTTAACGTTTTTTACTTTATTATGGGTTATATGTGTTATATACATGAAATTAAAGCATGGATACTACATGATTATGCTATGTACAAGAAAAATATATAAATTTAAGACAAGATTAAAGGATTATCACGAAACATACCTAGTTTAGGGGAGTGGTCTTTCCCTAAAAAAAATACCTTATTCTCCTTCTCGATCTTTTCAGTTGTATTCGATCGGTTGTCGTCAACTTCTAGCGTTCTTCCTCCAAGAACTTCCTTTGGATCGAATTTTAATAGAATATCGAGGTGTTATTGAATAGAAATGATTGGAAACCCTAGAACTCGAGAGCTTTGTCTAGGTTTAAAGAGAGAAAGTTTAGGTTCCAACTCTTGAAAATGAAAACCAACCCCTATATTTATAGGCCAGAAGACCTGCGCATTGGCCCATGTGCAGGCCTCACCAGACTCTTCCTTAGGGTCTATTTGGCTTAAGGGTCATGTCCTCTTATCTTGATCTTGAATTATTTTGAACTAATTTGGAAGATTGTGTTGGATTTGATAATCATTACCAAATCTTTGAAAGATTCTAACAATCATTGCCAATAATTACATAATCTTCAATGTGACTGGTTGCACATGGGTGTATTAATGGCATGAAGTAACATTTCCATTTTGGTTTAGGGGTTAAGTACCAATTAGTTTCACTATTTTGGTTTGGTTGCCATTAATAATTCTAAGGTTCAATGCACATGGTCTTGATAAGTCACTTTGCATTTAATGCTTGATGATAACCCATGGTGTTATGGGCTTTGAATTGGTTGGATTTGAATCGAATCGACTTGGTTTTCCTTGTAACCGGTAGTTACATTTCAAGGGTTCTAGTTAACCCTAAGATATTTTGAACAAAATGTATTCATTCCTTGAATCCACCCAATCCATGTCATCCCAAGTATTAACTTCTTGATGGGATGGGCATTTAATGCCCATTAAATTCCTTGCTTAGGTGGCGAACTGGATCGATTTAGTTTCAATAACGGGTAGTCACATTTCAATAATTTCGGTTAACCCTTAGATATTTTGATCAAAATATCTTCATTCCTTGAACGTGGCCTATCCATTTAAGCCCTAGAATTTAATGCATCATGGGATAGGAATTTAATGCTCATTAAATGCCTTGCTTAGGTGACAAACCGAATCGGTTTAATTTCGATAACGGTTAGTTACCTCCTAAGTGACTTAGTTCCTTCCCTAAATATTTTGTAGAGAATAACCTAGGGGTGTCTTGGTCATTTTAATTCTCATTTGTGAGTCATTAAATGATGGGTTGGGTCCTTGATTCAATGGGCCTAGATGGTTTGTCAAGACAACTTTGGGTTTGGTCAATTTCAAACTGAGTCCTAATCCTTAGTTATCTTGTGTAACGTGGATTTGTCATGACATTTTCATGTATTGATCATGGTATTTTGTATTGTTTCTTGATAGTATTTTATGTAATATTAACAAATGAAATAATAGTTTTTGTGTTAAATAGACGAAACCCGTGATAGTAAATGTTTCAGGATCAAAGTAGGTAACTAAGGTAAATTAGTGAAATATCCTATAACTGAAGGATAGTAATTAATTTTTATTCATACTAAAGGTGATTTAATGAAAATCAATCTTTAATAATGTCATTTTAGACCCCCTTAAATTTTAAGATTTTTGAGATTGACCCGAAATTTTTACGTAGCTGAATTTAATCCAATTTAACAATTTTATGTTTTTCCTATGTTTTTTGTTGTTTTCTATATTATATAGTGTGATCCAAAGTAAAAATTCATTCACTTTAAACATAAGTTTAAAGTTTATCTGAACTTGTATTTGATTCGACACTGACTGGATGTGACAGAATACAATTTTTACAATTTGTTGTTTCAACTATGCAGAGATGTATACAACATATACGACATATTTTTCAGATGATATGCACACATTCAGATAATAGCCACTAGATATTATTTACGAGATTTAACATACAATTCAATAACACCTCATAAATTTTGTGGGCTAAACTAATCAGTAGTCCATTTAGATGAGATCCACTTAACTTTTATTGTTTCAACTATGCACAGCTGTGTATAACATATCACACATCTTTCAGAAGATATATACACATTCAGATGATATCCACTAGATATTATTCATATGCTTCAACATACAAATCAATATTGCCTAAACTTTGTTGTAAACTATATCAACAATGCATTTAGATGATATCCACTTAATATTTTGAACATAATGAATAGTGTAAGTCCACTAACCTTCTTGTGCATCCTCCTCTTTGTATTATTGATCATCATATTTCTCTTTCATTTTCTATGCCAAATCTCTTGGTTGCATTGGTCCTGTGGACTGTTTGAATCTTTCAATATTCTTCTTCTTCTTCTTCTTCTGTGACTTCATGCTCACCATTGTTCTTACAAATTCTCAAAATATACTCATGATCTTATTTTTATTATAGGGCAGATCTTTGACGATTAATAGGTTAGGGCACATATTTGACGGTTAGTAATCATGATCTCGTTGATTTTAGGCATAGATTGGTTTGGTATTCGTTGGATTTTGTCTGAAATCGTCAAAATATTTTGAATCTACTCACAATTGTTTGAAATCGATTTTCGTCTACTCACGTTTTTCATATGAATCTGGATAGGTTTTAGATAAAAATCGATTGAAATCTAGCTAGGGTTCAAAGGAAAATCGTATAAAATGGACAAAAATCGGATTCTAGGGTTTGATCGTTGTTTGTCCATTCGTTTGTCGTGTGGTGGAAGGTAGGATTTTGCCAAAATGGCTATCCTTATAAATTCTATAATTATAGAAGGTCAAACTAGGTAGAAGCTATTTGTTGGTACTTATTTGTTGGTACTTTTGCACTAGGCTAGAAGAGATTGGTCCTTAAGAGGTTATTTTTTTGTCAAATAGGTGCCCACAAAAAAATTCACAAAAAATAAATAATTTTTCCATTAGTAATGATAATTTTTTTTTTTTTTTTTAATATTACACACAAAATACTAAAGAGTATTTCTTTTCCTTTTATTTTCACAATTTTTTTTTTTTTTTTTTATCATTTTCCATTTTCATGTTTAATAATATTTTTAGAGATAATAAATATAAATATAATGTTATTTAGAAACAGAAATAGGATATCAATAATTATTCTTTTTATTAGTTGTCATAAATCAATAAAGAGCTAAAAAAAACCTAAAGATAACTCCTCTTAAGAAGATATATGATTATGAAAGTTTAGTTTGAATTTATTCAATCAATCTTTATATTTGAAACTATTTATATTTATTTAAAAAAAAATAACATCTATTTTTCAATACTTCTGTTGAGTTTTTTTTCTTCTTTTCCAAATCAACAATTCATAACATAATAAGTTTGTCGATTGTCGAGAATCCAAGCATTACTAACCTAAAAAAAATATTGTATTTGCATAAACTTTGACAGTAATATTGGCCTTGGTGTTTTGCTTTGTAATTTTTTATTTATTTTTAATCATTTTTAATTAAGAAATACAATTTTCATCCACTATATTTCATAAAACACATAATAATACAAGACAAACTCAAACATCAAAATCGCAAGGCAATAGAAAGAGAGAGTAAAAATTAACCAAATCTAAAATTTGAACTTCATTCACCTAAACAAATTATTGAACATATTTAAGTAGAATTTCACTTTGCGATAATAGTTTTCTTCTAGGAAGAGTAGTGAGAGAACCATTACTTTTGAGAGTCAATATATTCAAATTCTCCACCATTTTCACCGTTTTCAAACCACAAAAATTTAGCTCATTTGGACATCAACATAATTTTGGTTTGTTCCAAAGGCATTGGTCTTATTTGTATACTTTCGATGCATGCTTGAGATCAACATTTCAGTACTTCTTAAGTCATCTTTCTTATAATAATGAAAAGACCCCACAAGTTTTAAAAAAAAAAAAGTCATAAGAGTGAAAAAACATGAACCAAAAGTAACAAAAAATAAAAAAATAGAGCTATATGATCAATTGAAACCTATTTTCTGAAAGTTTCTTTTTAGTTTATTCAAACATCTCACAATTGAACTTTTGCTAACATAACCTCAATCTAATTTTGTTAAAATAATAATATGAAGCGTTCAATATTGGAATAATCATATGCAATCTAGCAACAAAGTAAAGGTTACATATAATCTAGCTTACAGATGTGAACCATAATATAAACAATAGATATCTTATGTCGTTAATTAAGTTTTCAATTTTTAGAAACCAAATTAAATATTAATTATTAAAATTTCAAAAAGGATAACAATATAGTCCATCACCCTGAACAATATAGTCTATCATATCTAAGCCACAAATATTATATCTAATATAACATATACGAACAAATTCATATTTAAACTTCTACAAGAATATTTAGAACGTAAATTCATTGAGACAAATATTTAGGATCGAAATCATTGTTTTACAACCTTACACACATAAGAACAAAAAAAATAATTGAACAGGAAGGAAATTACATGGATAAATCACAGAAAAGATATAGCCCTAACCCGTTTGATGTAATTAGCCGCTCTTGAATGTGTTCTTCATTTATCTTTGCCCCTGAGCTCAATTTATTCAATAGTTTTTTTTTGGGGGTGGCCGAATGATGGTGAAAAATAAGAATGAACAAAATGAAAAAAATAAATAATATATGAACAAGTCCCTCCTCCTTGATTAGCCAAAAATCCCTTAATTCCCCTTTCTTTCCAATCAAAATGACTATCAATAACCATTAGTTGGTCGTTACAGACCCAACCATAAAGGTTGGGTTTCTTGACCCAGATCGTGCGCGGAAATGCCTATGTGCCTAGGCTAGAGGCCTTGGGCCCAAAGGGCCTTGAGCTAAATGGACCTAGGCTAATGGCCTAGACCTGGTTTTCCTGCAGTGGCGCTTTCCTTGCACGCGCACCTGGGCCACCGAGTATGGGTTGCGGGTTGCACGTTTCTTTTCTCTATTTGTGATATTTTGCAGCTATTTTTTTCGTTCTTCTTTCGGCATTTCTTCATTCTGTAACTTGTATATACAAAATTAATAAATTGTATTATTAATAATTAAAAATTAATAAAAATTTAACAAAAGTATAAAATAAGGGTTGAATTTTTATATAAAATTGAGAATGATCATACCTCCACACTTATAATTTGCTAGTCCTTGAGCAAAACGAAAATCTAAAAAATAAAAAATCATTTTTGTAGGGAACACTATTACATTTAACGTATGCAATAAGTTTTTAATCTCCTACGCGATCTCTAGTGGATAAGTTTTAGTCTCGTGAAGGTTATGTCTCTTAAGATAAGCTATTACGCACTATTGTTAAATATATAAGCTATTACGCACTATTGTTAAATATATATATATATATATATATATTAGTTGAGGTACATACAAATTGAAATGGTTGATTATTATTTGTCAAAAAATACTTAACTTTATTCCAAATGTTTCTTTTTTATGAAGCTCAATCTCAAGTTTAAGTAGTTTCAACATTCACAGTTAACAACTTAAAGAGTTATAATCTAAAAAAGATCTGATTCTTCTCTTTATTTATTTATTTTAGAGTTTTTTTTATTAAATAGTCCCTTATAGAGAGATCACTTAGACTAAAACCATTTTCATAAGACCATTTAGGGCTCAGACCACCCCGTACAGTGGGTTTAGTTTTCAGTCCTCCGACGAAGATAAGGCGAACGGCGATGGACGATAATACCCCTGTTCACTCCGACGAGCCAGATGGACGAATCAATTCGGTTATGGTAAGCGACAAAATAGAGATTTTTCAGGTTGATTCAAATACATTTATGACATTCCTTACACAGGGCGCGAATTTTCAAAAACATTCGCTCCAAAATTGTAGGCGTTGCAGAATTGGTACGAGGTGAAGATTTTGAAATGTCGGAGACGACGACTATATCACGAGACAGCATTCGGACTGTGTTTAATGGCGAAGCAAGTCAGTTACTCGATTGTATTCATTGAAAAGTTATATAATCGCGTTTAATGTCGTTTTTTGGGTTTTTCAGAGTTGTTACAACGTTTTCGAAGTTGGATGTTCGAGTTTGGCGATGAATGAATGTCCATTTGTGAGAGTTGTACGCTCTAAGAAAACGTGAGCAATACGTTAACGTTAACGTTAACGTATTTGGGTTTATTTTGTGTACCATGAGCAATAACAATGTGAATAGAAGCAAACACAGTTAGAGAATGGGTGTACATGGTAAAGATAATTAACTCACAGTTTTTCAACTTTTTCTGAAAAGTAAGATACTCCAAGATACAGAGGTTCTCGTTTGTATTCAATGAAACGGTTAACGTTAACATGTTTAACAGTAACTATTTTTGCGTTAACATTAACGTAACAGGTGTACATGGTAAAGTTAGTTAACTCACAGTTTTTTTAACTTTTTCTGAAAAGTAAGATGCTATAAGTTGCTTATTTGCGTTAACGTTAACGCATTTAAGTTAATGCATTAACGTTTACACAATCAGTCTAGTACTGGACACACTAACGTGTAAGGTAAACGGTAATGTTTACAATGGTCTACAAACGGCAACTTGATTGCGTTTAACGTTAATGCAATCAAATCTATTCGTTAACGTTTACACAATAAGTTTAAGCGCTCAACCATACCAATAAGCATACCGAAATCTAAACTTTTCGACGCACATTAGCGTTTTATCTAGACTGTTTTTTTTTATTTCGCAGATTTACTGGGGGGAGGAGGGGTTTCAAAGCAGCTTAGATGCGTTAACGGTTACGCAATCAATCTAAGTGCTGGACCAGAGTAACGTTAGTGTTAACGTTAATGTAACCCATGTTTTACAATTCAACTTGATTGCGTTAACATTTACGTAATTAGTAGTAAGTGCTCTGACAGACCAATAAGCATACTGAAATCTAAACTTTCCCGATACCTATTAATGTTTATCTACTGTTTTTTTCTCGCACAATGGGATTGCATTCTTTTGATCTTGCAGATTTACTAGGGGGGGTCAATGGCTACGCGCATATTTTTTATGTGCAAGTTTGATGGTTACTCGTTGGGTGTCAAGGTGGATAATGATTTCACGCACGCGGTGTTTATTCAAAATGTGTTGTCGCAGTGGGACGTGTTGAGGGATGTTTCGTTCGAGATGTTTTATTCCATACTAGGGCATAACATGTGCTTAATATCGTGTCAAGACGACGTAGAGGTAATGGTTAGCCTTGCACGAGCAATGAAGCTTGAATATGTGGGGTTGGAGATAAAGGTGTGCGGCAACGGTAGTGGACCAAGTGGTAGTCGGGATATGATGTTATTTGAATATCCAACGGGACGGTCGGGGGGGGGGGGGAGGGGGGATGGCATGGAGGGGGAGGACGACTTGTCCGTTTTCTGCTCATTGCCTAAAAAGGCATTATTGTCCGATCATTGGGCTAAAGGTCTTAAAGAAGTCGGGCATATTTTTAAGGGTGGAATACCGAAATTTAGAGAATCACTAAGGAAATATACTGTACAAATGGGTTTCACATTTCAGTACATAAAGAACGACAAGAAGAGGGTGACAGCTGAATGTTCACTCAAGGAAGAGAGGGAATGCAAATGGAGAGTGCATGATAGATTAGACGAAAGGAATAGGTTTTTTTATATTTGGAAGTTCCAGAGAAATCATAGTTGCGGCGCTGTTTATAGGACAGTGAGGAATGAGAAGATAAACTGTAGTGTTGTGAAGCCATGTCTTTTAGGCTTAGTTCGGAATACTCCGTCAACTCGTCCAATTGACGTTGTTCACATGTTCAAGAATGACTATGGGATTGAGATCCCATATCACATTGCATGGAACGGCGTGAAAAAAGCTTGGGATGATTTGTACGGCAACCACGAATCGTCTTATGATCGATTGCGCTGGTACTTGGATGCATGCAGGCAGACGAACCCAGGCAGCCACCTGGCGTTGGATTATGATAAAGAAACTGGGCATTTCAAGAGACTATTTGTATCATTCTATGCGACTGTGCAAGGGTTCAAATACTACAGGCAGATGTTGTTTCTAGACGGGACATTTTTGGGGGGTAGGTACAAGGGGTGTTTGTTGGCGGCCAGCGCAAAGGATGGAAATAATGGTAAATTGTTTGATTACTTATTACATAAATGCAATAACATTTAACGTTAACACATTAGATGCAATTAATGTTTTCTTATATTTTTTTACATTTTTTGAACAGTTTTGTGAGGGAGGAGGTTCTGATAAGACTAGCTGATCATGTTTGGGGATGAGACATGGAAACTTTTGCAACTTTAATGTTAAATGTGTTAACGTTAACGCAAATAAATGACTGTGTATACAATATTTTTTTACCGCACGCTGATCTGTTTTGTGTTTTTCATAAATGAACAAGTCTTTTCTCGGTGGCATTCGTTGTTGTTGATACGGAGAACGATGACAACCGGTATTAGTTCATGACCAATTTAGAAAAAAAATGTGGTGAAAAAACATGTGCTAACCTTCATTTCCGATCAATATAGTGGCATTCTTGAAGGGGTCCGGAACATTTTCCCGAATTGTTTTCACTTTTATTGCTTGAACCACCTGAAGAACAATATGAGGGACAAATTAGCAGGTTTGAAACTAGCGTGGAAGGAGAAGCTCGTGCACAAATATTGGATGATGGCATATGCGACAACGCTTGACAAATACTACCAGCTGAGGAAAGAATTAAGAATAGAAGGTATGGGTCGAGTAGAGAATTTCCAAGAGGGTGTGCCGCCCGATAACTTCTATAACATATTTTTCAAAGGCAAAAGATATGGGAAGATGTCGTCCAACCTAGCGGAGTCATTCAATGCATGGATTCGTGATTACCAGTACCTCCTAATCATATTAATGGTCGACAAGATTAGGTACAACGTAATGAACCAGTTGTCAGTGAGATGCGCCGAATCACTTCTAATGACGGGTTTCCTATGCCCAGTACGCGATCAACTGCTGTCGTGGATGATAAATGATGGGCCGACGTGGAATGTTGTTGAGTGCGGTAACAGCGTATACTAAGTGCACTCAATCCCATTAGTTCTGGTTGATGTGGATAAAAAAACGTGCTCCTGCTTCGGATGGCAGGGAAACGGTTTCCCGTGTGTTTATACTTGTGCGGCGATACAAAAAAATGGCTAGAATATATATTCATCCATTGAGCCATTTTTCTCGGTGGAATATTGCCGAATGACCTACTCGGAAGGTATATATGGTGTACCCACGTTCGAGAAGCCGGAATGGAATGCATCGAAAGCTGTAATCATACCCCCGATCTCAAAAAAACGACCAGGTCGACTGCGGAAGAAACGCATCCCATCAAGGGGTGAGATCCCAGAAATAAGATGTGGTAGATGCAAAAAGAATAGACACCACAATAGGAAGACATGCACCCCTTCAATTTAAAGCACATATTCATCAAATTTTTCTTTTTATGTAGTTTTGACACAGCAACACTTTATGTGTTCAATGTTAAGGGGGGAACCTTGTTCTTTTCACATGATGTTTTTTGGTAAGAAAGAGCACGCGCGGGAGGGAGGGGGGCAGATATGTGGTTTTTGTTTTGCGTAAACAGTTACATACACGCAAACTTTTTTCGTGTTAACGTCAACGCAAGTACGATTCGCACATTTTAACGTTTAACACTTTAATAATTTTTGTATATAATTTAATTGTATTAACGTTAACGCAATTAAAAAACCAACCTCAATAACTAATCGCGTAAATGTTAAATGAATTTGTTTTACAAACCAGCACAGAGCAAATTATAGTTTGCGTTAACGTTAACGTGAACGCATTTACAACCAAAAACTCAATAACTAATCGCGTAAATATTAATGCATTTTTATTACAAACCAGTATAAGCAAGATACAATTACATTAACGTTAACGTGAACGCAATTACAACCAGAACGTAACTAGTTGCGTTAACGTTAACGCATTAAGGAACCCATCACATTTATCTTTATTGCGTTAACGTTAACGCAATCACAACCCAATAACAAAGTCAAAGGCATTACAATTAAAGTCATTTCGTTAACAGTAACACATTTTTTTAATAAAAACTTTATTGTGTTAACGTTAACGCAATTATAACCTAGTAAAAAGTCAAAGGCAACGTAATTAAGGTCATTTTGTAAATGGTAACACATTTTTTTAATAAAAATTGTTCCATCGGACCAACAAACTAACTAAATCTAAACATTAACTAATCTCGTTAACGTCAACGCAGTTTTTACAGACCAGAACAAAATAATTGCATTTTTTGCATTAACGTTAACATGAACGAAAGTACAAAAAAAATCCAATAACTAATTGCGTTAAAGTTAACGCATTAACAAAACCAACGCATTTAACATACTTGCGTTAACGTTAACACAACTACAACCTAACAACAAAGATAAAAGCAACGCAATTAAGGTCATTTGCGTTAACGGTAACACATTTTTTAGTAATAATTGTTCAACCAGACCAACAAACTAAACCAAATCTAAACATTAACTAATCCCGTTAACGTTAACGCATTTTTTTTACAACCAGCACATGTAAAATTACAAATTGTGCTAACATTAACGTCATTGGAAAAACCCTAATACTAATTGCGTTAACGTTAACGCATTAACAATCAAACATATTTACTTACTTGCGTTAACGTTAATACAATTACAAACCCAACAGCAAAGTCAAAAGGCAAAATATTCAACGCAATAAATCAACGGATGAAATAAGAGTTAATTATATTTTTTTTTCAAGTTAACGATAACGCATTTTTTTTGCAAGTTAACGTTAACGCCGTTTGCACATTAAACCACCCATCAAACACACGTATCCAGCATCGCAAAAAATGAATTAAACAGGGGAATATATACATTTTCTCAGATTTTTGTCTTGTATCATTGATCAACTCCCCCCTAGGACAGGGTGTGCCCTGATCTGGTTGGGTTTTTTCAATATCGCCGCCTACCACAGGGACCCAATTGTAGTGCGGATGGTTGAGTAGAGCGTGTATTACGTCTCTCCGGACACCCCGTACATCCGCAACCGATAGTTTTTTCGCGACGGGCATATTTGCAGCATATTATTTCATGATGTACATAACAAAAACGCCACAATCAGTCTTGCAAATTGAGGGGTGATCGCACCGCATTTTGTGCGATCTAATACTGCTAAATTAAGTTTTGTTAATCTTTTAAATAAATTAAAATATTATAAATTAAATTGTTTTATTTGTTTTTGTAGAATTTTGAATTTGGAACAAAATGCCGTTAATTTGGAACAAAATGCAGAGGAAATGATCAAACGGATAAAAGTCCTGATTTTTGTTGCACTAGAATGAAGATCAATGTCCACTCTTTTGGATATAACTAAATTTACAGTTGGAATTTTGAGATGAAACAAATTTCATATGAAAGTAAACTCTCTAAGCTTTTAAACGACTAGTTATAGAGCCAAATCGGAGTTCGTATGAAAAATATACAACTGTTTGAAGATGGTCCTTCCGTGTCGCTACATAGTACTGCGGGCCAAACCGTTTTGATCTGAACCCGGCCCGATTCGGCCTGACCCGCGCCCACTCCGGTAAACAAATTGCACAACAACCCCATTGGCCTCCATATTTGACTTTTTGCACCCCTAGCCTCCTCTTTTGACACAAATTCACCCTAAAGCTCACCTTTTGGATTCTATAAATAGAAGGGAGGTTTGAGAGCAAAAAAGAATCCATTTTCCTACTTTATTCTTAGAAGTTGTAGCATTTTCTTGTTATTTTTCTTCCATTTTTGTATTTTTAGTTTTTCATATAATTCTTGGGGGAGGAAAGTGTAGTTGTTAGAATACAAAAAGGATATAGCGTTTTTAAGAATTTCATTCGAGGAAACACCATTCCATCCATTCATGAGCGGCTAAATTTCCTTACACCGGGTTAGGATGTGATAAGGTATTTTGTATTTATGTAATATTGTATTTCTATTTAATTTGGGATTTTGTATAAACAATTATGTGACTGGAAATCTATTTGTAAAAATGAATTTAATTGTGCTTGAATTTATTGTCAAAATGTTCTGATAGAGATTTTGGTTTGAATTCAATTACTGCTAGAATATTAAATCTTGCACCTGTGGTCTTGATTTAATGGTCACATAATTGTATTCGTGGGAATTGATTATTGGTTTAGATGGTTTATACTTAGATTTTAATTCACCTCAAATTAGTGTAGTGTAGGAATTAAATACCGAAGATAAACCATGCCAGAGAATAACAATTCAATCTTTTTTAGTAGTTCCGACTTGTAGTTAGGAACACTCGTTTATACAAATCCAAGTTAAAGAAGAAAATACCAAAATAACAAAAAATCTCAAAATACGGATTCATAATTCCTAACCCGGTTCCCTATTTTTATTTAAGTCAAAACTTTATTTTCTTGCAATTAAAAATTTCAAAACCAAATCAAAAACTCGAATCATTTCGATAAAGTAAGAAAAATAATTAAAAATTAATAATTACAAGATCAATCCCTGTGGTTCGACACCCTATTTGAACACCGTACTATATCAGTATCGCAGTACCATTTAAGAGTATTATTTTTGAGCGATCAGGGGGGGGGGGGAAGGTAAACAGATGAGAATGATAAATTTGCAAAGATATACGATTTTTAGTACACAAGTTTCGGATGGGTAAACTTACGCCCTGCGTTGTTGCGGTGAATCGAGACATTATTCTATACGTGCGTCGCCCCAATCTGGCCATATTTCCATGTTGATATGTCGTTCAACAAATTTTTTCTGTTCAAAATTTAGGTTAGTCAAACAAAACAGAGTGTAGTTACAGACAGTCAAAATAGTTCCATGTCAAATAACATACCACCGTAAGCGCATCGTTATAATAATGATCAGTCGTGTTCTTCCTAAGACGAATGGAATTGTAGAACATCCATTTTTTTATCATGTATGTCCAGCACCATTACAGTCCAGTGATTGGGTGACGCATGGCGACCGTTAGTGTTCATCAGGAACACAACATAACCGTTTTCTTTGTTGAATGCGGTGGAGATTGTGTAGTAGAGATCTTTCAGTAGCACATTGTTGTCCTCTCTTATAACATTCTATTTTTTTTTTACGTGTTAGCAAGTTTGGATGAAAAAAGAAAAAAAGCTAACATGTGCTAAAGCGTCTTACCCAAATACATAACAGCGTGAACTGCGTTTCGTACAACAGCACGATTGACGTTGACATCTGCATGTGATTGATTGATCTAATTTGATCTTCCAAGCACTCTCCATACGAATCGATAACCTATGGGAGAAGGGAGGGGGAAGACAGCACGTTAACGTCAACGTAACGCAAATTTTGTTAACGTAAGCATCTTTTTACAAAACAAGTTGATGTAAGCATTTAATCAAGTCAATCACAAACATTATGCAGTCGGTTTCATACGTTATCCGACACACGTCGCTCCATAATCATGCAAATGATGTCGCCACATGAAACCGTGGCCATAGGTTTCCCGCCTCCAAACACGAATGTACTGGGATATTGTCAAAAACAACATATCACATGATCAGCAGACATTTTATTGAAAAAGGCATTTCAAAAGTAAATAGACACTTTGAGTTATTTTTTGTTTTGTACCCTGGCCCTTCTTTGGAAATGACAGACAACTTCCCCCAATCGTCGTCACCAAGCATCGTACCAACGGTCGTCGAATTACAAGATGGGAGTATTGCATTGTCTTCATACATTGTTGCCGGCGGGACCTCATCGACATTAACTATGTCAGATTTCTCTTTCTGCTTCCCTTTCCCTTTTGCTTTAGGGTAGACAAAATCGTTGCCTTGTTTCTTCGGTTGCCTCTCCTTTTTCTTTACTCGTCCAACCATAGAGCTAACTTTTTGCGTTGCCCCCCCATGCGACGTAGGCATCGAGACTGGCGACGGTGCATCGGGGGCGTCCGTCGGCATGACCATAAATAGCGGTTGAGGTTCTTGAGGTTTGAGTATTGCAAGAGTGGTAGGGGTACCCCTACCCCCCGTTTGCATGTAGGCGTTCAATTTCTTCTAGAGGTCCTGTATTTGTTTATTTAGCCCCACACGCATTTTAACATCTGCTTTGGCAATCTCTTTCTTCTTCTCCCTCAGCAGTTTGTTGATTTCTTGTTCTGCTTTCAAGTCAAGAGCAAGATCATTATATTTCTTCTTCATTTCGTCAGCATCATCAGCATGTTGTTGATTCAATGTTTTGATTGTGTTTTTCAGTGTATCCACCTCCTGGGTGAGCTCGTGACATCTCCGTCTAAGGTCATCTTTTTCTGTATCGACGGTGAGCTCCTTATACTTCTGAGTCACGTCGTGCATGCTTATTTCCGTCAGGATGTCTCTCTTCTCCCCAATTGATTTCGCTAATTTCGCCGAGAGGTTGGAGATAAAACGCTCATAACGTTCTTTTTCTTGCAATGACGATGCTTTCAGATGATCAATATATCTTTTCTGCTTGACGTTGGCAACGGTTATGATTGCAATTACCCTATGCAACACTGCAATGGTCTGCTCTTTTTCTGTTTTATTCGCAGCGAACTTACCCTGCATGTGTTCGATCTGTTTGCGGATGTCATCAACTGTACGTGCGAACATAGACGGTGGTCCCAAGGCACCCTCTGAAGGTATGCAAAATGCACTCTCAGTAGAGGCAGAATCATCACCCAAATCGGTTGCGTCTTGAGTGGGGACAGGAGAATGATGATATATGAAGGGTGTGAGATACTGACCTATGATGTCGTCAACCATTGCATTGTAGCTATCATCAGCACCAGCGTCTGTATCTCCGCCCTCATTACCCGAGCTATCTTTAATTGAGTCATCACTATTCTCTTTCAAAGCAATCCCCATTTGAAGCTCTGTTAAAGTCTCATCAGCGGGCTGATCTTTCACCTGGCATATGTGCAAGCATTAACGTTAACATAGCCACACACACACCCCCCACCAACCAACTAACTGATTGCGTTAACATTAAAGTTAAATTATTTGCGTTAACGTTAAACATAAGTTACAAAAAACCAACAACTAAGTGCGTTAATGTTAACGCAATAACAATTCAGCCACACATAACTTGCTTTGCGTTAACATTAACGCATATAAATAATTGCGTTAACGTTAACGCAAATATAAATGTGTTAACGTTAACGCAATAGCAATCTAGCCATACATAACTTACTTTAATTTAACGTTAATGCATATAACTAATTGTGTTAACGTTAACGCAAATACCACATATTACATTTTTACGTACTTGCGTCAATGTTAACACAATTACCCCATCAGCAACGTCAATGGTAACCCAAAATAAGATCATTGTGTTAACGTTAACACAAATAATACAACTGTTCAACCACGCAAATAAACAAAGCAAATATAAACATTTTTAACGTTAACTTAAATGTTTATTTTTTTCAAAACACAATCAGATGTGTCAATGGGAGTCAATTTATTGTTCAAAAGCTTCAATGCATCCTCCCCCCCCCCCCCCCCCGAATCTCATTTTTATTTAAAAGCACAACATGTTGTTGTTGTTTTTTTTTTTTTTTTTTTTTTTTTTTTTTTTTTTTTTTTTACCTTATTAGCTGGCAGGAGCCCGAGGCAAATTCCACCCAAGTTGGAAGAAATCGTGGTGAGGCACCACTGCTCCAAATGCGACACACTATGCTCCCTACCCTCGGTGTGGTCAACCAACGTTGTGTGCTCGCACAACCAATACTATAAGCAAAATTTGTACTATGTCAAGTAGGTTCCACAAACAATGCTTTAAATATTTGAAAAACGTTTTCACAATGGTTATGTGTATACCTGGAGAGCAAGTACGTACCCCGTGACCGACCGGGGTTCCATGTACGATTTCTTGAGGCTTGTTTCCAAATCTGTGAATATTGCAGCTGTCCAGTTGTAATTTGTCATGTCTTCAATCATTTCAACATAGAGAACTAACGATTTCTGGACCTGCTGCCCAGTTGTCGTAAAGAAGCATATGGTCATCATGTGTAGAATGACCATACGCACAATATCATGTATTGTTTCATTGTCCATGGCATTCACATTTGCTTGCACTTGCGATCTCAAATATGCAACACTAAACCTATGGTCTGCGAATGTCAGTTTGGACATGAAGGCAGAGTCGAATTTTGTGTAGCGACTCAAAACAACAGGTTCTTCACCCGTTGCTATTCCGAATATTAGCTGGATGTCCAGCAGGGTTATCCGAATGAGACTGCCCCTATCCTAAACCCCCCCTCCGCGCAGGGTTGTAGCATCGGATGATCATTTTAATAAGATCATCATTTTTGTGGACGTTTTCGAGCGTCACTCGTTGCTCATATAACGTCTCGAATATTTTTGCGAATAGGGTCCTGGCTAGCAACGTCTTATGCTGATCTTTGAGTTTGCATTCTTTCAGCAATTCATACGTCTGCTTTAGGTTGGAGTGATAAAGAAACGTCCGCTGTCTGGAGCTTTCTTTTTTGGGTTTCTTAAGGAGTTTTACTGCAAGAACGACAGGAAACACAGTTAATGCATATTACAAGATGCATGTTAACATTAAAGCAGTCATCCATATCCCTATTTATGTAATAAAACAGTACCAAATCCTAAAATTAATGCACATTAAAGTTCACTCCCTCCATACCCTCTTTGCGTTCAAACGGTCCACCTTTTTTTACAAGCAAAACCTTTTTTTGCATTAACGTTAATGTAATTAATATTCACGCCTTATGTTAACGCAACATGCCTTCCTTTTTAACGCAAAAGGTTTTTGCGTTAACGTTAACGCATTACAATAAACGCACTACCCCTCCCCCAAACCAAAATATTTGTACCAAATTTGAGAAAGTAACGCAAACAGGCCCTTCTTTTTACAGGCAACTATTTGCTTTAATGTTAACGCACCACAATAAACGCGTTAACGTTAACGCATTTTCTTTTTTCAAAAACCCAAATGTTGTACCAGATTTAAGAAAATAGCAAATACCGACGAGTAATGCAAAACGGTCCCCCCTCCTTTTTTACAGGCAACCTCTATTTGCGTTAACATTAATGCAATTACATTAACGCGTTAACATTAACGCAACCTCAGTACATAGTGGTGTATCAGACAAACAAACATACCTAAATCTAAACATACGACTCACATTAATGTTAACATTAATGCAAGTATTCTTTTTAAATTTCTTCTTTTAGGAGGCAAAACAATAGGTGGGTCAACATCGCAAAACCACGAAACAAAACACGACATACGATTTCAAAAAAAAACATAAATCCAAAATAGGGAAACACAACATGTCGGAGTCGGGGAAAATAGACGAACATCATCGTCTCGTTTGTGATTTTGATTTCTAAAACGCTCTTGCTGAACAAAAGTGTATCATTTTTAGGGTTTCACATACCGTCGGGACTGAGGATTCCTCGTTTCTGTGTGGAAGACGACGGGGCGCATTCAAAATTCTCTATTATCTGAAGACGACGGGGCGATTTTGGATTATTAGTTTTAGGTTCTAGGGTTTCAGAGTTTTTAAGCGTGGAGAGAATAGAGAGCGTGGAAAGAATAAAGAGCGTTTTAGCAATTTTTTGTATGCAATCGTGCAGATAGTGGAACGGGTAGCAAGACATATCGGAATCAGAATGGATGCGGTAACACACCGACTGCTAACAATGCGTTAACGTTAACGCAATCTGCTACTGTTAGCAGAAAAAAAAATATCATTGCAAAGATATCGGCGAGCTCTTTAATTTGATCACATTTTTATATGATTTGATTTATAAATCAGATATATAGAAGTGAATTACGTATTGAGGGGGGTTTATTTAGTGCCCTGTTCATGTTGTAGTGGTTTGTATCCTCAGAATGACATATTTCATAAATAAACTGTAAAAGGAAGGGCAATATAGAAGGATTTTTTCCTAAAGAATTGATGTAGTCTGAAAACTTAATACACATTGTAAATGGGTCTGAATAGTGAAGTAGCCCCTAACAGAGGACTAAAAAATAAAATACCCTTTATTTTATTGTCTTAGAGATTGATATGTGCAATGTTAGTCCACTCGACTTTTTAGAATGTCCATGTAACGAGTGTTGGGCCAATGATTCCAATTCAGTTGGCTTGGGGCATTAGCTATAGAGACACCCAAAAGACTTAATTACTCGAACATCCTCGGCTTCGGGAGCAACTGATCAATCGCTCCTTTATGACGCAAGAGGCCCGATTGCCTAGTGAGAATCGATATTTAAGTTATAATAGATTTTATTTTAGTTAATTCACGTAATATATTTTTTCTTCCTCTCTCTCTCTCTCTCTCAATATATATATATATATATATACACTTCCAATTAGAAAGAAGAAAAGAAGTTTCTTTTTTAGTTGGTCTTCAACAATTTGCTAACATGAGCTAAGATTACTAAACTTAAAATTAGGCGCATTAACAATTTAGCAACTTGTAACTAACGTGTGTGCAACTTTCATAACATAACAATTTCACTCCTAAGGGTCTGCATGTGTCCACCAATAAAATATTCTCGAACATACGTAACGTGCATATTTTTCATTAACTACAACATTAGATAACATTCCTCCACACTTAGTTCTAATATTGTCTTCAATGAAAAGAACAATAAGAATTTAAGTAAGGGAACAGGACAACTTGATGTTGATATGGTTTGGACTTTTTACTGTAGAAGTTTCTTGAAGTGCCTCCAACATGTGAAATATGCACATATAGAAACAAAAGGTACAAGATTAAGCACCATATGAATGTTCTTTAGTTTCATAGTAAATTTTTTTTTTTTTTATTATTATTATTATTATTATTTATTTTTTAATTTTTTTGTATATAATTTTTTTATTTGTTTTATATTATTTATATATATTTTACCTATAGAGAGAGTATAAAAAGAATACAATGTATTAATTAATTAATTTAACAAGTTGATTTATTAATTGGATGAAATTCGAGTAACAAGAAAATATGATAAATAGAAATGGTTTCAATACAAGAAATAAATAAAAGTAAAAAAAATGACAAGTAAAAGAACAAATTGGAAAGAAACTAGAGTAAAGCAATTAAAAGTACGGGTTGGTTGGCTAAAGGTGAGTGGATGACGAAGTGGCGTAATTGTTGGCTTAACGAATCCACTTGTTGGCCTCTTGAGGAAACATATTTCATGCAAAGTTCCCATAAAATGTCGTTGGAAGCGTATGTCGGCTTGTAGCGCGTCAATCCGGTCGGAGAGGTCCAAGATGGTATAAGCGAGAGCTTGTGGTTGAAGTTGTGGCATAAATGTAAAGTGTGGCTTCCACTCTTCTTTTTTTTTTTTTTTTTTTTTTTTTTTTTTTAAGGTTGGCATGGGAGTGGGATTGATTGGCTCATTTGGTGCAAATTGAAAATCGTCAGTGGCTAAAATTTGGGTAAGGAATCGCGGATAAAGAAGGCATGGGTGGACATTTTAGGAATTATGGGTGACCACTGTTGATCCTAAGATTTTGATGGAAAATTAAGTGTTAATATTTTTTGTAGAACTAATATTTTCTGAGTGTTTCAGTTCAAAGAGTTTCAATCAAGATAACATCATGAAGTAATTATGGAGAATAGAGAGACAGACATTAAAAGATTAAAGATTCTGAAGAATTTAGGTGAAAATCATTCAAATAATTTTTACTTTTAATGTATCCCGATTAGAATCTCACATGATACAAAAATGATTATATTTATGTGTGTTTAAATTAAGGTTCTGATATTTGTTCAAATATTTGCTCCAATGTGAAATTGAAAAAGAAAAATCGACTTAAGTAAGATTAGTATTTAAAATTGATTATTAGTGTCGATTTAGTTAACTGAGAAAAGAAATCAGTTAAAGGGTTGAAAATGTCAAAGTTTGGAGTTGAAATATATAGAGAATGATATTGTTCCAGCAACGATCGGTCAACCGACCACAGGGTTCAGTCAACCGATGGGCAAGGGCGGAAAAATAGAGAGTCACTGAATCGATTGGTCAACCAACCAAGGGAGATCGGTTAACCGATGGCCGAAAGCTAAACTTCCTGTATCAATCGGTCAATCGACCAGGTCCGAAAATAGGCCTAAGATAGCATTCTGTATCTATCGGTCAACTGACCCACTAGGGATCGGTTAACCGACCATTGTTTGAGTGAAGGCTGGGATACATCCTGTATCCAACGGTCGACCGTTGGGCAGAGGTCGGTCAACCGACTGGGCTATTTCAGATTTCGAGGATTTTTGGGATTTGATCAAAACTAGTCGTTACTAGCCGTTTTTTGACAGATCCTTTGGAGATATCTTAGGAATTTGAATATATTAATAATATGTTACTCCTATTTGGATATCGTCATAGATATGGTACATAAAATATTGGTGTTTTTCAATTTAGTTCATTTAATACTTTATATTTATTTGTTTTGAGATTGAGAATTAATTTGGGGACTTAATTGAATATTTTGAAAGTCATATTTAAGTGAATTGGACCAGAATTAAATGGTATTGATATATGGGGTCTATATGTGCATTTAATTGTTATATCTTCGTAGAGGGCCTATTTCAAATCAGTTTAAATACATCTGCGAATTTTTAAGATTAATACATCACTTCCATCAAGAACTAATTATTCCTTAACTTTCCAAGAATCGTTATTCTAATATTTTCTTGAGAGAAGATTGGGAGATCATTTTGTGAGAAAAGTTCTTGAGAAATAGCGCTAAGTGTTTTGGCGTCACCGATCGAAGTTGTTTTGCGATTTATATTCAATCTTTCAATGATAATCCTAGTGAGATCGTTCCAAGCTTTTGTTTTTAATTGTGATTTTATATTATTGTTGCTTGGATATAAGATCTTTGTGAAATTGTTTTTGAACTTTAAAGAGCATAAAAATTATTTTAAGATGATTTTTGTGATAATCTAATTACATGCTTATTTTTGTGCTACACATATCTATTATAATCAGATTTTGAATTCCTCACATAAAATTCTATTATTAGTAAATTCGGGACATTAATCGAGTTAAATTGATTTGAGGTGGTAGAAGTTCTGAGTGAGAAGAAATTCATTAATTTTGTAATTGGTGAGTTTGTGCATCTTAGATACTATTGGGAGTATCTAATCAGGAGTAGCTTGGGTTTCGATCTCTTCCGGTAAAGAGATTGAAATTTAATCTTTACCTATTGTATAAAAATGTTAGGTTATTCTTTTCCCTTAAAAAGAGTTAGGCTTGATTCTTCCTAATTAGAATTAAATTTGAGTGATTTGTAACGGTTTCATTCTTACCGGTGAAAAGGACACTTGGAGTATTTTGTGAGGTTTGCTAATTATCTTGGTAAAAGAATTATGTTAATCTTTAGCCTAAAAAAGATAAGGTTCTTCCTTAGCCTGTGAAAAGGGAATGTAAAAGTTGATTTTGAGTCTGTAAAAGAATCATTGTGTAAATGTTTGGTTCCTACTTGTTAAAGGAATCAAGTGGTTTAGTGGGTGTGAATCTCTGTGGAGCTTAAAGGATTGAATTATCCGATAGTAGCTTGGTAAACCAGGATATATCATTGTGTGTTGTATTTTTACTTTATCTATTTTCTATTGTTTGCGTGTGCACCTAGATATAATAACACTTATCCGCTGCATTATAAAGATAATAATTGATTTAGGGTAAATCGATTATTTGATTATTTAAGTGTTGAAAAGATTAAAATTTGATTAAATTTTTTATAACTACCAAATTAACCCCTCATCTTGGGTAGATCACTAGGCCAACAATTGGTACCAGAGTTGGTTTTAGCTCAATTAGGCTTAATATCCTAGCTAAATCGGTCACATGCACACACCATGGATGATGTCTTTTGTGTATCATCTTTTGATAGGGATAGATTCGTATTTGAAAATATTGTTTAGGATTCTTGTTGTACTAGTGGTAGTGATGGAGATGATATTAATGAAAATATCCATATTGTCATGGAAAAAATGCTTTCTCTCATATTTCTTTTTGCCAAAGAAAACTTGATTTTAAAAAGAAAAATTGATTCTTTTGAAAATGGAGGAAAAAATGTTCGAAAATTTAAAGTGCATTTGGATTATTATTATGGTACAAAATAGTTTTCAGACATCATTTTTGAAATCAATAATTTGCTCTCTAAAGTGGATTTTTTTTAAAATGAAAATAGAGTTTTAAAAAATAATTTTGACATGATTTCCAGACAAATGTCAGATCTTGAATAAAAAATCGATTTATTTAAGAAAAATTTTGAAAAATCAAAATCTGACCTCAAATCTGTTTTGAGAGCTTCTGAAAATATTTCTTTATGTTTTAAAACAGTCTATGGAAGTGGATACGTTTCATCGTGTCATCCTTCATCACAAGCCAATGATTGTAATGTTGCTATTCTTAGAAATGATTTATGTTATACATCTCGTGCTTTCTATAATAATCAATTAAAATTGAGATATTATTGCAATAGGGTTGTACATTTTAAAGTATCATATCCGTTCAGGAACCCTAAGTTTATGTCTAACAAGAATGGATCCAAAATAAAATGGATACCAAAGATAGCTATTAAAATATCTTGTGTAGAGTTACATAATGTTGGGAGTGGACCCGAAAGAACAAATAAAAAGGTTATATCAAAGCCAAGATAGGAAGTCATAAAGGATCCACTAGTAATGCTTGCAAAGCGAAAAGATTTACTAAAGCCAAGACGTGAAGTTGCAAAGAAGCCACAAGAAACATGTGCAAATAGAAAAAATGTACCAAAACCAAGATGGGATATCACTGGGAAGCAACAAGTGATACGTGCAAAGAGAATCATCAATGAATTAAATGGCAATAATCAAAGGCAGAGTGGATACAGACAGACCAAGAATAATTGTGCATCCAAATCAATCATTAGTACAAATGAGGTAAAAAACAAAGTCGTCTCGAAAAATATGAAAGGTACTCCTAACCATTCGAAGTTTAAATTCATTAAATTGTTAAAGAATAAGGTGTCCGACTTGCCAAATAGGTAAGCTTGATACTAATTTCTAAGACTTATACTAAATGATGTGCTTATTTGTTGTCTTAAAAACATTGCAGGGTGATTATGTGAATCACATTTAGTTAAGGTGTATTAACATGTTTTTATGTGCTTATATCAAGTAGTGATCATGTGTTTAATTTAAAACATGTTACGTGATTTAGAAAATGAATTAAGTGTTTGTGATCTCATTAAGTGTTATTAATGACTTGTTGCATATTAGTAAGACCATTTGTATAATGTGCTCTTATTCATGAATATATCTTTTATACAAATGTGTTGAATTGAGCTGATGTTTTATGCATCTTGAAATGATATATTGATTCATTATAATGCATAATATTGTGATATATTAAAGTATCTTAATGATTTAATTGATGCATTAAATTTATAAAACTTGTATGGTTAATATTAATATGAAAGCAAGATAATTCTTTTTGACATCACACATATGAGTATTTGAATACATGACATATCAATCTGTACTTAATGTTTCAAGTTGATGTTTTTCTGCACGAGGATGTATTTATAGGCATTAAGTACCTAGATATATGCATTATAATATGTCATTCTCATATGTTTCATATCTCTTGGTTTTTAAATGATTATTATCGTGGACGGGATTTAGCATAGTATGAAATAACATCTTTAATACGCATGTTATTATTAAGATATAATTCATATTTATGTGCGTTAATGATTATATGTTTATTAGAAACATGCTACTTAAGAAGACTCAATCTGAATTAATTGGTTTATAGGATTAAAATTGTTTGAAATTGATTTGTGATCATGCATTATGTTGAGAATAATTGATAAATATATGTTCACTTGATTTTCTACTAATGATCTTCTTTCAAGTATGTTTCAAAGAGTTTCAGGTTATAAGATTATTCAAGGAGAAACAAATATTCATACCAAAATTTAAAGTTTAGTCAAGAATAAAAACGAAGTTGATTCAAGGAGAAAATTGATTAGAGTTTAATCTTTATTCAACTCAGTGGTAAAACAATCTCATTCTTGCATGATTATGTAAGAAATATAAATATCATGCTTTGATTATATACCTATGAGGAATTCCATTGTTAGCTAATACTGGTTTATTGATGAAATATTTATTGCTAAAAAATGCTTGATAAAATCAGTATTAATCATGATCTTATTTGTCGGCATACCGTATGAATTTAAGCTTACGTGGTTGGTATTATTTTATGAGATCGCATTAATCTACTTATGATACCATATATATGATCGTTTGAATATATATAACATTTTAATTTGTTGCATGTGGATATATTTATAGACATACAACTAATACCTCTTGTTCTGTAAATGATTATTATTCTAAAAGAGAATTGAAATTTTATGAGATAAATATGCACTTATCCATGTTTTTGCATGCACTAGATTTATGTTGATAAATTATCATTGAGATATGCTTCCTAACCTAGTGCATAAAAGATCACATGGTTCTTGATTCTATCCAAAAAGAAGATATTAATTGGTATCATGAGTAAGGCATGTTGACGTAATTAAAATTATATGATTTTATGCTATATTGTTATAATGTTATGATTGCCTTAAGTTTATTCTCTTATGCATGAATTTACTTGTTTATAATTATATAAGGGGATATTGCATGCTAAAAGTAATGTTTGTTGTTCTCTTTCCCCACTTTTTGAGATGACAAGGGGGAGAATATGTCGATGTTTATTGAATATCTTTATTTGATTGAATTAATTGATAAAAGGGGAAGATATAAAGGGGAAACCATGATTGCTCTTAAAATGAGTTAATTAATGTTTAAGATTTGTTCGCCTAAGCATTGCATTGACATAGGGAGAGAATATTGTTGATATGATCATGTTCCTTTATTGAATATCTTAATTGTTTGATTGATCATATTTTGTGCTTCGTTGAATATCTTATGTGTTTTTTAATTATCTTTATGATTATGCTTTAACAAGTTAAAAAACTCGTCCTTAGATTTAGGGGGAGCGTGGTTACATTCTTATTTTGAAAAACAAAAATATCAAAGTAATTGTCATCATAAAAAAATGGGAGATTGTTAATTCTAAGATTTTGATGGATAATTAAGTGATGATATTTTTGGTGGAACTAATGTTTTTATTGAATGTTTCAGTTCAAAGAGTTCCAATCAAGATAACATAATGAAGTAATTATAAAGGATGTAAAGACGGATATTAAGAGATTGAAGATTCTGAAGAATATAGGTGAAAACAACTCAAATCATTTTTACTCTTAATGTATCCCAATTAGGATCACACACGACACAAAAATTATTTATATTTATGTGTGTTTAAATTAAGGTTCTAATATTTGTTCAAATATTTGCTCCATTATGAAATTGAAAAAGAAAAATTGACTTAAGTAATATTAGTGTTTAAAATTGATAATTAGTATCAATTTAGTTAACCGAGAAAAAAAATCAGTTAAAGGGTTGAAAACGTCAAAGTTTGGCGTTGAAATATATTGAGAAGGATATTGTTCCAACAACGATCGGTCAACCGACCACAAGGGTCAGTTAACTGATGGGCAAAGGTTGGAAAATGGAGAGTCACTAAATCAATCGGTCAACTGACCGAAAGAGATCAGTCAATCAATGGCCGAAAGCTAAATTTTTTGTATCGATCGGTCAACCAACGAGGGCCAAAATAGGCCTGAGATCGCATCATGTATCGATCGATCGATCGATCCACTGGGGACCGGTCAACCGACCATTGTTTGAGCAAAGGCTGGGATACATCCTGTATCCATTGGTTGACTGATGGGCAGAGATTAGTCAACCGACTGGACTGTTTCAAATTTCGAGGATTTTTGGGATTTGATCAAAACTAGTCATTAGTAGCCATTTTTTGGCAGATATTTTGGAGATATCTTAGAGATTTGAATATATTGATAATATGTTACTCCTATTTGGATATCTCTATAGATATGGTACCTAAAATATTGGTGTTTCTTAATTTAGTTAATTTAATACTTTCGATTTATTTGTTTTTAGATTGAGAATTAATTTAGGGACTTAATTAAATATTTTAAAAGCCCTATTTAAGTGAATTAGACCAGGATTAAATGGTATTAATATATGGGGTCTATATATGCATTTAATTGTCATATTTTGTGGGAACTAGCCGGTAGGGGGCCTGTTTCAAATCAATTTAAATAGACCTGCGTTTTTTTTTAGATCAATACATCACTTCCATCAAGAACTAATTATTCCTGAGCTTTTTAAGGGTCGTTATTCTGATATTTTCTTAAGAGATCATTGTGAGATGATTTTGTGAGAAAAGTTCTTGAGAAATAGTGCTAAGTGTTTTGGCGTCACCGATCTAGGCTATCTTACAATTCATATTCAATATTTCGGTGGTTATCCTGGGAGATCGTTCCAAGCTTTTGTTTTTAATTGTGATTTTATATTATTGCTTGCTTGAATATAAGATCTTTGTAAAATCGTTTTTTAACTTTAAAGAGCATAAAATTTATTTTAAGACGATTTTTGTGATAATCTGACTACATGATTATTTTTGTGCTACCCATATCTATTATAATCAGATTTTGAATTCCTCGCATACAATTCAATCACTAGTAAATTCGGGACATTAATCGAGTCAAATCGATTTGAGGTGGTAGAAGCTCCGTGTAAGAATAAATTCATTAATTTTTGTAATTGGTGAGTTTGTGCACATTAGATACTATTGGGAGTATTTAGTCAGGGGTAGCTTGGGTTTCGATCTCTTCCAGTAAAGATATTGAGGTTTAATCTTTATTTATTTTATAAAAATGTTAGGTTACTCTTTTCCCTTGAAAAGAGTTAGACTTGATTCTTCTTGATTAGAATTAAATTTGAGTGATTTGTAACGGTTCCAGCCTTACTGGTGAAAAGGATACTTGGAGTATTTTGTGAAGTTTGATTCTTAGCCTAGTAAATGAATTATGTTAGTCTTTAACCTGAAAAAAGATAAGGTTCTTTTTGAGCCTATGAAAAGAGAATTGTAAAGGTTGATTCTGAGTCTATAAAAGAATCATTGTGTAAAGATTTAGTTCCTACCTATTAAAGGAATCAAGTGGTTTAGTGGGTGTGAATCTCTGTGGAGGTTGAAGGACTGGATTAGCCAAGAATAGTTTGATGAACCAAGATATATCATTGTGTGATGTATTTTTACTTTATCTAATTTCTGTTGTTTGGGTATGCACCTAGATTTAATAACACTTATTCGCTGCATTATAAAGATAATAATTGATTTAGGGTAAATCGATGATTTGATTATTTAAGTGTTGAAAAGATTAAAATTTTTATAACTAACCAATTCATCCCCCTCCCCCCCCCTCTAAGTTAGATCACTGGGCCAACAAGCACCACCTCCTTTGAGTGTAGGATCCCATAGAATATGACTTTTGAGATTGAGAAGTAACGGTTTGCGAAGGCGACAAATATGCATTGGAAGATTGTAGTGCAACATTGGGTATCTTTGCCCAATGGTAATAAATTACGTAAGAAAATAGGGTCGAGAAGCTTAACCCACTTTGGGAGGTAGGTTTGCTCTATTACCAAGCTATTGTCCTCGATTAATCATCCGCCTGTTATGTGGTTGATAATTTTGAAGAAATCAGGCAGTCGTGGTGGTATAACTCCTTAATGTTCTTCATACTTTGTGTGAAGTTTCAATGCCCATGCGATTTCTTCAATGGAGATATATATTTGTTACTAGTTGATTTTCGCAATGATGCGTTTGTGGCTACCAATTGTCAATAAACTTTGCTTGCTCGTAAAAGAGCTGGACAATTTGAGGATAAATCAGAACATCTGATGGTGAGACTAAGGAGTTGAGTTTCATGCGGAAGATGTATTAGAGAGCTGGAAGGCATTCATTGATTTCGTGAATATATTCTATCACACCCCACCCCAGACTCCCGTCACCATAGGGCCAGCGTGACGTCGACATGACATCACCTAACTGACTAGACAACCACAATATGACAATATACAAACAAATGATCTATACAACATATACATAATTCTAACTGATAGGGACACACCGTCCCAAATATAAGAACAACCAAACGAATCTCATGAATCTCACTTAGATTCATCTCTGACACTTCGCCTCAAAATTTCTCTCAAATGACTCCATCGCATGACCCGCATAACTCTATTTAGCGCCAGTAGGGGACCGACCAACTCCTAGCTATTTCACCTGCGAGTGTACAGCCTTCTTAGTAAAAATATTTTGTAACAATAAATCATTCTACAACATCTAAATGGATCAAGCGTAAGTATATAAACAACACGTAACTAGTAAAATTCTCCATAATATAAGTAGTAAAAATAAACCAATAAGTATAAGTTCTATTCAACCCATCTAGTATAAAATAATACCATTCACTATAATAAAAAAATAAATCACCTAGTATAAGTAAAACACCACATCTAAAAACATCACTCAATTTAAAGTAAAATATCATATCACAACCACCACTCTACCACAACACACACTGGCTAGCCATAGTGATCGTTTAACCTCATGATCGAGAGTTGCAACGGTACCGTAACATCCATAGGAATGTCTTCCTACGAAATATCCACACCTCTTTTGGAGAGAACAAATATGGTGTCGTCAAAATCATCAGTATAGTTAAAAATTCACATCCCTTACGGGAAGAAATACATTTTCACACCACATTGTCAAAAATCTACACCCCTCATGGGGAGAATATAAACCACACCCCTTTTTGGGGAGAATTTCCAAAATCACGTTTTTCACTCTCCTTTTTAAAAGTACTACCAATTTCAGTAAAAAAAAAAAAAAAAACAGTTTTCCACCTTTGTACACCGATTTCAGTAAACACTGTTTTTCTACTTTTGTTTTTAGAAAACCAAGCATTTTTAGAAAACCATATATTTTCCACTCTCTTTTCAAAACCACCCATATCCAATGAAAATTATTTTTAATCCTTCTTTTTAGAAACCAACACAATTCTCCGAAAATTCATTTTACCAACTCACCTCAAAAACCTGTTTGATACATATCATTTATGAAATCGTACAGTGTAAGTAAACACATATGTCATCATATATATATAGAAAATAGTTTGGTAAGAAGACAGTACACTCACCGGATGCTCCGCTCCCAAAAGCCTTTATCGACTATTCTCTACCGCGCTCCGGTGTCTGCAAACCTATTAGTGACATAGCCTAAATTAATATTTTAGGTAAATAACTTAATCATGCCATACAGACCCTAGGTTTTGTAATTTCCTATTCCCTAATTATTTTATTATGAAGGATATTTATTTTGTCCATCTCGCCTCATTTATATTTATTATACCAATTTATTCAGATTTGCGATTATTAACATATTATTACGATTACGGAGATTACTATTACGATTGAAAAATAGTTAATGCTAATAATTTAATTTAACGAAAATAATAATCGATTTAGGTTTTCTCTACTCCGAATCGTTACTATTTTATGTATACGTTATTAAAATTAATTAATAGTTACGAAATTATTACGATTTCAAGAATTGTAATGCTAAATAAAATTTAATTTAACAAAAATTAATAATCGATTGAAATTTCACCTATTTTCAAATCGTTTGGCAGCCACGAGATGGGTTTTGGATTTTCCTGGGGTGGTTACTGCAAATCCCCCCATTTTTCCTTTTCCTCTTCCTTTTTCTTTCTTTCCTCTTTCTATTCTGTTTCTGTTTGAAATCTCGTTGCCACCGACCCTGCTTCGATCACGCCCATTCCTACTCACTTCCTCTGCTGGCCGGCCAAACGACACCTCGCACACCCAATCACACGCGGAATGACGGCCACACACAAACCACTGCCGGAGTGAATAGCAACCATATCGAACAAACACCTCCACACTGAACCGCTCACACCGCTGGCGAACGGAATACACCTGACCGAGCTGATCAGATCAACGGACGCACAAACCTCTCCTGCCGATCGTAAACACCCACAATGGATGACAGCCACACCGCCAACCGAAAATGGAAAACGCACACATACTCTGCACAGTACCGCCGACACACACTTTCAGGCCATGATCACCCACACACAACAGCAGCTTGAAACAGAACACACCCTCTAGGCCAAACCCACTTTCTCCCTCTCTAACTCACCGTCGGTGATCAAAACCCATACCATCGGATCACCGAACAATCGACGAACAAGCAGAACACACACACAATCATAAATACACACCGTCTGCACCGCCACCATTGGACGAACAGGAAACACACACATACACGCCGACGAACACACACAACAGTACCCACGCTCCAAAACACACATTCACCACACAACAGTTGAATAGAACAGCGACCACACACACCCAGACGCCACACGGAACCCACCGCCGATGAACCCCACACGATCAACGCTAAAACAATCACCGGCGAGTCTCTCTCTCTCTTCCTTTCTCTCTCTTTCTCTAGATTTCTCTCTTCGGTTCTGGACTTGTCTTGGGGGATTTTTGATCATTAATCTATTCATTACATATATATATATATATACATGAAACTAGTGGATTGAGACTTGATCGTTCGATTGCCACGTCTTTCGTATCGATCTGCTCCGTCTTCGGCTTCCCACTGTGCACACAGACTTGATCGTTCGATTGCCACGTCTTTCGTATCGATCTGCTCCATCTTCGGATTCCCACTGTGCACACACTCACTGCTATATATATATATATATTAAAATAAATTTTAGTTAAATTGCACTTTCCTCCCCCCTAACTTCTTTCAATCCTTATTTTAATCAATTTCAACTTTTAAAAGTTTCTAAAATCATAATTTCATCCTTAATATTTTCAAATTTTGATTTTAATTATCAACTTGAATCTCAAGTTTAAATTTATTGTTTCTAAATATGCCAATTTGACCCCTAAATGTTTGATTTGAATTTTAATTAATCCAATTTCACCCTAAATCTTCTCATGCTCTAGAATGCAATTATTAATGACGTACTTGCTAAGTTAGGGTCTTACATATTCTATGTCAAAATGGGTTTCATATCGAAATGGAATTTGAGTGATGCTGGAACACAGAGTTTCATGGACGGTTTATCAGTGTCTTCAAAGGGCCATTAATGGATATAGGTGAGAGAGTGTGGCTTGGCGTAATGTAGGAAAGTAGCTGGAATTTCACCAGAAAAGTCGTCAAAAGTTGGTTGGTGACGATGGTGATTGGTTGGAACTTGGCCAGTGGCAAGAGTGTTCGGCCAGAAATGAAGAGGTAGTGAAGGGTGTAAGGATGGGTATATGAGAGGTATTATGGTGGTAATTTAAATTGTGAAAGAAAGAAGTATGTATATAATTGTTAGAATGTAGGAGTTAATGTGATTGGTATTGGAAAGAAAAGAAGATTTAATGAAGATGGAAGTGATTGATGGTTGTTGATAGAAGTGATTACTGTTAGGAGTTAATGTGATTGGTATTGGGTGGGAAATATGGAAGTGCTTGGTGGTTGTTAATGGAAAGGATTTTATTTTTTTTTTATTATTATTATTATTATTATTATTATTATTATTAAATTTTATTTTTGGGGTGGGGGTGCCGCCCCCTATCTAGGCTAAGCAAGCCGTGACTCTCTCCCTAGGCTAGAATGCTATCTTTTTTAAAAAAACAATTGTTATTTTTTTATTAATAATATATATATATATATATATATATATATATATATATATATGTGTGTGTGTGTGTGTGTGTGTGTGTATTCTAGTGGGTTGTTTTCCACTCAATGTTAAGTTTTGCATCTTTAGTAGGACATGAGGGAAGTGTCATGCATAAATTGAAGTTTTACATCTTGTACCCCGAAATTTGTTGAAGATAACCATAGAATCTTGAAAAGGTAAAGTGATATTTCTCATTTAGAATGAGACTGCTTCGTCTAAAAAGAAATAAGAAATGAAATTGTTTTTTCTCAAGAGCCGAAAGGTTAGATTAGAAAAAAGGAAAAAATTCAAAATGGGGAAGTGCTTTTAGCTAAATTCAAATCGAGGATTGAAAAAGAAGATTTAAAAGCTCCTGGTTTCCAATGATATACTTTTGGAAATAATGTTACAAAGTATAGATGATCAAGAGATGAACCTAAAGGGTGCTTAGTACATACTAACTTGTGTATACCCATGGGCATTAGAAGCTCACGATGTTTTTCATACTTCACAATCCTTATCCTACTAAAGGGTTGGTATGTCGATTAAGATGCAATTTTGAGTACTTAAAGTAATTTAGAGAATTCAAAACAAAAGTGAAAAAATAATTAGAAAGGTATTAAGACTGTATGATTAGATCAAGGAGGCCAAATAATTATCCATTTAGAATCATTTCAGGATCACCATATACTTTTCAGTAGGCTCATCCTGATAAATCATAATTTAATGATATATCATAAAGGAGAATATCGAACCACATTAGAGAGGGTCAGATCAATAATGATTCATAGTAGTTCACCTATTTTGGGGAATTACTATCTTTGACGGTAGTGTATTTACTAAATAAGGTTCATACTAATTCTGCTTTAGACACACTATATGAGATATGGTGTGGGAGAAAGATGAATCTCAAGTTGTTTGGATTTGGTTGGTCAAGATCGTAGCTAACAAATTGGAATTGAGAACTCTTAATTGTAGGTTTGAAATGCACCAATGAAAATTGTGGTATACCACTTCTATCATTCAAGTAAACAATTTGTTTGTTGAAATGATATATTCTTGAGAAATAGTTTTTCAAAAAAATATGCGTTAATGAAATATAGAAATGGATGAGGTATGGAACATCATACAAACCCAGAAGAGAGTTTCTCATGAATCTTTATAGTAAATAAGCCTAGTACACAAATTCTTGGTATAGATGGCAAGACATCCACATCATCTGATGGACATATTAGATATGCCAATCAAGCTGATGGGGAATTCCTTCCAGTGGGATGTAACAGACTTGCAAGTTGCAAAGATGATCATGCAGGACATCATGAAGGGAAAATGACTATAAGAGAATAGATTGATTTTATGTACAACTTATCGAGTTTAGGCTAACATACGCACAAACAAGCTAATGGCAATAGGGTGTTACAGCTTTAAGAAATTGACATCGTATAGAACCTTGATAACAATAATAATGCTAAGGATCTTCAATATTTTATTGACCATTATTATACACTTTGGATTATGAAATATAGCAAATTTATGTAGAAATCTCAATAGCAACATTGTAGATGATATTTACATAGATCAACTAGAGGGTTTCATAATACTTGATGAAAGTCAAGAAGTGTGAAGTTATAAATATACATTTATGTACTAAGCCAAAGTTTTAGAAATTTGGAACATCCATTTTCTAATAGGACAGTCAATGCCCTTTTAACTAAATTAAGAACGAGGAATGATCCAAATGTATACACTAATCGGACAGATAAGCAAAAACATCCAATTTTATAGACAACACACCAATCCTAGAGCTGTATGTCTAGTTATGGTATAATTTTTCAATAAAGATCCTCCATAAGGATTTGGGAGGAGGGTTCCTTAATGCTAGGCATAGAGGTCTATAAAGATAGATCGGCAGAGATGCTTAAATTTTCAAATCTTTGTATTATTAATGAGGAACTCTGCTACTTCGTCATGGGATTTTTCTCTTAGTGGCGTAAGTCTAAAAGACTCTAGTTAGGAGAGATACAATAAGTAGGATTCCATATGCTTTGGCAATTAGAAGTCTTATGTATTATGTGTTGTGTGCTATATAGTAGAATTGATATCAGATACTTTGTTAGCTTGACCAACGGATACCAATTTCATTTAGACTAAGAGTACTACATAGTGTAAAACAATATATCCTAAAATACTTTGGAAGAATTGATGATAGATTTCAAGAACGTAGAGAATGAAAACAAAAAAATTAATAGACTCGTAGAATAGGATTTCTAAATTCAATGCAAATGACTGTTAGTCTTTTCGAATATATACTTATATCTTGATAGGTAGGGTTTTTTAGTGAGAAAAATTATGGATGTGATAAAAAACTTCAGATTCTATTGTGGGGGCCAAGTTCATAGACGCATTAGATGTTTCTAATAGAGGTGTAAGAATTTGAAAGTCCTTTCGACAAATTTGGTTCCAATCATTAAGTAACAATGCCTTAGTATTGTGATAATAATGGGGTTATAGCTCAAGCCGAGGAACCTATATCTCATTAATATCCAAACACAAGGAGCAACGCTTTCATATATTCATTGAAAGTTAGTATATCTAAGTAGAGAGTGTACACAACGGACAACATGATAGATCCACTCATTAAGACCCTGACTTTACATCGGTTAGCTGGACGAAATATTAGATACTTTACCGGATTGGCTATAGTACTAGTCAGAGATTGTTAGGGATGGGCCCTATAAAAAATCCTAGAAGGGCTTGTTTCTAGTAATAATATCAAGTAAATAAATAATAAAAGGTATTTTGATATTATTATTATTATTATCAATGTTGTTTTAGACTTTGAATATAAGGTTGAAAATCTTAGATATTTAATGTGATTAAAATGCAGAGACCAAAGACATTTGGTATCTTATATTCTAAATTGTTCTTAGTCGGTATGGGATTGTTGAAAATTGGTGTTCAATGATCTAGGTTGGTTTGTGTTGTTACTTTCTCTTTTGAGTGTGGTGGGTCATAAACCATTAGTATGAGATAATATAATCATAAGGGCACTTACTAGTATAGTAAGAGATTGAATGTAATCATCATTGATATCCTATATGGTAGCTTTGTCTAATGTCAAAATAGGATGTCTGAGATATAATTGTACTTGTGATATTTTAACTTGAGGTATTATATATTACATGTAAAGGTTGTTATATTTTGATAATACTATGTGACATACTCTAGCCACGAGACTGAAAAGGTATGTATTGGGTATAAGACATACGTGTGAATAAACGAGTATGCAAGATAGGATCTATCACTTTCAGCAAATGGAGATGTGTCCTATATGATTCAATTTAATACAATTCATACAAACCTCTGGCCAAAATATTGTGGTGATTGGGATGATATTTTTATTGTTGGTGCACATATTTATATTATTAATTAATATATATTTAATTAATGTACATATGACAAGACTAAGAGTTTTGAATTTATCCATTTCATGTTACTTTAGCTCATTCTGATGTATGACAATCTCCTGTGTTTTCTGTCTCTAACTATAAATATTATGTGTTGTTCACTGATGATTATACTCGTTTTACTTGGCTATACTTCATGAAACAAAAATCTAAAGTTATCTAACATTTCAAACAAAATTTAGCTTATGTTCAGACTCAATTTGCCATACGCGTCCAATAATTTCAGAGTGATGGTAGTGGAGAATATGATAATGGTCCCTTCAAATCTCTTTGTTCCTCCCTAGGTATTCATCATAGACTCTCTTATTCTCATACTCCCAAACAAAATGGCCTTGCAGAACGAAAACACCGTCATATTGTTGACATGGCCCGTACCCTTCGTCTCACAAGTCATGTTCCCCTCCATCACTGGCTCGAAGTAGTCTCTACTGCTATTCACTTAATCAATCGTCTCTCATCCTCTAAACTTCAGTGGTCCTTACCATTCTCCCGTCTTTATGACCACACTCCTTCCTACTCTGAGCTACGTGTGTTTTGTTGTGCATGTTATCCGCATTTAGGTGTTTACTTAACTAATAAACTTTTTCCAAGAACTGTTGAATGTGTGTTTTTAGGCTACAACTTGTAGCAAAAAGGTTATTGTTGTTTAGACCGCACAATTAACAGAGTGTACATTTCCCAACAGGTTCGTTTTAATAAACAACATTTTCTATTTGCATCTAACACCAGAAGTACTCCACCAGACCCATCATCATGGGGATTTGTTCCTCTACTACCACCAGCTCCTGCTAAATCTCTGTAATCAGTTACACAAAATAGTGCTCTGTCTTTTCTTCATCAACCATTTTGTTTCATTATCAACGCCGAAAAAATCAACCCTCACAACCTAATCTTTCTAATGTTACCACCCTTGAGGCTCCTCCAGTTCCTCCACCTAATACTTATGTTGTTGCCTCCCCTGAGGCTCCTCCAATTCCTCTGCAACATTTGATGGTCACACATCGTTGGGATGGCACAAGCCATCCTCTCATTCAAACAGATGGTACAATCCGATACCCTCTCCCACAAGCTCTACTTGCTCATATTCCTTCTTCCATTGACGAGCCTGCTTGCTATACTCAAGTTGTTCGTGTCCCTAAATGGCGTCAAGTCATAACCAGTGAATTTAATGCCTTACTAAAGAACAAAACTTGGGTTCTTGTCCCTTATTCCCTACATCAACATGTTGTGTGTTGTAAGTGGGTATTCAAACTCAAGTGCAAAGCATACAGTTCTATTGAGTGATACAAAGCTCTTCTAGTTGCCAAGGGATTTCATCAACAAGTGGGTGTTGATTTTGATGAGTCATTTAGTCCTGTAATCAAATCAACTATTGTTTGTACTGTGCTCAGCCTTGTCGTATGCTTTGGGTGGATAATGTGCCAACTTGATGTGAAAAATGCTTTTCTTCATGACATTTTGGATGAAATTGGCTACATGGCACAACCACCTAGTTTAATAGATCCGGCCCGTCAGCATCATGTCTGTCATCTACAAAAGGCTATCTATGGACTCAAACAAGGGCCTCGTGCTTGGTTCCAACGTCTGAGCACTTTTCTCCTACAGTATAGTTTTACCCAGAGTCAAGCTGATCATTCTTTGTTTATCTATCTCTCTAACTCTACAATGATGTTTCTTCTTTTATATGTTGATGACATCATAGTCATCGGCGATCAACCATTACTGGTCTCATCGTTCATCACCACTTCTAGCAAAGAGTTTGAGCTTAGTTGTAAGACCCTGATTTAGCACGTACGTCATTTTAATTACATTCTAGAGCATTGGGGAAAATTCGGGGTAAATTTTTGTTAATTAAAAATTCAAATCAAAAGTTTAGGGGCAAAAATTGGAAATTTATAAACATTAAATTTAAACTTGAGATTCAAATTGACCAAAAAAAATAAAATTTAAATTAACATATTTAGGGTGAAATTATAATTTTTGAAACTTGTAAAAGCTAAATTGATTAAAATGAGGGGAGAAAAGAACAATTAGACAAAATATTTTTATATATATAAACATAACAAACCATATGTGTGTTGTGCCGTGAAAATTAGCCGGAGACAAGGGAAGCGGGAAGTGGGCTACGTGGCGTGAAGAGAACAAAACCCATCCACTATTATCATGCATATATATATGTACATGCATGAAATTCATTAGGGGAACACCTCAAAAGAAGAAATCAGAAAAACCGAGAGAGAGAAGAGAAGGTTCGAGATGGTGGGTTCGGATCGTCGTCGTTGCTCCGGCGTGGGTGCTGTGTGTGTCGTCGTCGTCGATCAACTAGCGATCAATAGCGTGTGTGAGGGTGTTTTGTTGTGTGTGGGTGATCAACGAAGGGTGTGTGTGTGTGCTAGTGGATTCCAAACAGAAACAGAGAGAGAAGTTTGCCAAAGATGGGGTGCAGTCCGGCGTGGGTGGTGGCCCTCCGTTCGGTCGAATTTGTGCATGTGTGTGGTTTATCCGTCGTTCAGACCATCATTCAGCCTGAGGTGTGTGTGTTCTATTCCATTCCGTCGTTGTGTGTGGATGCTCTATTTTTTTGTACCGACTGTGTGTTTGTGTATATGTATGTGCATGTGGGTTGCGTGTGGGTATGAGATCAGGTTGTAGGTATGTTCCGTTCGGTCAGATGAGGGTATCGGTGTGGTCGTCGCTGTCGCCGGAGTTCGCCGGCGGTGAGTTAGAGAGAGAGATGTGCGTGCATGTGTGTGTCTGTTGTTTGTATGTGGGTGTGCAGATAGTGGAGGTCGTCCGGTGAGGGTGCGTGTGACTGTGAGTATTATGTTTGTTGTGTGTGTGTGTTCCGATCGTCGTGTGTGACCGTGTGGGTAGAGGGGCAGCGTGAGTTCGGCCGTCAACGGTGGTGGCGGTAATTTTTGTGGGTAGGTACGATTGGTGATAGGGTGGCCGGTACTGGTTGGTGATCGGTAGTGGGGGATGGAATAGGGCCGACGGTGAGAGCGACGAGGCGTGGGAGGCCTCCAGTGGATAGTAATAATAGAAAAAGATAGGGGTGGCCGGCGGCATCAAAACGGGAAACAGAAACAGTAAATGCAAGTAGAAAAGAAAAAAGAAAAGAAAAGGAGAAAAAGGGGGAAGAAAAAGAAAAAAAACAATACACGAACCACCCCAGTAGCATCTAAAAACCCAATTTGTGGCTGGCGGGGGACTCGGAATCAGGTAAAATTTTAATCGGGTATTATTATTTGTTAAATTAAATTGTTAGTATTAAAAATTTCGTAATCATGAAAGAAATTTCAAAATCATATTAATATTTTGTTAATCGCCAATCTAAATAAATTGGTGCGGTGAATATCAACGTAACGGAACGGACAAAATAATAATTTTTCATAATAAAATCTGGGAAATAGGGAATTATAAAATTTAGGGTCTACATTGCATGTTGGGTTATTTAAAATAAAATATTAATTTAGATCCTATCGCTATTAAGTTCGCATGCGCCAGCGTCCTAGTAGGATTTGAACAGTGATAGTTTTTCAGCGCGAGAATTGAGATGAGTATATTGTCTTCTTGCCAAAATATTCTTATATATATATATGATGGAAAATTATTGTAGTTAAATTAAATGATTTCAAAATTATATGTATTAAGCAGGTTTTTGGGGTGAGTTGGTAAAATGAATTTTCGGGGAATTATGTTGGTTTCTAAAAAGAATGATTAAAAATAATTTTCGTTGGATATGGGTGGTTTTGAAAAGAGAGTGGAAAATATATGATTTTCTAAAAATGTTTGGTTTTCTAAAAACAAAGGTGGAAAAACAGTTTTACTGAAATCAGTTGTACAAAGGTGGAAAACTGGTTCTTTTATTAAAGTGGTGGTACTTTTAAAAATGAGAGGGAAAAACGCGATTTTGGAAATTCTCCCCATAAGGAGTGTGGATTTTTGATGATGTGGTGTGAAAATATATTTCTTCCCGTAAGGGATGTGGATGTTTCTCCCCATAAGAGGTGTGGATTATGTTTCTCCCCGTAAGGGGTGTGGATTATATTTCTCCCCAAAAGGAGTGTGGATATTTCGTAGGAAGGCATTCCTACGAATGTTACGGTACTGTTGCAACTCTCGATCGTGAGATTAAACGATCACTATGGCTAGCCAGTATGTGTTGTGGTAGAGTGGTGGTTGTGATATGGTGTTTTACTTTAATTGAATGGTGTTTTGAGATGTGGTGTTTTACTTATACTGGGTGATTTATTTTTATTATGGTGAATGGTATTATTTTATACTAGATGGGTTGAATGGAACTTATACTTATTAGTTTATTTTCACTGCTTATATTATGGAGAAGTTTACTAGTTACGTGTTGTTTATATACTTACACTTGATCCATTTAGATGTTGTAGAATGATTTATTATTACAAAATATTTTTACTAAGAAGGCAGTACACTCGTAGGTAAAATAACTAGGAGTCGGTCGGTCCTCTACTGGCACTAGATAGAGTTATGTGGGTCATGCAAATGAGTCATTTGAGAAAAACTTTGGAGACGAGATACCAGAAATAAAATCTAAGTGAGGTTCAGGGGATTTATTTGATTGTATTTATATTCGGGGCGGTGTATCCCTATCAGATGAGATTATTATATATGTTGTATAGATTTACAATTTTAATTTACTGACGTATTGAGGTTGGCTAGTCAATTGGGCGGTGTCATGTCTACGTCACGCCGGCCCCACATGACGGGTATCCGGGGTGGGGTGTGACAATTTTGGTATCAGAGCCTAGGTTATAAGTTCTGTAGACTTGTCGGTGGTTGTGTCAGTAGAAGACCATGAAATAGGAGGCCGTGACAGTCGTCTAGTCAGTAGGGGACATGAAATAGGGTATCGATAGGTTAGTTCGGTACGTGAGTGTTAGTTATTTCATTACATTAGTTGGTGCATTGGCATCATGCATGGTTGGTTGTCTTGTTGGCAATTAGTGATACGACCAAATGGTGATATTGTCAAACGATAGATTCGAGGGATGCTATGTTGATAATAGTGGTAATAGGTGGATCGCGATTGTGGGAGTACTATGAGAAACAACCATATGCGTATTCTTTGATATTGAGAACTATTAGTAGCACTTAATATGTTAGTTGTTAAAATACTCAATAGTATAGCAGAACACATTTAAGTCAGATTATGAAAACCAGATTGTGAAAATAAAAGGAGAGTTAATATTAGTTGAAAGTAAGGATGTGAGAAAACTGTGGCGATATTAGAAAAGAATTTAACTTGGTGGTATGTTCTAAGTTGATGGGCAGATAGAGTAACAGTTTGTGGAACTAGTAAACATAACAGAAGTAATAGAGATTGATCTATAGAAAGTAGCCGAGAATTGTGGGTTGGTGATGATAGTAGGTGCGTATAAATATAGTTCGTTTCGTATGAGTAATATAGAGTTGTCGGTGGATTGTTTCAAAACGAAGTTACTTTTCCAATCTGGGATGAATCAAAGTTTATATTTTGGGAAAAGATGTAATCATTACTCTAGTCAATTTGATAGTTGGCTCAGAAGATTAGAAAGGTGTTAAAGAAAGGATATCAGAATATTTTACGCAGGTTCTAGGCACCAGTCAGTACTAGTTTTGGGCAGTGGATATTGTAGTAGCTAGGGAAAGGAGTTGTCGGGGTGTTAGTAAGCATGAATAATAATCGTAGCCGTTGTAAAATAGGTTCCATAAATTTAATGAATTGAACGTTCGATTCAATAAGTTGGCTAAATATAATTGTGTTGATAAAATGTGAGAAATTGGGATTTTAATTTTAATTTTAACCTTAGAACTTTAAAGTTGGTCACCGTTGTGTAAAAAAAAAAAAAAACTACAGTCAGACCATCCATTTGTATTCAGGAAAAGGCTAGTGTTGTAAGGGATTCTTGAGTTGGAAATTGGCAAGTTTGGTTGTGTACTAATTTATGTGTTGAGTCAAGACCCTTGTGAATGTAGTGGGTGTTTGGTCAGGTGGTAGCGCTGTTTGAGAATTTGATTTTTGGAACCGATATTGATCGACTATGAGGTAGAAGCGTAGAAGTTGGATATCCAGTTGAGAAAAATTAGAGATAAAGTAGGAAATGGTCGTAGAGCTGGTAATCGTATCAGAAATAATAATGAAGTCTTGATGATTGGAAATAGTCTGTGTGTTCCTAATGATTCCATTCAACAAAAGAGACCTTAAAAGAAGTACATCATTCAATTTACATAATGCACCCCGGTGATATCAAACTGTATCGAAATTGCGTGAGATTATTGGTAGTTTTGAGGAAAATAATAAATCGTAAAAAAAAAATATAAATAAATAAATAAAATTGGTAATTAGGTGTCTTATATGTTAGCAAAAATTAAGGTTGAGTATTATTATTCAAGTAGGTTATTGTAATCTTTATCTACTTGATACATATGCCAAGTGTATATTGGCGGGATTATTCAGTTGCATGAGACACCGGTCCAATGTAATTGTCGAATAAAGTTGAGATAAGATACTAGTTAAAAAAATAATAATAATAATAAAATAAAAAAATAAAAATAAAATAAAAAATAAATAAATAAATGGATGAGTGGATTAATTTGAAGTAGAAGAGTGATTGCAATTTATTGAGTATGAGGAATTCGAGTGAGTTAGTTTTATGTGTAAGAAGTCACTATAGGAGAAGCTGTGTGACGGCCTTGGGAAACCGGGTGGTTACAATAAATTAGACTGTTAACTCATGATTAACTCAAACTTGGTGTTTCTCTCCATGAAGACCCAGTGTTAGTAACTCATCGATTAAAATTGATGGTTACTCTAATCAACTGCGGAAGATCAGGGTGTTTTCCCAAATAGATTTTCGATTAGTATGGCATCAGTTGGAGGTCAGAGTTAGTGACATGGTGAAAACAGCGTTTCGGTCGAGAGTAGAGAAAAGTATGCAGAGGCGTTGACTAAAATTGAAAAATAAAAAATAAAAAAAATCGGCATGTTGTAAACATTGGAAGTCGGGTAGAAAATTCCAGGTAAAATAAAAAATAAAAAAAAATTCTCCATCGAAGAAACTGTATAAGAGAAATTGTAGTACCGAGATATGATATTTATTTTAACATTCTGGTTGGGTTTCCATACAGCTTCGGGTGCCCAATTGAAATTGGTACCTTGTTTTATTTGTAGACTAATGGCCAATTGAGAAGTGAGATTCAGATGTTGGAGGATATGCTGAAGAGTTGCATTTTGGAATTTTCTGATAGTGAAGCTAATTACGTGACACTGATGCAATTTGTTTAAAGTAATAGATACATTTTTGGCAATCAAAGTGGCATCGTATAAAGCGGTGTATGAAAAAGGATACATGACTTCAGTCAAATAAACTGAACTGTAATAGGGAAACAGAAGATTATCGAGTTTTGGAAGACAGCCAATGTGACTATATTGAGACGTGGAATAGATGAAAAGAACTCAACTAGATGAATTGATTCACTACCAATATTAGGCGGAGTTGGCATGAGGGGTTCATTAAGATTTCATACGGAAAGGATTATTTGAATTATCCTTAGGTAGAGTTAAACGTAATTGAAGCGCGTGGCCTTGCCAGGGACTTGATTAAATGTGGAGGCAGGAAGAGAATTCTTAAATATGACCCGTTTGTAGTATTTTGATACGTCTCTACATAGTTGGTGTATTGTGAAAATTTTTTGTTAACGATTGGATTATGGTAATATTTATAGAACTTTTATAAGAGTATTGAAGATCTGATGTCAATATTGAGATTGAGGATTTTTACGCTATCCGTGCATATGAGATTGGTGGTGAGTATTGTTGATTTAAATGTTGAATGGATAAGTGTTGGTTATGGAAAATTATTGTTGGAATGAGATAGGCTCAATCAACTGAGATTATCGTGATATTTTAAGCATATATATTGTTCTTGATTGTTTCTTTTATCAGAGTAGCGCAGCGGAAATAATTAGAAACATGAGATTCTTTGATAATTGGTTGTCCGTGTTAAGTGTAACCGACCAAGTGCACCTTGTTTGTTAGGTATTGGATATAATATTGACCACTGCAAATGAAAAAATTGCAATGGGTGGATATGATTTGATGAAAACTATTGGTTTTAAATTTTGGGCGACTTGTGATTATGGGACTCTACCTAGGAAACAGTTGTTCTAGAATCATGTGAGACAAATATAACCTTGTGATACGACTTTGTTGTGTTAGTAGCCTGACGAAAATTTCGGTACGAAATTTCTTTTAGGAGGGAAGAGTTGTAAAACCCCGATGTAGCACGTACGTCATTTTAATTACATTCTAGAGCATTGAGGAAAATTCGGGGTAAATTTTTGTTAATTAAAAATTCAAATTAAAAGCTTAGGGGCAAAAATTGAAAATTTAGAAACATTAAATTTAAACTTGAGATTCAAATTGACAAAAAAAAAAAAAAATTAAATTAACATATTTAGCGTGAAATTATAATTTTTGAAACTTGTAAAAGTTAAATTGATTAAAATGAAGATTTTAAGAAAATGAGGGGAGAAAAAAGCAATTAGACAAAATATTTTTATATATATAAACATAACAAAACCATGTGTGTGCTGTGCCGTGAAAATCAGCCAGAGACAAGGAAAGCGAAAAGTGGGCGATGTGGCGTGAAGAGAACAAAACCCATCCACTATTATCATGCATATATATATGTACATGCATGAAATTCATTAGGGGAACACCTCAAAAGAAAAAATCATAAAAACCGAGAGAGAGAAGAAAAGGTTCGAGATGGTGGGTTCGGATCGTCGTCGTTGCTCTGGCGTAGGTGTTGTGTGTGTCGTCGCCGTCGATCAACCGGCGATCAATAGCGTGTGTGAGGGTGTTTCGTTGTGTATGGGTGATCAACTAAGGGGGTGTGTGTGTGTGCCAGGGGATTCCGAACAGAAACAGAGAGAGAGAGGTTCGACAACGATGGGGTGCAATCCGGCGTGGGTGGTGGCCCTCCGTTCGGTCGGATTTGTGCATGTGTGTGGTTTATCCGTCGTTCAGACCATCATTCAGCTTGAGGTGTGTGTGTTCTGTTCCATTCCATCGTTGTGTGTGGATGCTCTTTTTTTTGTACTGACTGTGTGTTTGTGTGTATGTATGTGCATGTGGATTGCGTGTGGGTATGACATCAGGTTTTGGGTTTGTTCCGTTCGGTCAGATAAGAGTGTCGGTGTGGTCGCCGCTGTCGCCGGAGTTCGCTGGCAGTGAGTTAGAGAGAGAGAGCTATGCGTGCGTGTGTGTGTCTGCTATGTGTGTGGGGGTGTGCAGACAGTGGAGGTCGTCCGGTGAGGGTGCGTGTGACTGTGAGTATTATGTTTGTTGTGTGTGTATGTTCCGATCGTCGTGTGTGACCGTATGGGTTGGGGGGTAGCGTGAGTTCGGCCGTCAATGGTGGTGGCGGTAATTTTTGTAGGTAGGTGCGATTGGTGATAGGGTGGCCGGTAGTGGTTGGTGATTGGTAGTGGGGGATGGAGTAGGGCCGGCGGTGAGAGCGACGAGGCGTAGGAGGCCTCCAGTGGATGGTAATAGTAGAAAGAGAGAGGGGTGGCCGACGGCATCAAAATAGGAAACATAAACAGTAAATGCAAGCAGAAAAGAAAGAAGAAGAGAAAAGAAGAAAAGGGGGAAGAAAAAGAAAAAAAAATACACAAACCACCCCAGTAGAATTTAAAAACCCAATTCGTGGCTGGCGGGGGATTCGGAATCGGGTAAAATTTTAATCGGGTATTATTATTTTTTAAATTAAATTGTTAGTATTAAAAATTTCGTAATCATGAAAGAAATTTCAAAATTATATTAATATTTTGTTAATCGCCAATCTAAATAAATTGGTGTGGTGAATATCAACGTAACGGAACGGACAAAATAATAATTTTTTATAAAATCTGGGAAATAGGGAATTATGAAATTTAGGGTCTACATTGCATGTTAGGTTATTTAAAATAAAATATTAATTTAGATCATATCGCTATTAAGTTTGCAGGCGCCAGCGTCCCAGTAGGATTTGAATGGTGATAGTTTTTCAGCGCGGGAATCGAGATGAGTGTATTGTTTTCTTACCAAAATATTCTTATATATATATATATATATATGATGGAAAATGATTGTAATTAAATTAAATGATTTCAAAATGATATGGATCAAATAGGTTTTTGGGGTAAGTTGGTAAAATGAATTTCCGGGGAATTGTGTTGGTTTCTAAAAAGAAGGATTAAAAATAATTTTCGTTGGATATGGGTGGTTTTGAAAAGAGAGTGGAAAATATATAGTTTTCTAAAAATGCTTGGTTTTCTAAAAACAAAGATGGAAAAACAGTTTTACTAAAATCAGTGGTACAAAGGTGGAAAACTGGTTCTTTTATTAAAGTGGTGGTACTTTTAAAAATGAGAGGGAAAAACGCAATTTTGGAAATTCTCCCCATAAGGGGTGTGGATTTTTCATAGGAAGGCATTCCTACGAATGTTACAGTACCATTGCAACTCCCGATCGTGAGGTTAAACGATCACTATGGCTAGCCAGTATGTGTTGTGGTAGAGTGGTGGTTGTGATATGGTGTTTTACTTTAATTGAATGGTGTTTTGAGATGTGGTGTTTTACTTATACTGGGTGATTTATTTTTATTATGGTGAATGGTATTATTTTATACTAGATGGGTTGAATGGAACTTATACTTATTGGTTTATTTTCACTGCTTATATTATGGAGAAGTTTACTAGTTACGTGTTGTTTATATACTTACACTTGATCCATTTAGATGTTGTAGAATGATTTACTATTACAAAATATTTTTACTAAGAAGGCAGTACACTCGTAGGTAAAATAATTAGGAGTCGGTCGGTCCCCTACTAGCACTAGATAGAGTTATGTGGGTCATGCAAAGGAGTTATTTGAGAAAAAAATTTGAAGACGAGATACCAGAAATAAAATCTAAGTGAGGTTCAGGGGATTTGTTTGATTGTATTTATATTCGGGGCAGTGTATCCCTATCAGATGAAATTATTATATGTGTTGTATAGATTTACAATTTTAATTTATTGATGTATTGAGGTTGGCTAGCCAATTAGGCGGTGTCATGTCTACGTCACGCCGGCCCCACATAACGGGTGTCCGGGGTGGGGTGTGACATTAGTGACCTTGGTTTCCTATCGTACTTTTTGGGACTTGAAGCAACTACCTCTTCTACAGGCTTATGTCTCTCTCAGCTCAAGTATACTATCAATCTTCTATAACGTTTCTCAATAATTGACTACAAACCTTGCAATAACCCTGTATATGCAAAAACTCAATTGCCATCTTAAAGTGGGGATCTCTTGACATATGCCACTAAGTATCGTCAATTGGTTGGCTCTTTGCAGTATCTCACTTTCACCAGACTAGACATTGTCTATGTTGTTCATCATGTTGCCCAGTTCATGAGCCAACCTCGGACACACCACCTTATAGCCGCCAAACGAATCCTTCGGTACCTCAAAGAGAATCTGAACTTTGGCCTCCTTTTTCAACGTAGTGCTACCCCCTTAACCCTCAAGGTTTATTCTGATGCTGATTGGGTAGGCTGCCTTGATTCACGTCGTTCCACCACTGGTTTCTGGGTTTTCTTGGGCTCTAATTTGATCTCTTGGACCGCCAAGAAACAATCTGCTGTCTCTCGATCAATCACCGAAGCTGAGTACCAATCCCTTGCCCATATTTGTGCGAATCCACATGAGTCCTTCATCTGCTCCAGGAGATGCAAATTCCCATATCCATGCCTATTACCTTACTTTGTGATAACCTCAACACTACATATATGATATCAAATCTTGTGTTCTACGCTCGTACTAAGCATATTGAACTAGATTATCACTTCATACGGGAACGCATTCTTATTGGCACACATTGAATTCAATTTGTCCCTTCTACTAATCAACTCACCGACATATCAAGGGACTCCACAAGACATGCTTTCATCTTCTACAAACCAAACTCGTCTCTCCAGAATAGTCGAGTTTGCGGAAAAGTATTAAACCTCTATTCATCAGTTACAAATCTCCTCCACTCTATTCATCAATTACAAATCTCCTCTCTTCATTTCATATTCATTTGATATAATTTACAAATATATATTTTAGATATTTAGGATTAATTTCATATTAGTTATAAATCTTGTAATTTACAAACAGTTATTTTTGCATAAATAGTATCATTGTTTGTAATAAAAAAAAAACATATAGAATTTGATTACTTTGGAAACATACACAGTGGGAGTGTAATACTCCTTAAGGATTTTGGGTACCTCTTTGGCCATGTCTAATTCTATATGGATTTGATCAACAACAGGAGTATTAGACGTGGTTCTCATCTTTTTAGGTATATTTCTTAGAATAAAATCTAGAGATATATCCTTACAATGAAAAGATTGTATACCGTGCGTGCAAAACTAAGATTGTCTACCGTGAGTACAAAACTTTCTCTCACACAATCACATAAGAATCCACAGAAAATTTAAATATGCATTAGTAGCACAAGAAAGCAAGAAAATAATAAAGCTGCAATTAGAATGGGTAACCTGGAATTTTGTGCTTATTAATACAATTGAAAAGTAGGATCCTGATCAATTTATTCAAATCTGCGAAAATAATAAACTTCGATTTCCATTTAATGATTGAGTCAATCCAGCCTAGCAGGTAATTAAAAATAACTAAAATAGAGTGAACATGACCTAATATCGTTTCGAGACATCAGATTAAATAGGTGAATATACACAAATAGATTAAAAAAAACATAATAATCAACGTCACCCGTCCTCAACAACGATGCCAAAATTTATTGCTAAAAATTAATATCCTTATTCAAACGCAAAACTTTGCAGTATAGCATACGGGTGTCGAACTACAGGGGTTGAAGTTTAATTATTAATTTATTTATTTTAGTGAGAAATATTAAATTTGGGAATTTGTGTTCCTAATTATTAAGTAGAAAATTGAATAAAATTCATTTAGAATGGAAATGGGAATTAGGCTAGGGCATGTATTCATGTAAATTGATACATCTCGGAATTTCAAATTATATATCTATTCGAATTTGTGTGGTAACAAGTGATCTCGACTGCAAACTAGATTTATTGTGAAAGATCAGTTGACCATTCAATCAGCATGACCAATATTCGAGATTCAATTCATACGTTAATTAATCTAGGATGGATCAATCTTTAGCATAACCCATAATATTGAATCATTACAATCACAAAGAAAATGATTGTATAACAATCGAATCTAAACCACATGTATTAGATCCGATATCTAGAAATAAGTATTCCAAATTCTAACTTCTACAAATGTAGCACCATATTTTTCCCCGACATATGGAATCTTATTAAATCTATAAAAAAATGCACCACACAGATTTTTCATGAATTTTTAAAATTTCTGATTTATTGTGGAGGATCCCGATTTGAAGATTTTAAGGGTTAATTTGAATTAAAACTTACAATTAGAAAGTTTGGGAGGCTAAATTGAACATTTGAAACAATATATAGAACTCCAAGGTTTTAAATTTATGTTTCAAAAATTCAATTAAATCAAAAGGGTATCCAATTAAAGGTTTTATATCATGGTTGGGCCTTCTTAAAAGTTGAATGGAAGCATTTTAAATTTCAATAAGTTTCGGACCAAATTGTAAATTCAAAATGTTAAGACCAAGAGGTTCGAAAATTTGACCTTTTAAAAGTTCGATTAAGTCCAAATCAAGTTTAATGGAACTTCTACAGTCTCAATTAAGAGACTTCTTAGCTTTGATTCTAACAATTATATTTAAGTGCATTTGTATATACTACAATACTATGAAAGGAAATGGCTTTACCTCATTCAGATTTTGAGAGTTTTGTTCTAAACATCCTGAACTACGAACGGAAGTGTTAAATTTTGCTGTTAATCCTTAGACCTGAATGCCCTTCACACAAACAAAAAATAAATTATGATTACACTTTACCCCTGTACTTCAAGAATGTAGCTAGTTGAATCACATTGTACGGTAGGTCGCGTGCTTCTAAGTATGCACAGCTAAGTACTTAGCTGTGTGCATCCAAAGTGAGAGAGGCTGTAGCATCCACCGAGAATGTATTAAAAAGGCCGTACGAAATCTCCTCACGCAGAACAAGCAGTCGGAAAAGTACTTAGGATGTTAAAGAGCCTATAACAGCGATCCCACCAACTGTTCATATTGTGAAAGGCTACCCAAGTGGGAAGCATTTAAAGGAGCAACGGTTTACTCAATTGAAGCAATAGAGGCATAGATAGAGCTAGCAGTAGACCTCGTGGCAAAATTATAAGTCCAAAATTCTTTATGGAAAAAAAGATATAGAAAGGACATTATTTTTCAATTTTCACATCCAACTTCACATTGCACCATTTTCAGAAACTACCACAAAAAAGAGCATCAAATAAAAAATGAACGGTAAATGACTTATTAAAGGAGTAAACGGTAAATTCAGTGTCGTTCGGTATCAATGTGTGCTTTCTTAACACAGGAGCCAAAAAAATTTACGAGCATACAACAAAGGAAACGACGAAAAAAACGAAATACCAATATAGAGCTATGTTTAAAACTTATGTCCTTCCATTGCAGTAGTGAACGCCGTTGCTATGTTCACCACCATTGCTATGTTCACCACCATTGCGCTTTGAGTTTAGCTTCTGATTTGAGCCCCATATGCGAATAGTACGATCGTCACTAGCCGATGCTAACATATGAGGATTCATTGGATTCCAACTAACACAGCTTACTGCTCCTGAATGTCCTTCCAATTTTCCAATTAGTGCTCCAGACCCTCTATGCCATATGTAAACCTACGAATATCATTACATCAATCAGTACCATGTCCCCTTCATCCCCTTGTACTTTGATCTATTTTTACTTTATGCCCCTCAACTTTTTAAATAAGCATTTTACCCCCCTCAACTTTCTAAATAAGTACTTCAGCTCCAAAATTCTGGACTAGAAGTGCAACAGTTTTAACTCTTTTTGTTTTGGAATGATCTAAGACTAAAATGCCCTTTTATTAAAATCACAATTTAAGGGGAGAGTGTTGATTTCCAAAGTTGAGGGAGTTAATCTTTTGGATCATTCCATAGCAGTAGTTTTACACTTGAAGTCCAAAGGGATAAAGTACATATTTCCAAAGTTAAGGAGTAAAAAAAAGGGTCACAATACAAGGGGCAAAAATGCAATGATCCAAAACATCAAAACAAAGGTTTTTGCAAGAGAAAATGGAAAAGCATACCTGTGAATCCTCACTACCACTGGCAATAAACGCTTGGTCAAGTCCACCAAAACAGGCTCTCACAAGAAACCGAGAACGTTTGTGACCTTTAAACTTGGCAACAAGTTTAATGTCACCAATATCTATGCCCCAAACATGGATTTCTTGGTTCTGAAGACAAACCAACAGGAACTTACTGTCATTAGACAATGAGAATGAAGTTATCGGTTGATCCTCCTCAATTATTTCATCAGATTTCGCTTCCCTGTCATGTAATAGTAAAGCAGATTCTCTACATATGCTAATGATTCTCTTTCCATCACTAGTCACTTTCAAATCGGAGATCCTAGCACTTCTTTGTCCCTTCCAACATTCCATCTCTTGCCCTTCCAAATCCCACATGGCAATGCTTCTATCGTTCATTCCAGTGAAGATCCATTTTCCATCTGGAGACCATCCACAAGAGACTAAACCAAGGTCGGTTTTTTCATAAACCTGGAGACATTTGCCAGAAGAAGCATCCCACCTTCTGACAGCCTCCTCCACTCCACACGTCAGTAGCTGAGAATCGTCTGGACTCCATGAAAGAGTAGAGACCGGTTTTTGATGCCTGGATAATCGATGCTTCAAGGAGTATCTACCAGCCGCATTAACCTAATATTTATAGGTAAAGAGAAGGGGTTAATCAATAAACCAAGGCATATGTTTCAAACAAGGAGACAAGAAGAAGAAAAAGAAAAGAAAAGGAAAAAGGAGATCCAAAGAAATAAGAAGAAAAAGGATTGAAGGGAAAAAGGAGAAAGATGCAAAATTCAGGCAATTAGGTAATTTTATTTGTCAAGTATAAAGAGAAATTAGTCCAATAGAAAAGAGTTTGATCAATGCATCATGCAAGGGTAAAATTGTCAATAAAATGTCAACATCATTAAATTCTAATATCCGAGAAGGGCCCCGACTAATATCTTTAATATTATAGGGCATCCCAATGGTTTCTTGCAAAATGATAGAGGGACTATGTGGCTTAAGCCCTTACGCTGCGTTTGGTACGTTGGAATGGAATGAAAAGGAATGGAATAACAATAAGATTGGAATTAGTGTGGTAATGGAATGGAATGGTTATTACCATTCCTATGTTTGGTGACGAAAGGGATTACATGTGGTATTAGAATAACATCAAAGGGTAAAATAGTAATTTTATTAAATTTTCAAACAGTATAATAGTTAATTTAATTAAATTTCATTTGAATTTAAATATTTATTTAGTATTTGGTCTCGTTTTTTGGCCAATTATTGATTAAAACCTAATCCTATATAATTGGGATTAACCAATACTAAGTTTATCTTGGTATTGGTTAATCCCATACTTTGTGGAATTAGGGATTCCTTAGTAATGGGAATGTGATTAAATCCTATGTACCAAACATAAGAATGGAATGACCATTCCCATAGTCATTCCAATCTCATCTTAAATCCTGCGTACCAAACGCCACCTTAAAAAATTAAATATAAGTCATAGTTCCATATATTTTTTCTTCTAGCATAATCATAAATTTTCATTATTGAGAACCACCCCCCCCCCCGTCTGGCAAGTATTCTCATCTTTCACAACCTCAAGGGGGAAGTTCCTAGAGGTCGTGGTGTCAATAATGGGTAGACAGAGTATTATGGGAAAGAATGAGGATCAACATATTTATAGGAACGAGATTTGTTGATTATAGGATTGTATATAGGCTATTAATTTGATTGATTGTAATTGATCATTTATACAAGGTTTCCTAGAATAGAATAGCTGGTCTACTGTATAAATGTATACTTTCTCCTTTGTAATGACAGACTTCAATATACAGAGATTGAAGGGGTGACTTGAGTTTCCCCGTCACTTAGTATTTGCACCCCAAATATAGAGATTTAAATCACATCATTGATCAAAAGGACAATAAAATATTAACTAATAGTATGTTTTAATCCTCCAGTTCCTCCGCGCACAATGCTCCATGGCTACTATCTAATGCCTTCGCCTTCCCCATCAGGTCCAAAATATTGCTTACTTGATTTTTATGTATTTTAGGTGGCATTTAACTAGTATTTGTGTTTCTATTTTTATATTATTTAGGAAGCAAAAACAAATTGAACTATTACATATTTCATGTGGCATGTGAAATTGTGAATAGTGTTTTTTTGTTTTAGGTCTTTCAGGATTATGGAAACAAAAAAACATATTTGAATATTGTCGGCAATAAGAATTACTGAAGGAACAAAGGGCAAAACATATGACTTCGAAAAACTTATTGTCAATTGTCAAGACAATCTTACTTCCCATATAATTGCGGAACAATCACTGGATGAGGAGGCCAAGTACTTCCCATTGTGGGAAAACTGCAAGAACCAGACCTCGTTGGAGTGTTCTCGTAATATCTGTGCCAACAGGAGGAACAGAAAGCATCAGTACTTCCCCCACAAAAAAATTCAAATGTACAGTAAGCACAGCAACGCAAAGAACTTCTCTGTTGAATTAATAAAGACAGTTTTCACAAAGCTAATTAAATAATACAAAACATTTAGCCAGTTGAGCTAACTACAGACTACAGACTAATGATTGCATGAAACAATATATATATTTGTGCCTAAAGGAAAATTTGTAAGTGTTAAAAAGTAGTAAATAAACATTTGTCAGATAAAGCATATATATGAAACTTAAAGGGTATAAAATGTAACTAAATTCAACTGTTTGGTAAGTTGTTTTTTTTTTTGGGGGGGGGGGGGGGGGGGGGGGGGGTTTCTCCTCGAATTAATCCAAGCCATTAATGAGAAGACATAAAAAAAAAAAATACATCCTTGTTTTATTAATAGATAATACATATATTCATACAAAAAACTGCTGGTGCAAATTAATCAGACTCCAGAACAAATGACTCGGAGTACAAAAAACTAGTAGTGCGAATGAATTAGCAAAAGACAATGGAATTTGAAGCTAAATGTTAGTTACACACAAAATCTAGGTTGTCGCCCTCCAAATTAATGAATTCAACTTTCTCAAATTAGCACAATTTAAAATAAGAGCAGAACTCCTATACATGATCTGACCTGCAAAGTTTGAGAAGGAATGTGGTCTTTCCCACACTGATGATCAGTTAACAATGACATTTCACCAACCGAAGAGTTGTGGAACACGCAAGAATCTCGTTGTAAATCAAGAGCCTGTTCAACTAGATGGACCAATCTTCTTTCGGGTATAGTCACTGTTGGCGGAAGCAATTGCTGCAATTCCACCAGCAGTTCTGACCGAGACTTTACCCTCATAGAATTTTTACCAGTATGTGAAGGAGCTAGAATGCAGGAAGAAAGCTCACGAACTCTGTCAGTATTTATGCAAAGAGGTGCAATTTCTGTCCTGAGTGTCCTCAGAGCCTCTATTACTTTATCATCATCCAGAAATTCAATAAATTTTTGCTCCAATATTACGAAAGAAGCTAACTTGACCACATTGTCTTCTAATAAGCCGATTTTGTCCAATGTGGCTGCACTCCCATCCCAATTACCATCAAGAATTTGCTGCATAAACAAGTTTACTCTATCTGAATTTAAGGGTATGCCTGACTCTTCCTCAAGTTGTAACCCAGCCTTCTTATAGCCAAGAGAATACAATGCCTCTGCTATTATCCCGACCAGTTCCACTTTCTTGACAACCCCTTTTGAACCAACAACCTCTTCATCTTCTTGGGTTGCCAGAAGCCTAGCCATTGAGTCACTTGATGAACAACTTGCAGACTCCTTAAGAGATGAACGGTCTGACGAATGACCTCGTAACTGTCCAAATGAGGAAACTCTTACACGTTTTGATGCTGGCTCAACATCTTCAACACCTCCCATGAAATGTACGCCTCAGCCCATATATGATCAAAATGGTATAATGCAAATAACAGCTTTTAATCGAACACCTTAGGTGAATCACAAAATGACCTTCTGTGCAAAATATCCAAGTAGCATGTTACTAATAAATACATCAGAAACCAGATAGAATGAAATTTAACGAAATAGTAAACGCAAAAAACATGTAAAAGAAATATATTACTCCCTTTGCCCCAAAATATTTGTTTTCTTTCTTTTTTAGCAATAAAAGTGTCCACTTCCCTTTTTAAGATACAAACTTTTATCACTTCAGCACACTAATCCTCCTCTCAATCGCTCGTTCACCAAAAAAAAATTAAAAATTAGAACACATTTTTACATTTGGCATCATAGTAAAGTAACAAACACAACGTATAAGAAAGCATTTGCATATTGAAAGAAACTAAGATGTTGATTGGCTGGTTCTCCATTAGAGATAAAATAGAGCTCATTTAATTTAGTATAGCACTAAGAATTTGGTATACTGGTCAGCAACCAACCTTTTATCCCTTGTGTCATATCTGGAAATCGCGAGAGACCAAGGAAAGAAAGAAGAATGCACCAAAATGGCTTGGTCTTGTCTCTTAGTTGAATTATCCAGGTGCAAAAAACCTTGGAAGTGAGTGCATTGACTTCTTTCTAAGAAAAGCTTGCCAATTGAACCCAGAGAAGTCATCAATCATCACAAGAACCTAAAATATGCAAATGATGAGGGACTTTAAGAGTATTGCTTCCCCATTAGTAAGGCATTGGAGTCTTCCCTGTGTCTTTCATATAAAAGAAAGTAGATTTGAGTTGTGCTCTTTCATATAAAAGAAAGTAGATTTGAGTTTCGCTTTCAATTCCTCAAGACTATGAATATAATTTCCAGTCACACTCTTTAGTGTATCTCTTAGTTATCTAAGGTCAGTCAGCTCATTCCATATGCCTCTCAATGAGAGCTATCAGATTGGGAAGGAAGATAGAGCAACGAAGGTAGCTTCCTGATTTCACTAACACTGCCGCATTACCTTCTACATAACGTCGTCTTCTGTGACTTCCCTGCCACTTAACCTTCAGTAGTAGGGTCGAGATATTCCCGCCCTCCGAACCAGAGCAAAACGTTTCTAGCTTGACTTTGAGAAATGAAGTAGAAAGAAGCGCCTGATTATATCAAAAAAAGTCAAGGCGCATTAGCGCTTTCTTTTTCAATTCTTTGATCGGGAATTTCCCTTCTATCTCATAGCCCTGCCCTAGTGGGAATCTCAAATATACAAAAATCCTCCCTTCCTTCTTCCTTGCCAACACAGGCTAATGACCTCGGGTTCTTTCACTATAGAAGACCGAGAGTCAAAAGCTACCTTCCCCTATATCATAAATAGCTTCCATTGTGAGAACCTTTCATCTAAATCGCTAACACTCCCTAAGGATTCAATTCAGAATTAAACAATTCTAGAACAACAAAAACGGGGCTCATACCGATTTTGCGATCAAACCTTAGTATTTCACTCCTGGACTTTCAAAAGCGTTCAACCTGCTCTTCTTCCTTCAACAACAACCGCACTAGATTGAACTTTTCCTTTCTAACGTTGTAAAGCCTTGAGAGTCAAAGAAGAGGGAAAGTACTAGTTTTAGGAAAGCCTTTAGTAGGACTCCCCTAACTGAGCATCCCTTTAAAGGCACTAAGATGAAATATCCTCCGTTGGATTTCCAAGACTTTTTGGTCCATTAGGCTGCCTAGCAAAACCCCGATTTGGACTAGGAAAAAGGACTTTCAATCCCTTGCCTTACCACTCGGCCATGCCGCCAAAATGAGACTTAATAGATAGAATTTCCCTTCATGTTTCACTGTAAATGCACATTGCCTCCATCCCTTATCTACTCATCATTCTTTTCCCTCTCTTTTTCATTTCTTTCCTAGACTTGGACCATGGATGGATAGGTTTGAGCTGGCACTGGAACAGGAGGAAAATGACAAAAAATAAAAAAATGGAGGTAGTTTAGAATCTTTAGATCAAATTCATTTATCCCTGGAGCTAAAAAGCTAACCAAAATAGCCAAGAAAGAGTAGCCCTCAACCACAGGATAATCAAAAGCATGACGTTCGCCGGGTGAAAGATTCACGACATCCAGTTGGCTGGCACAACAGATTCTCCTTTTGCCCCCTTAATTAGATTCTTGGTCTCTCGTCAAAAGAAAAAGTCAAGCATGTGATTGATGTTAATTGGTTTTGAAGGATGTCATAAAAGAAGATAAAGAACCGTTGGTATGGGGTTCAAGTAAAATAGCCCTACCAACTGATACTCTTCTTTTAATGCCCTAGGATCGAATTCAAATATAGTAGTTGGGGATTCTTCTTGTCTTGATCCACCATAGAATTTTTTTAATCTACAAAAAACATAGGTGAAGATTATGCGCTAAGTTAGACGAAGAGTAGGAGGCAAACAAAGTCTTCCTTTTACTATGACTTATGTTGTTAAGACATAAAGAAAGAACAAGACTTCAAGTATAGGGCAACAGTTAGTTTAGTTAGCTCATCTTGCGGCAAAAGAGAACAATCTAACGGAAATTTTTGCTTCAGATCTTTTCTTTGGAGAAGAACTACCTGAGTCATTGCGATCCCAATGGTTAAAAGAGCTTCCAAGCATTTTCTATTGTTTTCCATACCAATAGGAAGATGGGTCACGCATCCAACTCAGGTTGTGCAAAAGTGAGCAGCTAAAAGTTTGTTTTAGTCTTTTGGCAGTGTTCATCTTCACCTAAGGCAGCATCAATGTCATAGGTTACTGCAGGGGTTGGTCTATATATACTACTACTGGACTGGTAAGAAAGAGCTTATATATGAATAGGACAGTTATGGCCTCGTCCGCAATACAATGGAGTCACCAAAAAAGACATAACTGTCAAACCCATTTGAACTCCTCCAACCTTCTTGCATATCGTCACATTGCAACAAAGAGGAAAGCCAAAAGTGAAAGTGAGCAGAGTTTTCACTATCACCTCTTTCTTAGTCCTTTAGGAAAAGGGTAAGCATACTAGCAGCTTGAGTAGCAAAAGGACTGCTTGCAACACTTAATATTTTTTCTATTTTAACATTAGGATTTAAAGAGAGAGCAAGTAGAAGTCCAGGCTTTCTTTCCAACTAGTTGTCTTTCAACCGTAACCAATCCTCATGGATGTCAACCCCTTTTGTTCAATAAATTGGTTATTGGTCTTAACCCTTAAAAGTAGGACCAAACTGAGAGTGAGTAACATAAACAATGATGGATTTTTGAATGAGAAATAAAATTTTCTGATATAACTTTGATAGGCGCCTATATTTGTATGGGGGCAATCCATCGTGAGTGGGGCATGCACCTTCTTGTTTGTTTTGGAGTCATTTTGGCAGGGTGCACTAATCCCTGAGGGTTCTCTTTTGTGTCATCAACGTGGGAAGATGAAGATGACAAGGGTGACTTCCTTCTTCTGCTGTTAACGGATCAAAACTAATAACGCCAAGCATTCCGCTTATTGCCCAATAGTAGTGCACAACATTCTATTGCTTGCTTACACTGAAGTGCATAACCTACCATCCTTAGCACCCCTACCACTTTAGATACCGCACAACCCTAGCACACACAGCTAAGCATACAACCTAAGAGTTGAGCTTGCTTGCTTCTTTGGTGGTTGTAGAGAGGGGGCCTTTAGTCTATTTTGATAAGAGAAAAGATTGAGCGTGAAGCGCACCCGATAGCATCCATTGTTTGATCCGCTCTTTCCTTCGTAGTAACGGAAGCACTAGAGTGATCCAGCAGCTGGGAAGAAGCCTAGAAGTGCCTAATACTACACCACACTACACTTGGCCCTACATACTTACAAAGCTAATCCTTTTAGATTAGAGTGCAGGTCGGGAGCCTAGCATAGTGCAGCAAGCCATCCGGCCTCAAATAGTGATACATTTTTTAGCCTTCATCTTTCCTAGCTAACTTACGGCTTCCTACTCTGTCACTTAACCTTTGGTTACATCTAAGGTTGCAAGTTCCGCAGCCAGAAAACGGAGAATCCACAATAGTAAAACTTCTGCATCATTTCATGTTCTTAACAGCAAGAAAATGGTAGGAACACAGAACACCCAAACAACTACTTATAAAATAAGCCCTTGTCAAATGCATTCCCACTAATAAATGATCCAAACCTCAAAAAGTCACAATTCACAAAGACAAATCACATCCTAATTACCGAATTTCCAATTTCAATAGCACAAATTTCGTACTTGCTAAATTAATTAAATAATTAAAATAATCCTTCCAAATTTGCAAAAATTCTAAATCCACAATTCCACAATTATGTAATCACATGTATCACAACTGCACATAACTTTAGAATCCTAATTCAACAATTTTAAAAACGCAAAACCGAAATTGTATGGATGGGGTGCATGACTTTGTGGATGTAATGGCTGATTGACTATCGTGCTTGCCAGTGGTGGGGCAAATCTGTTTAGGCCGAGAAGGAAGGTGATGCTGCGTGGCAGTGACGAATAAGAGAGGAAGAGAGAGGGGACTTACTCCAGCGAGATGGTTGCACCGGTAGCTCCTCGGAGGAGTCGTGAGACTTTGGACTTGGGAGATGACTCTTGGAATATAATTGAGGTGAAAAGGATTTTGAAATATTAGGTGGCGTTTGGTTAGTGTTTCTGGTTTTTTGTTCCTATTTTTAATAAAATTTTGCTCCTGCCAGGGAGTTTTGTTTTTGTTACGGAGTATTCTCAAAATAGAGATAACTCTCATAATAATCATTATTCTAAAATTATTTTTTTTAATTTATGAAAATAAAAATTAAAAATACCTTTAGTTGCAACAATTATTTTTTAAATGTATGGTGATTAACGAAGTGGTAGTAATCAATAAGATGATAGTTAGAATAGTTTTTATGGGAATAAATAAGAATTAACATGTTTTTTATTTCTTAAATTCTTAAAGAATTTAGAAAATAATCCCCAGATTACTCTCAAAATTTTGAAAACATAAACGTATTAACGGATTTCTGTACACTAATCCCAAAATTTGAAAGAAAGAATAGGAGTGAAGGAACAAAAACCGTAACCAAACGGGCCTTAGATTCTAACTAATATAAGTTTATATATATAGATACATTAACCCCCTCGCCCCCCCCCCCCCTCTTCTCAAACTCAAGGTAGTAAAAATATTAGCAATTTGAGTTTGGAAAGTAAAGTGTGGAAGTATTCTGGTGAATACACATGGTGCAAATATTTGTAGTCTGATCGACATAACTGACTAGGTAAAGGTGAATAGTATTCAGAAAAATGTGATAACGGATAAAGTGACAAGCAATCTCGATGCGTTTGGTATGCTCGAAGAAAATGTGATTGTGGTCGATTTGGATAACATTTTGATTGTTACAATAAATAGTGATCGCATTGGGAGAGGACACTCCATGTCATCAAGTAACCATCGGCACTAAAGTAATTCTTGAGTATCATCAGCAAGTGCATGTTACTCCGCTTTTGAGCTAGATCAAGCAATAATAATTTGGTTTTTTTACTCTCACGAAATAATAGAGTTTCCATGAAAAAATAATATCCTGTAGTAGAGCATTGATTGATGGAATCTCCAACCCAATCAGCATTTGTGTAGGCACATAAATTTGGAGATAACTATGAGGCAAAGTGGAGATCACGAAAGAGTATATCTTTAATGTATCGCAAAATATGCATAACTGATGACTAATGAACAGTTCGTGGTGAGAATAAGAACTAACTAATTTGATGAACTACACAAACAATGTTTGAACGTGTCGTTATAAGGTATACCAGGCTACTAACTAGCTGATGGTATAAAGTAGTATTAGAAAAATGAGTCATGTCCAACGATTTGAGAGTCGAATGTTCAAATGATAAAGAGTGTTGACAACCTTTGAATTAGTAATACTAGCTTAAACAATTAATTGGAGGCATGTTTTGCTTTAGAAATGAAGAAACCATTTGTGCTATAAAAGATCTCCAAACTAAGAAAACAATTTAGTGGACTGAAATCTTTCATCTAAAATTGATTACTGTAGAATTTCTTGAGATCTGAGATGCCTTGAAAATATTGCCCGTAGTAATCATATCATCAACATAAAGTAATAAAAAGGATAATCCATTTTTTAGTTTGGAGAATGAAGAAAGCTGAGTCATTAGAGCTGGAAGTGAAGCCAAACTGATGTATCATGGTATTGACTTGGCAAATCAGGTATGAAGAGCTTTCTTAAACCCATATAATGTACCATGGAGGAGACAAACTTTGTTCGGTGGATGATTTAGTAGGTTTTATATATTTTTTATCAAGAAGATCACCATTGAGAAAAGAATTTTTCATGACCATTGAAAGAGATTCCAGTTGTGAATGACAACAAGAACAAGTAGAGTGTCGACAAAGGTAAGTGTAGCAACTAGAACAAAAATCTCATCATAATAAATGTTATACTCTGTAGTGAGCCTCTTGCAACCAAAGGTGTCTTGTAGCGCTCAATCAATCAATTGGAGTAATTTTTTATTTTCTAGACCCACTCATATCCCATATCCCCATTTCTTAGCAGAAATTCCATTAGGTCCCACATATGTTGTTTTTCCAAAGTTTGTAATTTATCGGTCATTGTTTGCTGCCAAAGAAGGTTGGAATTGGACTCATGATAAAATTGAGTCTCATGCTGAGAGAAAATAGTGGAAAAGCAATAGAACTCACGAAGACGTGAGATATATTGTGTTACCTTGCTAGAATGACGTAGATTCTCTAGATCAATAAGATAGCGGTTGTCACTGTTGGTGCAACATCTTGTCATTAGGACAGGCTCGAGGGAGTCGTGCTCAGGATCCATAGACAAAGTAGGTGTTGGATGTAATCCCTATAGTCCATCTTGTAATCATAGATTTATAACTTCTATTTGTAAAAAAATTCAATCTCAAGTATTAATAAAACGTCTTTAATATTGTCATTTAATTGTATCAATATTGTTGTAGACCTTGGATATCAAGTTGAAATGTCTTACCTCTTTAAAGTGATTAAAAGACGAAGACCGAACACATTTGTTAACTTACTATTCTTAATTGTTCCTAGTAAGTATTAGATTGTTGAAAACTGGTCTTTAACAATCTAGCCTACCTTGTTCTGTTGTTTTTCTTTTGAGAATAGTAAATCTCAAACCATTAGTATAAGACATTAGAACAACCACAAAGGGATTTACTAATATAGTAAGAGACCAAAGGTAATCATCCTTGATATCATACATAACAACTTTGTTTAATGTAAAAATAAGATATCTGAGATTTGATTGTATTTGTGATATTTAGACTTGAGGTACTACATATTACATGTATGGATTGCTACACTTTGATAATACTAAGTGTAGTACTCTAGTGATGAGACATCAAAGGTATTCATTGGGTAAAATGAGACATACATGTCAATATATAAATATGATAGATAGGATGTATCACTCTCAACAAAGAAAAATGTGTCATATGTGATCGATTTAATATAATTTACCCAAGCCTTTGTCCGAAGCAATATAAATATCGAGATGAGATTCCAATTTGTGTCAATGAATTATATTATCAATCAATATAAATAATATTGAACTAGGAGGTTTTGATTTTATCCATACCTTGTTAGTTCTTATGGGAACACAAGATAGAAATATCGTATGATATGAAAATCATACCTGAGGAGGTTCTCTTAATAAAATTTCTACCAAATAAACATGACTTTAATATATATATATATAGGTAGACGTGACTCATAGTTGGAGAAAAGGTCTTAGGGGAAAAGTGTGTTCTTTTGGAAAGGAAAAATTGAAATTGTTCTAATTTTAATTGATTAGTAAAATAATTAATTAATTATTTTTGTCATCCAACTTTTTAAATAAACCTAATAGGTCACACAAAATGGAAAATAGAAGTTGGAAAATTCCTTCAAAAAGGAATGAATAGTAATTTGAATTCTAGAAGTTTGGGTGGCAAAGTGCAAATAAGAAAATAAGGGGTCCAGGGTTATTGAACCCTTAATAGATTGTATAAATATAAGGAGATCATTTGGCTGCCTCCTATGAGAATTATGGCCATCTTTAGAAGATTTTGGCTAACTCACTATTTTTCTAAGATCTTCTATTTTTTGTTTTTGCATCACTAATTTGAATCTTACTACCACCTAAATTCAAATCAGAGCTCTTAGGATTAGAATCAGATTCTTATAAATTCTAAGAACACTTTTCTCTCTAAAGTTTATGTGTAGATGTTTTTAGAGGAAATACATTTGTGTTTCTTCTAAGAGAATCATGCTTGGTAACCTATTCCTAGTTGTCTTCAATTGCTTTTAGAAAAGCCTTTTCTTATCACACCTTAGAAACTATTAGCTTTGAGGCTAAAGTGCCAGAAGAATGTATATTTATTAAATACTAGTTAATTATACATGTTTTCTTGTTTTAATGTTAATACATATATATTTAACTTTGAGAAACATGATATTAAATGTGATTTACATTTTTTTATATTCCGCTTCATTAATCTAGTAATTTTAATATTAGATTTTTTCAACAAGAACATCCATGGGGGTTTATTATGGTAGTTGGAGGATCTATTTGAAGATCAGTGACACTTGTACTCGAGTAATCAGGAAATAAGTCTAGGGTAGATTGGTGAAGTATAGCTAGTTAGTGATAAGGTTGAATAAACTTGGACATCGAAAAAACATCTTTTGTTTTCAAAAGATGACATGGCTAGAAATGTGAAGACAATTAGAAATAGGATCCCAATATCAATATCCTTCGTGTTTGGTTTCATATCCTATATAATTAAGTCCCAAGTCTCTAATTTTGTATGCTCATAAGGCTGTAAAAGGACAAAGCAAACACATCAAAAGACTTTTAGGAGGTTTTAATTAGGATAAACTCCATGCAACCACTCATATGGAGAAATATTTTCAATAGTAGTGAAGGAACCCTACTGATGGTATAAACATCAGTAGGAGCAGATTATTCCAAGAAGTGCTCCAATAAGAGGATAAAATAAGTAGTGCACAAACAACATCTAGGATATATCGATGTTTATGTTTAACTCGATCATTTCAGTAAGTAATAGTAGGGAAATGAGACAGTGTGTCGTGGTTTCTAAGGGTGGTGATGAAACACTAATCCTTATATTCCATGACATTATCAAATCTAAATGTTTTGATATTGTGAGAAAATTGAATTTGAGCCATGGTAACAAAATTTGGGTAGATTTAAGATAATTTGTAATGCCTATGCATAAGGTAACGAAAGTAATCGTTGATAAATATGGAAAAACAAAATATTTTAATTCTCCAGTATGGTAGAAAGTGAGGATCCCCAAACATTAGAATGGACTCGATCAAAAGGTCTGGTAGGTATTGAATCACTAGTGGAAAAATGTAGGGCATGTTGTTTAGCTTACTGATATAGAAAGCAGTCAAGATGCTCAATAGTGGGAGAACACAATTTTCATCTAGAGACTACATAGCAAACAACATCCGATGGATGTATAAGTTAATTGAGAGTTCTAAAGGCTGAGAGAAGATGAATCAAGTAATGATGATGATGATGATGATGAAAGAAACAACTATTAACATATCTAGATTTACGCAGTAATACCAAAAATATTAAACTAATCTTAGTATATGCAATTCCATAATCTCGAATCAGTATGTATTAATATATACAAAACAAATATAAATATAACCTACTCTAATTAAAAGATTATTTACCTTATCCATGTGCTTTAGCATTTTAGTCGGTTGATCTCTAGACGTGCATTTATTTGACCCTTCAGAGAATAGCACAAATTGATCTTGAAATGAACTTTTATTCGTTTTTCCTAGAGGCGACAAAAGTGTGAGGAACTCCATATAATTAGTGTGTAAAGATTATATAAGAATTTGATTTTAAATCTATAGATCTAAGGTAGCTCGCGTTTGATTCTAGGTGGTAGGAAAAATTAAAATCTAAAGAGAAGCAAGACAAAGAGGGTGAAAGAATTTTGCTAATAATGGGTGACCATTGTATGGTCATCCTATTTATGACTAGCCAGGGTTAACACCCTTAACTCCCATTTTTCTTATATAGCACTTTAACCCACGAACTTCTAAATAGTCTGGCGTTACTATCCATTTTCTTTAAAGGACTATGATCCATTAGATTCATATAAAAAATTGGATAGTAGAGTTAATTAATTAATTAAAATTAAAAAATAAATCAATTTTCTCATAAAAAGAACAATTCATTTATAGTATTTTCACTAATTATCAGTCACTTCTATCCACATATCACAATTGTATCCAGTTGATAATTTATCCAAGAGAACCTCTTTAGTTGTAATTTCTATACTATACGATATTTTCCTTTTGATACCAATTGGAGTCTCACAGAAATTGTCACATTGCCCTGACTAGAGTATTTGTTGAATTATGTTAAATCTAATCACATGGGACACATCTCTCTTTACGGAGAGCTACATATTATTTTTTGTATACTCGACTATTCACATATATATTTTACTACACCTAATGAATACATTTGAATTTCGTATTAAGGTGTTGGCCCTAGTATTTGCCTAAAAGGGAGTGGTGAATTAAATAAGCAAAAAACTCTAACTGGTTTTAGTCTATTTTTCTTTTTGTTCTTTTTACTCTATACTTAACAATTATCCAATAATGATCAAAGTATTAATAAGTGCATCAAAAATAACGAAGAAGGTATAAGCAAACAGAAACAAGAGATAGACTAAGAGACAAGAGACACAATGATTTATAATAGTTTGGTAAGGCCCCTCGTTACCTATGTTTACTTTCCTGAGTTCCTTCGAGAATTTTCAATCCACTATTATTTGGATCTTCTTACCCAGTGAAAACCAAACCGCCACACTCTCACAGAATAAGGTCTATTTATATTATGCTACAACTCTCAAAAGGAAAGCCATGTTTATGCCTTGCTACTCTCTCACAAGGTAAGATACATTTATATTTTGCTACAAATCTCTCACAATACAAGGTACCTTTATGTCTTGCTTTTCTCCCACTAGATAAACTACATTTATGCCTAGCTACAATTCTTTCTCTTAGACCAACACCCAGGTATAAGTTACAATTCATACCCTCACAATATGAATAAAATGAAAGAGCTCCATCCAGAAATTGTTGTATTAAAGGAAAGGGTCTTGAGGACAACCTTTCACCAGGTGAATGAGCTTCTGAGTTCTACTTTGTATGACATTCACTTCTACCGAGCTCCAACTCTACCTCCTGCAGAGCTTCCATCGAGACCAATGAATAGTAAATTAGTTTTTTCTAATCATCAATTTTTTAGGACTTGGCTCGACATTCTAAATTATAACCTCTTAAGAGGAATGGACAATGCTGCTCTGCTGAGGAGAGTTGCTTTCAAGTAGAAAGTTGGGGCTATGAAGAACTCGATTGTCGCACAAGGACAAACCTCTCAAGGCATACATCCCTAGCCTCCGACTCATATAGTGTCGACAACCAGTGACTCCAGTCCCAGCGCACCGGATCTGGAGCCCAGCTGGAAACTTCGCAAGAGATGGGAAAACAACCTGCTGGAGAGCCGGCTCAGCAAAGCAAAAAAAGAATAGGTGTCCCTCTAAGTCGACGAACATTGCTCCTGTTCTACTGGATCCTAGTCCTAATTTCTTTAGAGTCAAGAATACTAGTGTGGAGGTCAACACCTACATGTTGGATAACCCAGCGCTGATGTCAGAGTTCCTGGATCGAGTGACGCCACTAGCCGACAAGAAAAAGATAAGCAACATTATCCCTAGGTGGCTCGCTGGGGACGTTTTCAGAGACTTGACGAGAGTGAGTTCCATGCTCTTTCTCAATACTTAGATTCTTTGAGAATATTTTTAACTTTTTGGACCTCCATCTTCTCTACCCAACTTGTTTTCATTAACAGACCATCATTTGGTTCAATGGGCTAGTGAATCAGCTCTTCTCGAAGATTCTGAGCCACAGTCTAGAAGAATGCCAAAGTTGAGGCTAGTCTCTGTGTCGTCCTATCTTCTGTTCAGACTGAGAACCTTAGTCTCAATGTTGATCGCCAGAATCTCAAGTCCTGGGTTGACTTGATCGAGATTGAATTTGCGAACTACAAGCGAAACGTGAAGGACGGAGAGCAAAAATAGCGGGACGCCTTTAATCGGGTCAGGGAGAAGACCAGACTGGAGGTGGTAAAGTAGTTTAAGAAAGGCCCCAGATATATGAAGCTCCAAGAGAAAATGGCTAATGACTTTCTAGAGATAGAAAAATAGGTTACACTAAAGGGCTATCACCGCATGTATCCTGATTTCCCCACCGGTCGTGTGGAGATGGAGTTCTCAGACCAAGAGAATGATGCTGAGTACGAAGGCTCTAGGTAGGAAGATGTCAGAGAGAATAATGCTGAAAAGGAGGGCATCAAGAAAGGTGAGATTGAAGTTCATTTTCCTCGCACGGATGCCTCTCAAGATGAAGGCTGGGAGGACTGAGCTCCAGGCCATCACTTCTTTAGCACTTAGGATTTTGTAGTCTTTTTTTACTTATTCTTTTTGTCAACTTGTAATGGGTTGATAACCTCGATATGTACACCTCCTTTTGAATATATCAATGTAAGTTATTTTTTTGTATTTGGTAGGGCGTGAAATACGCCGCTACTTACACTCACAAGTATACGAAGTCTAAGTTTTAGTATAGTATGATCGTTAAGATCGGATTATCGTATCAACAGGGATTGGTGTCATTACTATCGAATATCGCATTTATCGTGACCTAACTTTATCTAGGCAAAAAACAAATGTATTTAATTAATTAAACTAATACGAATATATCCTAAATTAACTACACTAATATGCTAATATGTTTTAGGGTGAAGAATTGCCTAGGAATTAACGTGTTTACAAATACGTGTTCGATCTTGATTTATTCACGTTTATGGTGTTCGACCTATTTGAAAACCTCAGTACGTAAACTCCACCGCTACCTCTCCCAAGTATAAGATGGGGGAATACATGACTTTGAGTCAACAAAAAAGTCCCCCTCAATGTCTTAACGACCCTAGGTCACGTGAGTCTCGCCCAGCGTCATTGATTGTACACAATCCAACTCCTGACCGGGTCATTGGATCGTGCGTTGTATTTACCCTATCGATAATCTCTGTTCTAAAACTCTTTCGCCACTTATCTCAAGTGTAAAACGGGGGATATAACGCAACTTCGTGTCAACGAAGAAGTCCCCATCAACATCTTAACGACCCTAGGTCGAGTGAGTCTTACCCCAAGTCATCAATTGTCCACGATTCAAACCCTGACCTGGTTATAGAATCGTGGAATTTATTTACCCTAATCCGAATCCGAGGTTTGTCAAAATCCCGTATTCTCCATTTATCTAACTAAGCACGATAAACAAACAATACGATAAATACAATCAAACTACGAAGAACAATCACAAATGAAACACCGAAATCATCCAAACAACGTATTTATAAATATAGTGTTAATCCCTACTACAATCTATATTTAATTCGTGGGCATAACCATATAAACAATGAAATCGAGCTAAACATGCTTAGAATATCCTAAGTTAAAGAAATAAGGAAAAATAATCGAAGAACTTAGCCTCGTCCGAAGATAAACTGCTAAGAACACTCAACGATTGATTCGTAGTCTTCTCCACTTTGGGATGTGAGCTCCACCTCTAAAACTCCTAAACCCTAGCCTAAATATAGCTTAAGGTGCTCAAATGGCCGGGGGAGTCAAGAGGAGGGGAGAGGAGTGGGTATTTATAGACAAAATATCTCAAAATATTTAATAAAAATATCTAGGTTGTATAGAGACCACCACCGCGGCCATGGAGTAGGTCGGTTAGTTGATCGCCGCGGCGGTGAAGAAGGCGGTGGATTTGAAAAACATTCTGCTGGTTCATCGCCACAACAGTGGAAGTTCAGCAAGATATTGGTCTTCTCAGCATTTTCATCGCCGCAGCGGTGGGCTTGTTTCACAATATTGCCTTCGTGCTCATTTTTCCACCGTTCTTTGACCGTTTTTTGTTCGATCTCATCATTTTCGCTCCAGTTTCTTATCTTTTTACCCCACACACCTGTTTTAATACAAAAAATATAAAAATTAATTAAAACATAATAAAATACTATATAAACGCACGAAAACTAACTTAATTCGGTTTGAAAATACGTAGGTATATCACACCTATCAGTATTCCTGCTTTTTTGTGCCCAAGTGTGAGCTTCTAAGCGACATAGCCATAGTATTTTAGAGTTTATCCCCTCTTCCCGACAGTTTTACCAAGTTACTTTTTGCTTGGTAATGTCTTTAGAGTTGTAAAATTTTAAAAAAAAAAATCTCATCTCTGCCTAAGGACATGGACCACTAGCCCCCCCAGTTTGGGACACAAGTTGATTGTAAGGAAATCATGTCGTGAACTTAGAAATAAGGTTTCCCATGGTGTCTGGTACTCTCGGTCCCTAGGGGTGCAATGCAATGTTTGGTCCCCCATGGCCGATCATCGGTGGGTTTTTCGTAGTCAAGTTCATTCTTGAACCCTTTCAAGGTATCCCAATTTAGCCCATGCAGGAGCACCTTCCCTTTCAAAACGATGGACCTATAGTGGACTGGTAGGGAGAGTTACTTAGCCGCAAACCCTCAGACCCGATCGATGCCCCGCCCTTAGTGGATGACCTTGGTCTTTCCCCTGGTATGAACTATCGACCAGTAGAGAGTATCCAATTATTACCCTCGGAGCTGAGTGCCCGGATGGCGCTTCTTGTAGAGAATCCTCCTCAATGCTAAGTTTTGGGATACCGTTCTAGAGAATTATCCATAACTCTGAGGATCGGGATGCTATTTTTGGAGAATCATTTGTGACTCTTAGGCTTGGGATGCCATCTTAGAGAATCATTCGTGACTTAGAAGGTCGGGATGCTGTTGTTGGAGAATCATCCGTGACTCAGAGGGTCAAGATGCCATTGTTGGAGAATCATCCGTGACTCTAAGGATCAGGATGTCATTTCTATTGGAGATTGATCATAGCACAACAATTGAATTTTAAGGGCCACTTAGCTTTCTTTGTGGTGGGGCGAAAGGTTGCTCGACTCTACTATTAAATTATGCTTGTAGATAGGATAGAGGGTTGCTCTTTCTCGTCTATGGTAGGATGGATGGGCTGACCATCTCTGCCCTCGAGCTTTACTCATAGATAGGCTGGAGGGCTGCTCATTCCCATCGTTGGTAAGATGGAGGACTGACCATCTATTCCCTCAAGCTTTATTCGTAGATAGGCTGGATGGTTGTTCATTCTTATCGCTGATAAAATGAAGGGTTGCTCGTCCCCGCCTCTGGGCCTTGCTTAGAGATAGGCTGGAGGACGCTCGTCTCTGCCTTTGGTAGGACGAAGAGCTACTCATCTCTGCCTTTGAGCTTTGCTTAGAGATAGGCTAGAGGACAGCTCATCCTTGTCTCTAGTGTAACGAAGGGCTACTCGGCTCCGCCTTTGAGTTGCGCTTGATCCTTGACTTGAAGCACTCTTTTGTGCCATGTCCTCAGTCTTGGTATAACTCAACACTTGGTCATTGGCAAATAAGTTCCCACAAATCTTCACAGAGCTGGATTGCCGTGACGAAGAGCTCTTTAGCCTGAAGGGCTAGAAGAAAAATGGAGTGCTGAGCTCACCACAAGGCTGACAAGACGGAGCCTGGATAAATGCCCAAGGGTCTTTCTCCTTGGTGCAAGCAGGAGCAAAATGGCAGAGGGGTTCGGTCGTAAGGGTTCATCTGGGGGTGTGCAAAATGTCTAGGCACTACCTTACCCAGGATCTCATCCACAAAAAGAGACCTCACCTCGGTAGGGAACTCAGTTTTTGCTCTTCAACTTTGTATCTCTTGTAGGAGCGTTTCTTTATTGGCGAGGCGATGTTATATGATGGCTTCCTTCTTGGGCACTGCACGCGAATAGTTGGCCTCTGCTCAAACGCCGCTGTGGCATGAGAGAGACGAATGGGTGTCTACCTCTTGCCCACGATGGGTCCTCAGGTTAGTCCTTACTACGTGGTTGGGAGCTAAGCCCAAAGGCAACCCTGGTCAGTTCATAGCACCATGTCTTCATGGAGGAGGGATTTTAACATTGTTGGGGGAGTCTTCTCCAGTCCTGAAGACTCATGGTCGCAAGGCGGAGGGAAGTCCTTGGGCGCGCACCCCTTCGAAGATGCCATATGAGCGTCGTGGTCTTGAGGCTGCTTCTCGGGCCCTACAATCTGGAGAGCTGGTCCCCCTAGAAAGGGAGCAGCAGTAGGCGTACGAGGAAGAGCTACCCACAAGACTTGAACTCGCCCATCTAGTGCTCAAGGAGATCAGTCTGAGTTACTTCTGTAACTCCCGAGGTCTGCCCTGCAAAAGCCCCGGAGAGTAGGATAGATAGCCCTGCCTAATCCTGGAAGGTAGTTATCCTCTTTAGTGGGAGTTGAAGGGTATGGCCCCAGAGCTTTTGACATATCTCTGGAGAGTTAACCGTTCAGGTCACTATTCACCATAAAACGTTGATCGTTTTGCTTGATTATCTGACCGGACCTTGTGATCATCTAGTCTTAGTCTTTTAGGGAGCTGACAATCAGAAGAATGCTTCTTGTGCACTTCCCATAGATCACGCCAAATTGTTGGTACCCCGAAGTGTCAGACACCTCAAGTATAGTCTAGTCAAGAGCAGGTGAGTCCTCATGTTGAGGTGGGGTTGCTGAGTCGGAGCTGGAATTGGAGTCAACTATAATTGACAACTTGGGGACTGACTAGTTGGAATTCAGAGTCTTGCCCTTCAAGGAGCTATACATGCACAAGGTCGAGCTGGGATTTGTCCCAGTAAAGCCCCTCCAGCATGAGAGTAAGAGCTTAGAAAGAGATTATAGAAATGCGTCAAGTATATAAATATGCATTGAGCGTTACCTCGGGCTTGCGTAGTCTCTGATATTTATAGGCATTGGAGATGATTAAATTTACCTAATAGGGCCTAAACAGGGTTAATTAGGTGAAGCCATGTATTTAGCCGATAATCTAGAGTGTTTTGAAGGGAAAATAGACTGGAATGGTGTGTCGGTTGAGACAAACAACTAAGTCCCTGAAGTTGGTCGTCTAGAGGTACGGCACAAAGTTTTGGGCAGCGACGTCCCTATAAGGCACTCTGCTCCTTCCTAGGTACAGAAGAGATTCCAAGGAAGGAAATTGGTCAGCGTATGCTCCTGCATAGCACTTTGGATTCTAGAATACGATTACGTCACGGTGATGGTGGACACGTGGCTGAGACCCTAATGTTGACTCAGTAATGCCCAAGAATACCCTCATCACAATCCAATCCCTATGGTTCGACAACTGTACTTAAATATATTATACTACGATATTTTATGCTTAAATATTGGGTTTAAATTTGAGTGATCACCAAGGCAGCAGCTTGGGCCTATCTACTTGTGAATGTGCCCGCCCTTGTCATCTTGGTCGGATCTCAGGTTGCGGGTCGGGTCGAGTCGCGAGTCGTATGGTTTTTCCTCGATTCTTGCTCATTTTCGACTATTTTATTCGTCCTCTTTTTCAGTATTTCTTTATACGAGTTTATTCTTGCAAAAACCACTGAATTGTGTTATTACTAGTTAGAAAATGATAAAAAGATTGTTAAAAGTATAAATTAAAGGTGAAAAATAAGAACTGGATATATAACGGTTAAATTTAAACCACAGGTATTAGATCTAACTTACAAGTACCAACAACTTATTTCTAACTTTATAAAATGATAAAAATATGAATCAATTACATAAACAATGTAAAAATATTAATCACTTGTTATACAACTCCATACACAGATCAAATACAACTAGAAGTAAAACTACATTATGATAATTTAGAACAAATACATCTTAAGCCAGTTTGGAACCTTAGCCTTACATGGATTTTTGTTCTTCCAAAAGATATTCAACAATGGTTTTCATGAAGAATACCCCTAAAAATCTAATAGAAAAGAAAAATAAAAATAAAAATAAACTCCAAGATGAATCAAACCCCTGGATAGTGAAAAAAAAGTCAGTAAATAATGAAAATCAAGCCTTAGTGATCTGTCGAATTTCTTCCCATTTAGTTCCCATTACATCCCCTTTAATTTTATTGATCAATCTCCAAAAATAGTCCAACCCCCTATTTGTAACGGTTCAAATCCATCCATTAGGGTTAGGTCTGTTGGCCTAGGCTACGCACCCGCTTAGGCCTAGGCTACGCACCCGCTTAGGCCTATCCACGAACGAATGACGGCTAGGTCGGATCTTGGGTGGTGAGGCGCATGATTTTTTTCTCTATTTTCGCTCTTTTTCGGCCATTTTCTTCAGCCTCGTTTTAGGCATTTTTTATTTTCAAGTTTATTCTTGTAAAAACCACTAAAATTGGGTTATTACTAATTATGAAATGATAAAATACTATCAAAAGTATATATTACAAATGGAAATTTTGTATAAAATTGAGAACGATCACTCACCCTTACTATGGGAGAGGTATTTTATTAACAATTGAGTTTTTATATGTGAAATATAAATGATAAGGCACCAAATTAATTACACCAATAAGAATAGGATAATAAGAACAAGTACTTAACCAAGAATGACCAAAAGCATCAATTCACTTATCTTTTCTCATTTGTCATCTCAAAAAATGAGTGTGATTGATGTGGAAAATGTTGGATCAAAAGTTTTGAAGATATTAATCAATTCTATATGAGAGAACTAAACACAATCTCAATATTCCATTATTATAAACCTCAAGAGCAAGCGTTTCAACCTCTGAAAATACTTTGAGAGCATTATTAAGCATATAAATAATATTTCTTATTTTATTTTCCCAAATAACTTAAAACATACACATATGCTATGAAATTTGAAGGCATTTAAATAGGGAAAATATCTAATTGTTTAGCCATTTCTACACCCCGTATAATTTTTAAAAATTGTTCTTTTACTAGAGGTTTAGTGATGATATCAACAAGTTGATTGTGTGTGTCTATGAACTCTACGGAGCTGTCGCACTTTTAGATATGATCTCTAATGAAGTGATAGTGCATCTCAGTGTGCTTGGTATGAGAGTGTCGTGTAAGATTCTTACTTAAACAGATAACGCTATCACATAAGATAGGAACATTTTCCACACTTACGCCGAAATCAAATAATTGTTGGTTCATGTATAATACTTTAGCACAACAACTACTAGTGGCCATATATTCAGCCTTGGCAATGGATAAAGCTATAGAGTTTTGTTTCTTGCTTGACCAATAAATTAGTGCATGTCCTGGAAAGTATCACATGTTACTTACTTTTATGCTCAACCTTCTAATTAACCCAATTAAATACTTATATATTCTCTTAACAACGGTTAAGTGTAACTCGTAGGGACATGACTGAAAATGTGCACATATGCATACACTAAGCATGATATATGGCC